>QJSC01009454.1:698498-852996 GCA_003697955.1 Calidris pygmaea
AAATGGGAGTAGCAGAACATAGAGGGACTTTTTCCTTTTTTGGAGGCACAATGTAAATGTGAAATATTCTTTTAAAAGTGGAGGTGTTCCCCAGAGGAGTTCTTCTAAACATGAACTGCCATTCTTATCAGAGGATTAATTTGGAAAGAGTACAAAACCCAAAAGAACCAGGCACCTGTTTTAAAAATTGCTGTGTCCATTAATATATACTGGTGCTCCCTGGCTTACAGGTAAAATGAATAGTTCCACTAGATGGAAATGATATTTCAGTGTGAGCAGCAACATATGAAAATATTCTTTTCCTTTCTGAAATAAATTGAAGCATGATACCCAGAGATTATGAATGGTTCTGTAAACGTAATTGCTCAGTATCTTTCAATCACAAGGAAAATGAAACCAGAGAAACACCATCTACTGAAGTCTGGATGGTTTCTGAAGACAAACCTCATTGCTGAATGCAGTCACCCACAGGAATGATCAGTGGGAGGCCGAGGGGAAAAGCCATGTGCTTCCCAAAAGATTTCTGGCTTTGCACCACAAAAACCTCTCACTCTTCACCCTCACTTTGGGATTGGTAAAACTTACACAGAACTCAGCCATTTTTACTATCATATTTGGTGAGAATGATGGTAAAAGAAGACACAACAGCAGCCTCTGGATCTATTTTTAATGGAGTATTCGATATTCGAGATCAGGAATTTTTTTAAACTTTCTCTGTACTGCTGTGGCCAGGTGATTCGTATCAGCTTAAAATGTTCGGTTTTGAGGACAGCTGAGATCCAGTGCTCCCAGTGGTGAGGGGCTCCTTTGGATTTCCAAAAGCTGCAGGGGGTTCTGTATGGCAGCCACCCCAAAGGCTTGGAGATGGGAACAGGCTGTAGAACCAGGGCTTGGGAAATGGACTGGGCTGATCTCTGTTCTCCTGCTGTGACTTCTTCTATCAGCCAAGCCAAAACCAGTGAGGCAGAAGACCTGACCTTACATTCACCTGAGTGAGTGTACACTCACCTCTTTTCTTCTTTACAGCAACCTTCTGACAGAGCCTTTGCCAATGTTCCTGACTGACCGTGGCTTTCCAGACCCAATGTGAATGGCAACCCATTTCCAGAGAGAAAGTGGAGCCTTGACCTTCCCAAGTATTTGTGATAAAATGCACTGGATGCCGTGTCAGTGAATTCAAAGCTTTGCCTAATTTCCTACCCTTCATGGAAAATTATTTCAGACAGGGAGCAGAAACCTAAGTGGAAAGTATTAGACTTGCATTGATTGCAAGGTCAGGTTGGGATACGGTGTCTAACAGGCATGGCCCCTCTCCTCAGCATCCTACCACCAAGGTCCACAACAGATCAAGGAGGATCTTCAAGGTTAAGACTCTACAGATCTGCCTCTGAAATAGAAGTCTCCTCCTGCAGGGGGGTAAACTTGACACGGATAAGTAAGTTCTGGGTGACCCACTTTGACCAGCCCTCGCTCTCCCACCGATCCCTGGCAGCAGGAGCATGGCCCTGGCTGCCCGGAGAAGGAGCTGTGTGAATCACTGTCACTTCATCCCCAGACACAGCACAAATGGGGAGTCAGGGCACCATGGGCCAGGCTGAGCCCGGTGGGGATTTGCCTGATGGCTCTTGCCCCACAGACTGCGCTCCTCATGGCTGACAGCCATCAGAAGGGACCACAGGGACCATCCTCCTCCTCTGGGATGCTGCTCGAGAGATACCCTGGAAGAGGAGCACTGACAGCTCCACGGGCAGCAAACAGCAAGTGGGCACCTCTCCTTCAGCTGCCCAGTTGGGGGTACGGTTCTGATGGCTGTGCTACAGCTGGAAGGTACTGGGCCACATCCCGAAGGCGAAAGAAGAAGAGCACCCACACTGTCTGTTTGTCCCCACCATGTGGAGTCATCAGCCTGAGCCCGTGGTGACCACACAGGTTAGACCTTTGTGCAAGCTTTATTTGCCACCCTAAAGCGGTGGGTGAAGGTTGCGACTGATTCTTGGCCACAGGCTCGGTCTATGCAGAGGACATGCTGCGGCACCCAACAGCAGGAAGGACAGTGGTCTACATGTGGTACATCCACCCATTCAGCTCTGGGGACACGTAGGAGTCCTCTCCTTTCTCACTGCTGCTAAAGAGGTGACAAAGTAATGACATCTGCCATGTCCCTTCTGGAGGCAGCAGTGAAATCGCAGCCATGCAAAGGTGCACGGACAACACAGACCTGAAGGGACCCTATGTTTTCTGCCTGTAGAAACTCCATGACACCGACCACGGCCCAGTCAATGTACAGTGAGGCTGAGATTCTCCTTGTGAAAACTAGATGTATCACTCCAATTTGGCCCCCCTGAACTTCCTTGAAAAAGAAGCCATGAAACAGACAACTCCAAAGGGCAATTCATCTGCCCACCTTGGACACCCACTCTAGGCTGCAGAAGAGGGGCCCATCTTCCCCATTCCTGAAGAGACAGCTCTAATGACTATTTTAGATGAGCACCCATCTGAGAAGCTCCCCAGAGTGCAGTACCAAGCAATAAGGGCATAACCCCCATGGCTGCTCTCTCAAGAGGAGAGCCTTGGGGAGCTCACCTGCGCATCCCAGCGCGCACCCTCCAGGAACAAACCATGGATGTACGCCCCTTCCCGAGGAGGACTGGTGAAATCTTCCCTGGTCTTTTTCGTCACATCGCACTGCAAGGTCATCTTGTCCAAAGGCCACTCGTTCTTTCGGGCTGTGGACTGCATGATGGCTGTCAGGAAAGACTGGGGATTGAAGAACCCAGCAAGCCACACTGCCGAGGGTAAGGAAAAGTCTCCTGTCCAGGCCTCCAGTTCCTTGATGCGAGCGAGGAGGTCGGCAAACCACGTGCCCAGGCTGGCTGTGGAAGGGTAAGCCCACCGTATCCAGGACTCAGGCACCATGTCCAAGAAGAGGGCATTCTGCAAGTTCTCCATGTCACTTGTCATGGTCAGTTCTCCCTGAGTGAGAAAGGGCAATAATTAGCAGTCATGACTGTTTCACCTGCACAAAGCCTGCTTGAAAGCAGAGGCCGCACTAGGAAGCGTGGAAGGCCATGACACCCTACACAGCCACAGGTAGTCACACACTGGGGATTTCTTCATGAGTTTTGGATTTTCATAAACACTTTCTGTTGCATATTCCTCCATCCTCATCTCCCCTAATGTAAAAATACTACGTGGAGGACAAGATGTGAAACCGAGTGACAGCGAGCATAGGTGTCCCTCAATTGTCACAGCGTGGTTTCTCTTTTCTCTCACTGATCTTCATAGGGTAGATTTTTCGAGGCGACAAAGCTGTTCTCACTTGAATTCCAGGGAGGAATACTGGATTCTTTGACAGTCTACTCCAAAAATGTCCAAATATTTGTTACGTAAAATCTCATCCCCCTCCTCCCCTCCCTTCCCCTCACTCCCCTCCTCCTTTATTACTTTGCAGTGCAAGTCTTTTTTTGACTTCACATGATGCCTGCAAATGTAATCACAGTTTCTTTCACAGCAGGGAAACACACAACAAATTAAGATATGATTCAGCCAATTGAGAGATGGAGAGAGGTTTGGCTTTTCCTTTATCCAGTAATTAATTATTTTTAAAGCTTTTAGAAACCTGTATCAATTTCACCCAGGCAGGAGAAGAGCTGGAACATCACTGTGTGGCCCAAAAGGGCTTTTGGACAGCAATAACATCCCTCTTGACCTGCAGAGGATCCCCAGTGTCTGCCACATCTAAAATTAAGAAAATTCCTCCTGTATCCAACTGAAATTACATTAAATCTAAGCAAGATTAGATGGATGGTATCTTAATGGCTAAGAGAAGGCACACAGATGGGGCTCACAGCTCTGCTGGAGGCAGTGGACACTTGCTTAGCAATGGTGGTGACATGCCATGGGACATTCTCCCTGCCACCATCTGGAGAAACTGTCCCTGGCAAAGCAGAAGCCTCAGCTGGGACCAAACTGCAGCTCATGTCTGGGCAGTGCCTGGAGCCTCTCACTGAGCCCAGGGCTGGAGACTGTCTCCCTGCCTGTAGGAGATGTGCATTGGTGAAGGACCTGTGCCACCATCTAAAGGATCTACAGTAGGAGGCCAGCAAACTGTGTAGCTTCAGAGATGATGAAGAGACCAACTGGATCTTCTCTGAGACCCTGCAGATACAAGAGGAGCCTCAGCTCCCAACAGTATATAAGGCAGGCAGAGTCCTTGGGAAAGGGAGACTCCCACGATGGCGAACGCTGGATGCTTGTGACCACCAGCAATGGGAGCAAGGCTTCCATTCCCCCTGAAGATCTGCAGATACAGAATAGGTTCAGTGTCCAGGTAGGAGACAAGGGCTTGGGAACTCTGTCCATCACAGCATCCATGGCGATGGAGCCTGTGCCGTGCAGCAGCACAGGAGATATCAGTGACACTAGTGGCTGACTCCCTGTTGCAGAGGACAGCTGTCCCTGCATGCCGGGAGCTTGGATCCAGGACATTGTGGAAAGACTGCTCAGGTTTGTCCAGCTTTCAGACTATTACCCCCTTACACTCTTTCAAGGGCCATCAATGATACTCAAAGATGGGTGCGCTGCCATTGAGAGGGACCCAAACAGGCTGGAGAACTGAGCTGAGAGGAACCTCATGAAGTTCAAAAGAGGGAAATGCTGAGTCTTACACCTGAGGAGGAATAACCCCATGCACCAGTACACGCTGGGGACCAACTGCCTGGAAAGCAGTTCCTGCCTTCCAGGAAAGGGCCTGGTAGACAAGCTGCCCATGAGTCGGGAATGTGCCCCTGCAGCAAAGAAGGCCACCAGCAGCCTGGGCTGCACTGGGAGCATCACCAGCAGCTAATGGCAGCACTCTGCTCAGCACTGGCGAGGCCACATCCCAGTGCTGGGATTGTTCAGCCTCTAGAAGAGACGACTCAGGGAGGACTTTTTCAATATCTATAAATATCTGATGGTGGGAAGTAAAGAAGATGGAGCCAGACTCTCCTCAGTGGTGTCCAGTGACAGGATGCAAGGCAACAGGAACAACTTAAAATAAAGGACATTCCACTGACACAAAAGTCCAAATTTTTTTACTGTAAGGGTTGTTGAGCACTGGAACTACCAGGCTCTGAAGTCTCCATCCTTGAAAATGCTCAAAACCAGGCAGGTCATGGTCTGGGCAACCTGCTCTGCCTGGCCCTGCTTTGAGCATGGGGTTGGACTAGACCATCTCCAGGACAACTCATCTGTGGTTCTGTGAGACTCAGGCCAAGCACTCTGCATAAACCAAAACTTGCAAGTGCAGGCTCATCTGCTGCAGGCAGCAACGCCCTTCACAGCTTAAATCCTTGCTGAGCTAGAGGGGTACAACACAGCACAGCAGTTGGGAGACTTCTAGTTAATGCTGATCACTGGTTTTCATTATAAACACTTACATTTGTCCTCTTATCATTTTGCCAAAATTTATCTGACTTACAATTTCTCTTTGCCTCAGGGTGAGTGTTTTTGGAAAGATTAACTGAAATCAGTTGAGCCGTTGCTGAGAACGAGGGCGAGGGAATTGGGTCAGTCTATTCACATTCAAAAATTCCAACTGTTCTTTCACAGGAGGTCAGTGCCTCCAGCCATGAGGTCAGCAGAGGTGCCCTTTACTGGGGCCACAACAATCTATGAAGCTTTAGCAAAAGTTGAAATCTGCTTAAAGCAGCCCCAACAGCCGTTTAGCAATGCTTATCAGAGTCCAGCAGTTTAAAGTCTTTGCCGTTTATTCCTATGGTGACTGTGTCCCACAGAGCTCTGACCCACAGCTGACACGAAGGTGACAGGCTACAGGAGGACAGGGTCACAACTAGACACCCAACCTGACCATAGGAGAGCAGTGATGAGTGCCCTTGGTGATGGCCCATGCTGCATCTGGCACTAACGAGTGGGCGGAGAGAAACCTGATGAAATTCAACACGGGCAAGTGTAGGGTCCTGCACCTGGGAAGGAATAACCCCTTGGACCAGTACAGGTTGGGGTGACCTGCTGGAGAGCAGCTCTGAGGAAAAAGACCTGGGAGTCCTGGTGGACAATAGGATGACCATGAGCCAGCAATGGGCCCTTGTGGCCAAGAAGGCCAATGGCATCCTGGGGGGCATCAAGAATACCGTGGCGAGTAGGCTGAGGGAGGTCATCTTGCCCCTCTGCTCTGCCATGGTGAGGCCACATCTGGAGCACTGGGTCCAGATCTGGGCTCCCCACTTCCAGAAGGACAGGGAGCTGCTGGAGAGGGGACAGCAAAGGGCTATGAAGTTGATGAGGAGACTGGAACATCTCTCTGATGAGGAAAGGCTGAGGGACTTGGGTCTTTTTAGTCTGGAGAAGAGAAGGCTGAGGGATGATCTGATCAATGCCTATAAATACTTAAAGGGTGGGTTTCAGGAAGATGGGTCCAGTCTTTTTTCAGTGGTGCCCAGTGACAGGACAAGAGGGAACGGGCACAAACTTGAATATAAGAAGTTACACCCAAACACGAGGAACTTCTTCACTTTGAGGGTGGCAAGAGCCCTGGAACAGGCTGCCCAGAGAGGGTGTGGAGTCTCCTTCTCTGGAGACATTCAAAACCTGCCTGGACGTGTTCCTGTGCGACCTGCTCTGTGGTAAGGGGGTTGGACTGGATGATCTCCAGAGGTCCCTTCCAACCTCTTCCCCCCCAACCCCTCCATGTGGATGTTTATGAACATCCACAATACAATTCATTTTGTCTGGCCATAAGCAAGGGCTGTACTTCAAGGGGATGTGTCTCCCCAGCACCCACCGATTCCAGTCACAGCCAAGAGCACATTTGTACAGGCCCCATGCCTGGAAGCCTCTGCAGCCCTGGTGTCCCCATCCAGCGTTGCCCCCAAAGATGTGTGGTTTCCCATTCAGGAATCCCCTCCCAGGGAAATGTTCGTCTCTCAACAAGATGGACTGGTACAAGGCATTATCAAACCTCGGCTCCAAAGATGACTCATCAAAAGCAAAAAACTTTTAAAGGCAGCACCTGAACCCTCTGGGTTTCCCCACAGAGAGCAGATTTCTGGTGGACAGAGAAAATCATGTGTATGAAGGTTTTAAGATGGTTTTTGGTTTAACACTCCTGAAGCTAAAAGTGACAAATAGGGTTGAATGAAAAGGCAGAAGCAGGACTATTTGCAGTTAGTCCTAAAACATGAGGAACAACCATAACCACCTTTCAAAATACACATCAACTTCCATCATGTCATGTGAGCAGGGACCAAGTAAGTCTGTGCCAGAAAATCATCTCATTATTTCTATTAAAAATGATGAATTACCTGGTAAAAGGTCTTTAAAGTCCTGTGTAATTCCAAGCAGAAGGGTCAAACACAAATTAAAGATTTCTCATTTTGGTATTTGCCATGAAGTGACGAAGAAATGCAAAGACAGTGTGTGCCCCATGCATTTCCTCTTAGGCACCTGAGCTGTTTTAAGACAATTTACTGACCCATAATTAAAGCCCACACACCAGAAAAGCACGGCCATGTCTAATCACAGGGTCTGGCCATGAGCTTTAGGAGGCTATCAAAATAATTTGACCTCATCAGGGGACAGTTGCCATGATTGGTGTTTAAATATCATTGTGGCTCCTTCTTTATTCATATCACATGGGTCATCATCTCCCATCCCAGGAGAACACAAACCCTGAGAGGACCCGTTTGATAGGCTGGTCTCTGGCTAAAGTCATGGCAAGATCATGCAGGAATAAAAAAATTCAGTACTGCCCTGGTGACAGCAGGACACCGAGAACCACGGGGACTTCTAACAGCAGCAGGCAGTATTTTGCACCCCAGGAAAGCTTTTAAAGCAGGTAAAAATATTGCAAACCGTGTGCAAGCAGTCACATTGATTTATAGACATAACCCTCATGATCATATATCCTATCTAGTTTTATTTTTAGGAAACAAGTGAATTAGCAAATGTAATTCTCAGGAAGGCTTAAGAAAAGCAATTTTTAAAGCCAGCGCAGTCAAGCATACTTGTTGGAATCTCCTGTGAGGGTTCAAAGCATCTACAGCAGCTATCTCATATACTTGTCCAAACACAATTATGCATACATTTGCATTTCAGATGCTGAATACTAAAGTGCATCCAAAATGATTCCAGTTACTTTTTATTTTCCAAAATGTTGCGAGTAGTTTTCATTAAAGACACCCTTGAAGGAAATCCTAATCAGCCTGCAGATATTCCCTCAAGATGAGCAGACCATTGTCACAAATTGTTTTCTGAGTTAAGCTTATTTTCACTTGATACAGTGAAATACCCAGCTAGCCTGACAAGATTTGGTCTTACTCTATCCTTTTATAATATTTATTATCCTCATTTTGGAGGCTTATCCTTCACTGAAGTTGCAAAATAGACACTCCGCTTGCAAAAACCGCACTGGGTACAACATTAACATGCAAGTGTTTCAGCCCAGGCTCTGGTCTCACCGAAGTCATCCAGAACAAAGGGCTTTGAAATGCAACATGCCAGTTATTTTTGATGGCTACCAGTCTATCGCAATTTCTCTTCCTCTTAATGGGATGTCTCCTATTTTTGGACCAAACAATCACTTTCCACTACACAGACACAATGAATTATTCAAAAATTCAAATTAGGCATGACATTTCCAAATCGCCTTCTTTTAGCAGATCGTCAGTTAAAAACAATAAGACTTGCTTCCTCCGTGTTTGATTTATTCTCTTCGGAGATCTGCGGTTCCTGTTATGTAAACTCTCCTCCACTGAGTGCTGTCAGTAAAGATCCCCAATCCCAGAGATTACCGTGCATTAACAGCTCTCACAGGAGCTGCTCTCAGAAGGAACAATTAAAGAATGATTTCTCCTCTGAACTGAGCTTGAGACCTGGCTGTCAAGACAGGACAACAGCACTGCCTACAGAAAGAGCCAGCAGCATCCCCTGGCCGTTCTCTGGTACCCAGGGTGTGGGAAGGGCCCCTGGGGGATGATGGGCTGTGATGTGGGTCGGGCACAACCTCCAACTCAGCTCGGCAGGGACCCACATGCAACCCTTGTTTGCAGCACAGAAGAACTGCCCACTGGTTGCTATCTCAGACCCTTCGCAGAATCATGGAATTGTCAGAGTTGGAAGGGACCTGTGGAGATCATCTAGTCCACCTTCCCTGCTAAGGCAGGATTGCCTATAGAACATTACTCAGGACTACATCCATCTTCAAATTTGTCACTTCAGCAAACACAAGATAAAGAAATGCCAACACAAATAGACACTGCTACTCATCCGCTCTCCAGTAGTCCCTACGTCCCAGCCCCATGGTGTCTTTGAACCACGCTGCAGGTACCGAGGTCGTTGGGACCAACCTGTGCAGTCATTAGAGATGCTTTTGGTGCATGTACCATCTTTCTTCCCTGCCGTGATTTATGGCAGGGTTTTGGGGAGAAATTGGAACCCTCTATTATTGCCTAATTTCTGTTGTTTATTTTGTCTGTGGTTTATTTAAGCCCATGCATCCACTCATTCCCCCTACCAATATTAAATAGCTTATTCTTCTCCACATTAAATCTAATTACTACACATTGTCCCAGTTACAATCATATCTTGTTTGGTGCTCCAGGACTGAAACATTAAATCACTTCTGTTTACCTGTCTCAGAAAAGAGAATTTTCAATTCCACTGCCTTATGCTTGAAAATAAAGGAAATCTGTTTATAATAATTGACTACATAAATATTAGCCTATTTTATAATGGATTGCACATATTGGGCCATCACAAAGTGCATATGATATGTCTCTCTCTTTAATAAGGACAATAAGCATCACCAGCAGATGCAATGCAGAATTGTCTGAGCCAGCACAAACCCAGGCTGCTGGATTCACAGCACAACATGGTTGGGATTTGGAAGCAGCCTCGTCCTGTCCCTGGAGAGCCACAAGTACCTGAAATCCCAGGCCCAACCCCAGCACCACTGTGTGCACCCTGCAGATATCTCCTGTGAAGATCTCTCTTCAACACTGCCCTCAGGAGAGGGCTGAGACTGTCCTTCAGTCTCAGGACAGGTCCTCCTCCCTCACGTGTCAGCTCTTTCTGCTAATGGGGTCATAAAAAGTAGCTGCAGTTCCTTCAAGCGTGATGGTTCCTGTGCTTTGCGAAGTATTTTTGCGAACTGAGATTTTTGGCAAAATGGGGTGACAGCCTGTTGTTCAGGAGTGGATGGAGCAGTGAACGGCCCGTGACTGGCGTCCTTAATTGCTGCCTCTCACCATAGAATAGAGTCATAGAATCGTTGTGGCTGGAAGAGACCTTTTAGGTCATCAAATGAAACCATCCAGGGAGCAACTTTGTGTCCATAATACAGGGAAGGCATCAGGATAGTGTTAAAGTGACCAGTTTTGTGATGCAGGCTCCAGGCAGGGTTCCTCTGTCACGCTTAGGCCTTTCCAAGGGATGTCCAGCACTTGGCCAGGGTGAAGAGTCTTTGGGGACAACAAGGTGAAGTGTTGCTACAGGGTACTGGGGCTGGCTAGGCAGGCCCTGTCTCACTTGCAGTGCGGTCTGATCTATGCTGGTGTGTCCCATCATGGGCAGTGAGTAGCCCTTTATGTTTTGTCCCACCAACTGCCTGGGTGGGGATTCAGCAGATGACTTCCCCTACCCATGGATGCAGCCTCAAAGCTCAGCCCTCTTGCACACCCTGCTGAACCAGGGGTGTCCTGCCAGCCCCAGAGCTCCTCATGGCTCTCCATAAGCAATGGCCAAAGCCACCACTGAGAGGGACACAGACATCACCTTCTGGGAGCAGAGCCTAGTTTCTGACCAGGATGGAGAAGTAGATGCGGGTGGAGCGATCATGGAGAGTATCTCCATTGGGAAGGTTGGCTCCTGAGCCTCCTCCATTAGCCAACGACTCACACCCAGCCAGGGGAGTTGTATCTCTTCCAATTAGGCTTTTTCTCCTGCAGCTCTGGACGTTTTGTGTCCTTACCCATGACTAATTTTTCCTTTGATTTCAGCTCAGCTGGTGCCTTCAATGACACATTCTTACAAGTTCCCCACAGTACCTGGGCATTTTGTGAAAATGTGTGATTTTTTGGCTTACCTTTAAATAGGCTGTGTCTCAATTTCTGAGTGACCCACTGTTGCTGTGCTCCAATATCAGGCGGTCAGAAGCACCTGGTCTCTGCTCCCAGAAAGCAGCCCCTGCTCTGTGTGTCTGTAACCTCTCCCACCGCCTGCGCTCACACCCTGAGGAAAAGGAGCTGTTGGAAATCCACCTGTGAACCCTTCCCCATGGAGCCAGGCTGGTTTTGCAGCCAGCAGTGCTGAATAGAGTGTGACCCCTTCCTTTCCCGAGCACCTCTTCCACTCATCAAGATTTTACGACGACGCAATGGGAAGCGCCCAGAGCTCCTACCTTCAGCCCCAGATCCAGCTCCCTGAGAGAGCGCTTGATTTCACTGGTGAGGACGTTCATGCGCTCACACTCCTGGAAGGCAACCACAGCGTACGGCGTCCTCTCCTCCACCTTTGCCATCAGTTCCCCAATGTTAAACTCATCCATCAGTTTCTCTAACATCTCTTCCAGCAGCGCTTTCACCTGGAAGCCGGAGGGAAGAGAGATTGGGATGTGGGTGAGTGACCCGTTTGGGTTTCCTGGGCTGGCAGCTGCTGGAGCGTGGGACAAGGACTCTGTCTGCCACTTGGCGTCTCTGAAAACAATCAGTGTCACCTGTGCCGGGCACAGCACCTTTCAAAGAGCTCACCCCATCCTATTAAAATTCAAACGCTTACAAAAGTCAATATCAGATGAGAGGCTCTCAAAATGGTGACTTAAAAATGTCACCCTGCCACATAGCAGTCTCTGCTCTTCTTGGGTCCTACGCCTGCAGTCTCACTTCTCCTGAGGTCAGACTCAGCGCCAGAAGATGGATGGGGCTACAGCCTCAGCTGAGCCTCAGGACAGCTGAGCTTATGAGCTGTTTCTCCGTGGTGTATTGATAGAGAGGTGATTATATAAAATTGAATTTTAAGCTGAGTTTGGCATTCTGAACTAATAGAGCTCTGGAAGAAATGCATAATGAAACAATTATTTTCTGGTCAACATTACAGCTGGGTTTGGAAACAGTGCTTTATATCTCTAAATAGTAAAGAGGGAAAGATCCAATGCAACAGGATGTATCTAGTGCCTAAAAAATAAATAAAACGGAAAAAAACTTTTCTGATTGACAATGAGTCATGAAGACCCTGATCTCCATGGGATCAGCTGTATCTCTCAGGCTTACGTTAAGCAACTTGGTATGGAAATGTCTCACACCACGCTTTGCTTTACCTCTGTGCTGGAACCTGAGCAAGACTTTGGCTTCTCTGGGAGCTCTTGGGAAGGCACCGCTACAGTTCTGTGATCTGATGTGCAAATCCCGGTGTGTCAGTGCCAGTGACAGCTGACAGCCAGCAACAGAGGCAGCCCCGGGTCATTCTATCGCTGTGCCCACCGACATTCATATTTTGGACTCTGTCCTTCAATTTCCTCCCATCACTGCTCTTCCAAACCCTCCTCACTCGTGTCAGACATCATGAAGAGGTGATGATGGGGAGGCTGTTACTGCAGCCAGCGAGGTGGCTGAAGTTAAAGCTCTGCCGGAAAAGCTCTTCAGCTGCACCTCAAATCAGCATAGAAATACCCTCTAATTTGAAATTCCCCTGCAAATCCCCTCGGCTCTGATTTTTTCACAACAATTACAGCTCATTTTCTGTAATGTGGTCTCCGAAACCTGGGGGAGTAACTGAACTTGTCAGAGCCTCAGGAAAACGACAGGCTCACAGTTTCCCTGCAAACTCCCAAAAAACACCTCAGCCAAACCAGGGGTTGGAAATCCTCAAATGGAGGAGCTGAGAGACAACTCTTAACTCCCCCTCTTTCAAGGACCAAGTGAAAGGGATACTTGGTCCTTGCCAGTTAGAGCTCAGAGACATCACCTCCAGAAGAAAATTAGCTGTGGGAGCACCCCCCCAGGCACCACCAGTGCCACATTCAGGTTGCTTTCAGGTACCTCTTCTTTTCAGAGAGATTATGAAAGCCATGAGGACTTCTGTGTTCCTGTGACCAGTATTCTGGACTGGCCCTAGGAGTTGGCAGGGTAGCCATGCCCTGTAATGCCACTGCTGGGTCACTCACTGACAGTTTTGCTGCTCTGGCCAAGGAGTGAAACTGCATTTCCACAGCAGAAGGAGTGGGAGGAGAGAAGAGGTAGTCACATTGGCTATCTCTGAGCACCTCCTTTGGTTTTGCTACCTCTGGATTATTCCCCTCACCTCAAATTCCCGTATAAACTGAAAATTGAACGTGCCTAGGGCTTCTGAGAGCCCTAGAGGCCAAGGTAGTAAGTTCCCCAGCTCCACACCAAGCCGTGTGTGAAACCACAGACTTCATATGACCTTTCTATTAGCCATTCATTGATTTGCAAAGCTTGAAATACACAGCTGGGACCTTACGACTGCAGAAATAAAAAAACTGAGCAAGTGTTGGGTAGTTCGAGATCCTGTTATGAAAGCTTGGGTCAGATTTTAATAAGCTGTGAGTTTGGAGAGGAAGGGCTGAGATTAAGCAAAAAGGTAAAGCAAAGGAGTTCAGCTGGAAATAAGGAATGACAAGGCTCCTGGGAGCTGGGTGGGACCTGGTGGCAACAGCAGGAGGTGGGCTGAGGTCTGGGTGGCACATTGTACCCGGGAGCCCATTGATGTGCCCGTCACAGCACGGTGCACAGGGATCAGGGGCCCAGAGAGAGCGGAGGCCACAGGAGGTTTATTTGCAACATCTTCACAGGATGCTAACGAAGGCACTGCAGTTCAGGGGGTAATTAAAAAATTAAAAGCCACTGTCCTGGTACTTTCAATACTCCAATTACATCCCACCATGGTGATGTTCTGCATAATATGAGGCCTGTGGTTGTAGACACTCCCTTTGTATCCAGCAGAGGCAGATGAATAATATATTATTATTATATATTAATATAATATATATTATAGATAATATGAATAATATAATAATCACATTATAATAAGCAGTTGTGAGACAACCTCAGCCAGACAGGACTACTTAGGAATGAGCCAGGTACCAAAATTCAACAGCTCTTTCCTCTCTCACTCTCACCGTTTCTTCTCTGGTCCCCGCTCCTGCTTCGCCCATGCTAGCATCCCGGGGCTGCATCTCCAACAGGATGCGGAAGAGCTTCTCAGATGTCTGGGTGAGGAAGCCGATCTCAGCGTTGGGGTGGAGGCCATACAGGTAGGGAGACTCCGGGGGCAAGGTCTCGTCTATGTACTGCGCGGAGAAATCCAGGGTCAGGTTAGACACGGAATCCAGGGCACTTTGCCCACAGAGTTCATGGCGCTGGAATTATCACCCATCAGAGCAAGCCCAATAACTCTGCCTGTGGGTGAAACACCAGCAACACGACAGCAGACAGGGCCCTACGATTGTCTACAGAAGCGCTGCCACTCCTGCTGCGAAAATTCAGTAATTGCTGAAGTTTGGCTTGGCTGCGTATCTCAGGCCTGGACCTTCTCTAGCAATTATCCGCTCTGCATTTCAGCATCAATATCCTGAAATCTCTTGGGGGAATTTAGCTTCCAGTAGTTAAGTTTTATGAACAAAACCAGCCTAATATGCCTATCTCTGCTACCGCATTTGTGTACGAAGAACAGATGAGATCAGTAAGTAGATCAACAAGACCCTTCAGTGTTTCTCATCAAAACTGATGATAAAAGGAGCTTGAAAGGGCCATTTTAGCAAACAGTATGTGGATGCAATTTTCCAGGAGCCCCACTCAAGTCTCGAGAACCAATACAGTTGCTCCATTCATGCATGAACAGAATGAGCCCATGATGAAGTAGCAAATTACCATTAGACTTGGTTCATCCAAGGGAATGCTGAAATGTCTACAGAAACAGAACATAATGGGAAATAACAGGAGGTGTGTTGAAACACTGCAGTCCTATTCACTGCCTCCAAAGACAGATTACAGAGCAGTTATGGAAGACATTACATTTGGGTGTATAAATAATGCCAGAAAACAAAGAGCTTACCTGATGATAGCCATTATAGTCCATGTTCCCCGGGAGGGGGAATCCTGGAGCTAGGAGGACCTCTCCCTCCAACATTTCTGGCTTAATAAATTCTTCCAAATAGGTTCTGCAAAGGCGCCTGTCCCAGTCATCTGTAATGTGACCTCCGTACATAATCTCACCAAAGAGGTAGCGTAAATCATCATACGGGACCTGAAGAATGAAGCGGGAGGGCAGGAAGGAGTTCAGCCACCAGAGCTCCCCCAGCCGTGCCGCTGAGCCGTGGGCTATGGCTCTAAGCCCTGATCTGCACAGCGAGCGCTTCCACTTCACTATCTCAGTTTTCTAAGTAAACAAACATTAGGTACTTAAATCCTGCCCAAGGAAAACTGGATCACAGCACAGATTCCCTGTAGTTTCCCATTGAAATGAAAATTTATTCTACGCTCTGTTAAACCAAAGACCACTCTGTATTTTCAATTAATAAAGACCACAGAGACTATTTGCTATGATTTGCAAACCGCTACCGGTGTGAGCAGCACTGAAGCCTCCCATCTCACCACAAAGGTACACCGAACCGTGAGGTTATAAACCCAAACATACCGAGGAAATGGCGTTTAAGCAGACTTCTCAGCACAAGCCAGTCCTGTGGTTAAAAGCCACCAAAGAGCCCACCTTTGACTCACGCACCTTTGAGCTGGCCTCCAGGTAATTGTACAGCACGTTCACAGAGATAGTGAGGTCTCCAGTGTTGAAGGGGTAGGACCGGTTCCAGCCTTGGGGGCCAAACTTGCGCCTTTCTGCCACCACGGCGTGGAAATAGCAAAGGGCAAAGAGGATGCTCTTGAACTCGTTCTCCCGGGTGCACATCTCCAGGGTGTCCTGCAACACAGGACAGAGGTAGGGCCGTGTAAGGCCCCACTGCCCTCAGACCCAGCGACTCTTGGGGCTTCCCAAATCCACCAAACCTTGGACATGAGTGAACTGATTTGCCCAGTCAGTTCATTTCTGCATAACACACACACTCACTGATTTCTACATTAGTGGCTTTGCATTGCAAATTTATGGGCAAATCCTGATGCATATTATCTGAACTAATATTTTCTTTTTCCAACTCACAGTGGCTTTGCACAGGAACACAACCTGACAGCCAAGAAGGGAAGGACACGTGTACCCACCCGATGCTCCACTGCCTGCACATGCCCCACATCCCACACCGGAGAGATGGGGAGAGGCACCGCACAGGGCCAGCAGTGGGACTGGGACCACAGCCCTGTGCAAGGGGACCAGACCTGGAAGAACTAGAATCATAGAACGGTTTGGGTTGGAAGGGACCTTAAAGATCATCCATTTCCAACCCCCTGCCCTGGGCAGGGACATCTCCCACCAGACCAGGTTGCTCCAAGCCCCCTCCAACCTGGCCTTGAACCCCTCCAGGGATGGGGCAGCCACAGCTTCTCTGGGCAACCTGGGCCAGGCTCTCACCACCCTCACACCAAAGCATTTCTTCCCCAGACTTTATCTCAATCTCCCCTCTTTCAGTGTCAAACCCTTCCCCCTCCTCCTATGGCTCCCCTCCCTGATCCAGAGTCCCTCACCATCTCTCCTGGAGCCCCTTGAGGGACTGGAAGGGGCTCTAAGGTCTTCTCAGAGCCTTCTCTTCTCCAGGCTGAACCCCCCCAACTCTCTCAGCCTGTCCTCACAGCAGAGGAGCTCCAGCCCTCCCAGCATCTCCGTGGCCTCCTCTGGCCCCATTCCAACTGGTCCATGTCCTTCCTTTGCTTCATGTGTGATGACTAAAGTCCATCCTATCCCTCAAGTATGAAAGATTTCCTGCGGGCAGCATTTCTTGGAGCTGCAGTGATTTAGCCCAGAGAGAGGGTGGGCTCCCACTGCTGTGACCCTGGGCACAAAGCCTGCTTGGTCGCCTGCTGCCACAGCATGTTTGCCAACAGCATGACCCTGTGCAGCACACCAGAGCAGGGATGTGAGGAACTGCTGAAAACCCAAGCAGGGGATATCAAACTCTTGCAAAAAAAATCAGTAGCCTTTTAAAACCACCATGGCAATGGGTGCTTTGAGTGCACCCTCAGCAAGCTTGCTGATGACACCAAGCTGCGTGGCACAGTCAACATGCTGGAGGGCAGGGATGCCATCCAGAGGGCCCTGGACAGGCTGGAGAGGTGAGAACGTGCCAACCTCATGAAGTTCAACCAGGCCAAGTGCAAGGTCCTGCATCTGGGTCATGGCAATCCCAGGCACAAATCCAGGTTGGGTGGAAAATGGATTGAGATCAGCCCTGAGAAGGAGGACTTGGGGTTGTTGGTGGATGACAAGCCCGACATGAGCCAGCAACGTGCACCGGCAACCCAGAAATCCCCCCGCATCCTGGGCTGTGTCCCCAGCAGCGTGAGGGGGAGGATTCTGCCCCTCTGCTCTGCTCTGGGGTGACCCCCCTGCAGTGCTGCCTCCAGCTCTGGGGCCACCAACGTCAGAAGGACATGGACCTGTTACAGTGGGGCAGAGGAGGCCATGGAGATGCTGGGAGGGCTGGAGCCCCTCTGCTGTGAGGACAGGCTGAGAGAGTTGGGGGGGTTCAGCCTGGAGAAGAGAAGGCTCCGGGAAGACCTTGGAGCCCCTTCCAGTCCCTCAAGGGGCTCCAGGAGAGATGGGGACGGACTCTGGATCAGGGAGGGGAGCCATAGGACGAGAAGGAATGGTTTTAAACTGAAAGAGGGGAGATTTAGAATAGATACTAAGAAGAAATGCTTTGGTGTGAGGGTGGTGAGAGCCTGTCCCAGGTTGCCCAGAGCAGCTGTGGCTGCCCCATCCCTGGAGGGGTTCAAGGCCAGGTTGGAGGGGGCTTGGAGCAACCTGGTCTGGTGGGAGGTGTCCCTGCCCAGGGCAGGGGGTGCGAACTAGATCGTCTTTAAGGTCCCTTGCAACTCTAACCATTCTATGATTCTATGATTATAGAATAATAAAATCATAGAAAGGTGGCTTTCCTGGGGACACACACCATTCTGTTCTGCTGCCCTGAATGCTCATTGCCCTCACCCACACATCACCGTTACCTTGGCATGCTGAGCTCTCACAGCAAGAGCCTGACTGTTAAACACCGAGCAGCCAGAGGGGCCTGAAGGTTCTTTCACCCCTTAGACTGCCTTTGGGGGTCACTAGCCCTATGCCCTCCCCGTTCTGCTGATGACCGTGCAGGAGGATACAGGGCAGACCTTGCAGCATTGCTTTCCTTTCTCTCCATACAGCCTCCTGGGACCAGCCAGGAGCAACCCCAGCCCATTGTCTACCCCAAGCACCGGTCCATGGGGCAGAGGAATGGTGCCAGCTCACAACTATTTGTGCACTTAGGCATGGGTAGGGGGGGAATCTGAAGCGCAGGAGCCAGCGTGGCTGGTCTGGGGGGGCACCGTGCCAGGATCAATGCCAGCAGCCAGGGAAGATTATTCCGTTTTCATCTACTGTCATTCATCATCTTGAACTCCACGCAATGTCCTGGAGAATGAGGGAGGGGAGAACCTTCACCCCAAGTAACATTTTCATCCTGCCTCTGCTCATTTCAATCAGATAGTAATTAGCATTTTCTAAATTGCTGGAGTCTTATAAAATGTCTTTTATCAGAAATCCTGGAGCGAGTGGGTGGGGACCCTTTACACCTCATTTCCCTGCTTTATACAGAATCGGTGTTCAAATTTAGCTTTCAGCTGAAAGCTACAAAGAAGGCCCATTATTCTGTGCGGAGAATATTGTTCTGCTTTGTAGCTGAAGAAAAATGCACAAGTAAATAGAGGCCGAATGGGACCGAGCTGGATTCTCACTCAGTCTTCACTCAAACTCCCCTTGGAGTCCAGGGGTGTTTTCTGAAATGGGAAAGGTACTCAGCACATATTTGAACCAGTTCTTCACCAGGTTGCTGATAATGAAGGGAGCTTAGAGTGTCATCTAATCGCAGGGAAAACAGGGAAATCTTATGCAGTTACTCAGCATCTTTCACATTTTAGAGTAATGGATTCCCCCTTCCCAGCACAGACACAGAGCTCTGTTATGGTCCCCAGCTGATTAGAGGTTTAACATCACATTTTTTAAAAATAAAGATAACGAAGGGAAATCACAGGGGCGTCCTTTGTAGTCTTTGTCACACACCAGAGTGGGCTTAAAGGGGCTGTCCCTGGGGAGGGCAGATGGAGGGGCTGCTGTAGCTACTCCCTCCTTGCTCAGCTGTGTGGGTCAGAGCCACTATACCCTGGGGATGCAGGACATTCCTGGGGAGGGTTCACAGAGACGTGGATGAAGTTGCAAGCCCTTCCCAATGTGTTCATCTCCCAGACCCAGGGAGATCTGAACTGCTGGCCATGGAGGATCCCATCAGGTTCCTGTTGTGGGGCAGGGGATCTGCTGCCCAGCCACGATGCTCTTGCCAAGGCAGAGTGAGCTCAGAGCTGTGTGAGCCCCCGCCTGGCTTCAGCCACAGAAAGGGGGTTCAGTTTCCCCCGTGAGAGCTAAGCTTCAGCCTCCTGCCACACCCAGAGCACCAGCCCTTCATCCCTTCTGCTGCTCTGCATCCCTCATCAAGAGTCCCTCTCCATCTCTCCTGGAGCACCTTTAGGGACTGGAAGGGGCTCTAAGGTCTTCCCGGAGCCTTCTCTTCTCCAGGCTGAACCCCCCCAGCTCTCTCAACTTCTTCTCAGGTTTCCCCTCGCTGCCTGCCCACTGAGACTTCACTCCCAGCACCGTTCAGAGTTCTTTGGGGACCGGTTCCCCTTCTTCATTTTCATTGATTAAATGACTCAGGCCCCCACCCCTCCAGCTCTGACATCACGATTCTCCCCATTCATTTGTAGCTACTCAAACTTTAAGCCTCTCTTGGAAGTTGGGAAAGGAATCATAGAATCAAAGAACAGTTTGGGTTGGAAGGGACCTTAAAGACCATCCAGTCCCACCCCCTGCCCTGGGCAGGGACACCTCCCACCAGACCAGGTTGCTCAAAGACTACCCAGGTTGCCCAGGGAGGTGGTTGAGACACCATCCCTGCATGTGTTTAAGAGTAGTTTTGAGGTGGTGTTGGGGGATGCGGTGTAGGGGAGAACTTTGGAGAGTAGGGTTGATGGTTGGACTTGGATGATTCCAAGGGTCTTTTCCAACCTGAATGAATCTATGATTCTAAGTCCTTCCCATGGGGCGACTGCAGCTCTCACTTACAGCACTTTGATGTCAGCAAGGTTCTGAGCTGAATGGCTTTCAGGCACAAAGCTCCCCGCCCTGTGCTGCTCTGGGGAGTGACGTTGAATATGACCCTATCAGCAGTTCTCAACCTCTGACCCCTGTTAAACAGCAGGGTGAAAAAGCAAGGTTTAACTGCTCCTTTCTCCACATCTTTGGGTGTTAGATGTAATATGTCACTCACCAGCTCAAAAAGGAGTGACAGACACAGAAATCAAGTTGAAACATGACAAAAGTCTCCCAAATGCTGCATTCACAGCTTTGATTCTGTAACAAAACAGCCCTTCTAAGCGTCATATCTTGGTGAGAAAATAATTAAAGTGGGCAGAAGTCTGGTATCCTGTGACCTTCTGCAAGAAAGAGGCCATTCAGGATTATCTGAGTCCTCTTGGGAAAATCAGTGCTTGGAAAGAATCATAGAATCATACAATGGTCTCGGTTGGAGGGATCTTTAAGATCATGGACCATTAACCTAACACTGATAAAGCCACCAATGACCCATGTCCCTCAGCACCACGGCTGCCAGGCTTTTAAATCCCTCCAGGGACGGTGATTCCATCACTTCCCTGGGCAGCCTCTTCCTAGGCTTGACAATCTTTTTGCTGAAGAAAACAGAACCACAGAATTGAGAGATCTGTGCCCAGCTCCTGGAGAAGAGAGTGAGGGTTGTTGGAATCCAGAGCCTACCTGATGCCAAGGGACTCACAGGCCCAGGAGCAGCAATACCCCCACACATCACACCCCACATGGGGCTCCGGTGGCTCCCAGCCCACCTGGTGGCCAGTCACTGGTGCAGTCACCATCTGGTGATGAGTCACTGCCCTCCTACCTGGTTGAAGTTGTCGAGTGCTTTGTGCAGGTTGGCGTGCATCCCGGTGGGGGCCTCGTTGGTGATTTTGATGGAGTTCTCCAGGATGCCCTGGGGAACGACGTGGCCATCAGGAGAGGGGGCCGGCTCCACGCTGATGAAGACCCGGAAATCCTGGTGGCTGCCTTCACTGTGCTGCTCCAGCTTCTTCTCCAGAGAGCTCAGCCACTTGGCCACCAGGTGGATGTTCTGGCAGGGACAAAGGGGACAAGGCTTCATCAATCCCCCCCATTTACACCCACACTGAGCAGGCACCGAATCCATCACACCAATGAATGGCACCCACCAGGGCCATTGGTGGCTATCATCCAGAAGCTGGTACTTGCCCCCATAGTCCTCCTGTGAAATTCACAGCCCCAAATACTCTGTCACATCAAGTACACTTTTAAACTCAAAATAATCAATATAAATCACCAGCAATGAAGGCGCTACTGGGTTGTATGCGTTCTCAGCGACAATAACTCTCCTTCTCATTACAGCAGTGGTGCATGGCTGATGAAGCACAGTTATTTCTCCAGATCTACCAAGCTCAAATGAGAATGTTTCTTCATTTTTATACAGAATAACAGTGAGGACCCTCAATATCACTTACCGGGGAAAAGAAACAATGAAGCAGGTGGTTTTACAAAGACCTTCAACATAAATTATTTATTTATTCATGCAACTAATTCAAAAATATCTGTCAGAAAATTAAGCAGTATTATGCAATGGATGAAGTGAAATGGATGAAGACACGCCTCGGTTTTTCAACTAGAGTCCTACACAGTGTTGTAGCTTCCAGGCAAGAAAACAGCTTTTTTTATAGAATTAGGAACGGGGGCAGGTCACACACAACAGGGATTCATGGGCTAAAACTACCCTCATTTTAGATGTAGGTGTATAATCCAAGCTGACTGTGTTAACAGGCACTCTGGAAGGTGATTTATTCCATCCAAAGGCAGGACAAGGAACTTGCTAAACTTAAATTAAATGCAGCCGCCAGAAAGATAAACTGCTTGGAGGTGGCAAGGAAATTACATAAAGGGACCATATTAGAGGCTTAGAATAAATATATATCACTTATAAAAAGGACCAGAAAGGAGCTCTTATGGTTAAATAGCAGAGTAATGGAGACTATTAGGAGTAAAATGACATTCTTAACAAAGTGGAAATTGTGTCCAAATGAGAAAACCAGAAAACAGCACAAAATCCAGTTATGGCAAGGCCAAAAAAGGTTTTAAGCAGCAATATTCTGAAAACCATAAAACCTACTAATAAAGCCTTTTCCAGAAGCCAGAAACCTTCCAGAGAGCCCATAAAACTACAGGATGATCAAAGTGTGCAGCGAGTGCCCAAGAAAAGTGAAAAAGTGAGGCCACTACAAAGCAGCTCCTGTTTGCAGGAATATTCATGGCAGAGCTTGGGGAGGGTCTCACTGGGGTGGTGGGATCTCTCAGACGCTGGGCCTGGAAATGCCTCTGGAGATCACCCATCCAACCCTCCTGCCCAAAGCAGGGCCTGATAATTAGAGCAGGCTGCTAATTGTATCCAGCTGAGGTTTTTTGAGATCTCCAAGAATGAAGCCTCCACATCCTATCTGGGCAACCTGTGCCAGTGATCAACCACTCTCACAGTAAAGAATAGAATAATAAAATAAAATAAAATAAAATAAAATAAAATAAAATAATTACACTTAAGGGAAATCTGTATTTCATTTTCTGCCCATTACCTCTTGTTCTTTCACTGGGCACCACTATGAGCTGACTCCGTCTTCTGTTTTCCCCCTGCCATGAGGCATCTAAACACACGGACAAGCCCCCCTGAGCCATTGGATTTTCTTGCCACAGCTCCCTCAGCCTCTCCTCATATGACAGATGCTCCAATCTCTTAATCATTGGAAAGACTCTTAAACCCAAGCAGCAGAAGAGGAGTTTTTCTGAAGAACTGATGAACTAATAACAATTTACAAGGACCAGACGGAATCCACCCAAAAAAATCTCAGCTACGGAGGGGCTGCGTTACCCCTTGGCACGCACCGTGCAGACCGGCAGGGGCTCCAATAAACCAGCAATTAACACACCAACAGTGTGAGCTAGAGAAAACCAGAAATCTGGAATTCCCAACCCAATTTAGACAGCTAATGGGGGGATCCCTAAATCTGAGCTTGCCACCATGAACTCCTTTTGCAGTTGCCAAAGAGTTCAGCTCCAGCAGGCACCGCCCCGGGGCTCCTCCGCAGCACCACTGCATCTCCATGCTCAGATTTTCATCGATATCAGGTATTGATCTTGCAGTTACCAGCATTCTTGCAGGCTAAAAAAAACAGTTCAGACACAGGGAACAGGGGGTGGGAAGATCCCGATGGAGTCTGAGCTGCTCACCACATTCAAAACTCACCTGAAGGAGCAAATGATTAGTGAGCTGACAAAATTAGTCATCGGACAAAGTAATTTCAAGTTCTGAAAATAAAACCTGGTGGTAAAGAACTGCAGAAGTATGTCATCAGTCTGGGTGACTGGCAATGACATGGCAGAGGAAATCTGGTGGTGCTAGATGCAAAGTAATGCACTCGGAGAACCAACCCCAGCTCTAGATATAAACATTGAGTTCAGAGTTGGCTGTCACCACTCAGGGAAGAGATCTTGGAGTCCTCACAGTTATTTCCTGCAAATAACAGTTCAGTGCTTAGCAATGTGAAAGCAATCAAATCTCAGCAAAGGAACAGGGAACAAAACTGCAAACATTTATTAGGCTGCTCCATAAATCCATGGTGGGCCTTCCTCTTGAAAACGATGCCCAGTTCTCGCTTCACTATCCCTGAAAAGATACAGCTTCCACACAGGGAGGCACTGAATTGGTATTGGCCCCCCAGTTTGGAGAGAGGAGATGGGGGCGGAGAGACTACAAACTGTCACATCCAGAAACAGCCCCCTTTGCCCATCAGGGACCATCGTTGCGTGTTGCCATGTCCTCGCCAAGTCCTGGGTGCACAAATCAGTGTCACTGCTCCTTTTGTGGAGGGATCCTGTTAAGGATCACTATGTTTACCTTCAGGATCTCAACTATACTTTTTTGCCCTATTTATCTCAGTTGTTATCATGGTGAAGGCTGGCTTCTAGATTCCTAACAGTGACAGCCATGTGTGCAGATCTGAGTCTTGGCTCTGCAAGTGATGCCACCCAACTTTTACCAGCAGCTGGACACGCAGGCACCTGTACCTCCTTCCAAGGGTTCCTCCTTCCGAGGTGTCACAAGGTGTCACCTTCTCATGTGACTCTTCTCACAAGGCAAGAGCTCTGGTCCCTTCTGGGTCACACAAGCATGACTTCAGCACAAGATGTCTTCACAACAGCTTTGTGCCTCTGGATCTGCACCGGTTCTCATGGGTCAAGGATATGGGCAGGTCTGAGCACAGGTATCTGTGCCTGAACTAGTCATCCCACCAGAGAGCTATGGAGAAGGTCATCTTATCCTGAAAGAGATGTGTGCAGTAGCCCTGATGGATCACCCCAGTGACAGTGCCCAGCTCTGCCCAGCCTGGAGAAGGGGGCAGCGGTGACTGGGGCAGAGGGAGATGTGTCCATCGCAGGCAGCCCAAGTTAAAGGGGGTGAGTGGTGCTTCCAGAAGCAGGAGATACATTACTCTCCTCGGCTTCAGGAGTATAGAAAATAACACAGCAAGTGCAACTGCCTTTTCAAACTGTAATGTCTTTTAAAAATGCAGACTTAACTATTTCCATTTTCTTACCTTCTACGGAGCTGGGTACAAAGTGTCCCAAAACTCAGGAAAAGCTCCTGTGTTTCTGTCTCCTTGCCCAAGACCTCTGTGCTATAGATGTAAATACCACCTTTTCTGCTGCTTGGTAACTTCAATATTGCCCTCTTCCGCACAAGATATTATGGGGCTGTCTTCATGCTCTAGGTTGAATGAACTGCTACAAGTCTCCTGCCAAAGGCCAAGCCTCCACCTCTGAGACAGCAGCTGCTTCAGAAACCAGAGTCAAGAGAATTACTGTCTGGGGAAGCCATGGACACCTTGCACCCTCCAGTCCTGTTGCCCCAAATCTGATTCACAAGGCTGGGAACAAGATTTCTTATTTAGAACTGCATAAATCCAGTCTCCTTCCCTGAAAGGATTTAGGGTTCTGCTCACATTTCATGGGTGAAACGAAATTTGGGGTGTAGAGGGAGACAGGAGCAGATGCCTGAGCAAAGGACTCACGTTCTGGGGAAGGGTTGCTCTCTTGTTAACAGTGACCATGTGAAGAGCAGCAGAGAAAATGCAATTATATCTGAATGCTAATGCACCAGTGCTTGCCAGGTGCATTCAGGATTTCAAGAGATGAGGTGATCTCCAGGGTCCCGACAACCAACTCACTCTAAAACTCCAATAATGAAGTGGGAGTGGACCCAAACCCATTTCATAGAGCCACAGAGATTTAGCAGTACAGGGAAAGAGCTCAACAGAATAGCAAGAGAAAAATTGTACATTAAGTATCAGCTTAATCATAGACTAAATACCTGACCTTAAGTATTTTCATCTTAATTGGTAGTTTCTTCATACATCTGCTTTTGTGGCGTTAGATAGCTGAAAAATAATTGCTTTCGCTTGTGTTGACATGACACCAGTGATCATTATTCCTCAGTATCGCAGCCTTCTAACAGCCAACTTAGTGAATATTTCTAATCTAATGATAATTGAGTGCATTAACATACTATCCTTTTCTGATGGAAGGGATGGAAAAGAGGAATATATGCAGCAAAACATGGGTTGGTACAAAGAATTCATTACTTGATGAAATGAATATGTCAGCAAAAAAGAGACGGAGGTGGTGTGGAGGGGATTCACAGGTTTGATGGAAACTTTGCAAATTAATTCTCTGCAGTCAGATAACAAAACTTGACAGCACATGACTAATGACTACAGATGAGGTCATAATAACTGAATGTTATGTCAATTATCACTAACGACACAAGACAGACAACGCTGCTTTAACACCAACCACAGCTGAACCATGTTCATCGAGAAACTGCCTCCTCTTGCTTGTTTTGAAACCTGCCTCCCACCAACTACCACTACCTCTACCTCTAGATGTTATTCAGGGGAAAGAGGGGATAATCCATCCTGGCCACCTTCCTTTGGCTCAGAGCTTCATGCACTCTCAGTACGATCTCCCTAAACCACACTGGACACTTACACTGCACCAGTTTTACGTCCTCCTCCTCCTCTAAGACCTCCTGAAGACATTTGCCCAGGACACAGCAAGGTAATTCATTGCTTTATTACATTTTTTCTTAGCCAGATTTCGAAGTCTGTGAAAGAGCTGCTCTGTAAGGGTAAAAGACACCCCCATAGCACGTGTGGTTTTTCACAGCCTATGCCTAGGTCAGTGCTGCAGGCAGGAACAGGCAATGGGCTCAAAGCCATCTCCTTGCTTTACGAATGAAGGGTGGGGGCCAAATCCTGCTGAAAAGCAAACTACTGAAAAGAAGGCAAAAAATAAATCTGCATCATCTTCCCGTGCACCCTGCTCCTCTCCACAGCACCCTGCCCTGTGTCACGTCTCCACTTCCCGATACAGAGCAGGAGCGACCCAGGGCAAGGGTCTGTGGCAGGAGCTGGGCTGGGGGAACGTGCCAGAACGTGGGAGCACTGGAGGCTTTTCTTTGGGAGTTCACTTCCAAGCACCTCAGTGTGTTTGTACTTCACAAGGCAGAACATATATCATAGGATGCAAGTGTTGCTATGGTAACCATCAGAAATAGCAGCACACATCTATATAAACTAGCGCACACTCCACAATGCGCTCCCTGGGCTGGTGGAGACTGGAGATCCTCCACATCTCCAAAAGCGGCTCTCTCCTTCACACCTTATCACAAATCACTCATAGAGCCATGAGAATTAGTTGTTTTTACAAAGTCTCCCTCTCTTGCGAGATGCTCTGATAAAAATAATCGCTGCTTTTACAGTAAATGTGAGAGCCAGGCTTTAGGGTCCAGAGACAGCCCAAAACTTCAACACTGCATCGTGTTGGAATATAAAAAAGCAGAGGGAGTGGGCACTGCAGAGAGTCTCTTCCCTTGGCCATGCTCACTGTCCATGGCAGCATGGGGGTTCCGCACATGAGAAGATATCACACACTCAGGAACGGCTCCACAAAAATCCCAGACTGACAGGGGTTAGAAGGGACCTCTGGAGACCACCCAGTCCAACCTTCTGCCAGAGCAGGGTCACCCAGAGCAGGTCACACAAGAACATGTCCAGGTGGGTTTTCAATGTCTCCAGAGAAGGAGGCTCCACCATCTCTCTAGGCAGCCTCTTCCAGGGCTCTGCCACCCTTACAGGAAAGAAGATTTTCCTCACATCGAGATGGAATTGCCCGTGTTCCAATTTGTGCCTGTTGCCCCTGTACTGTCACTGGGCACCACTGAGAAGAGTCTGGTCACATTCTCCTGACACCCACCCTTTAGCTATTGCTCAGCATCGATGAGATCCCCTCTCAGTCTGCTCTTCTCCAGCTGAACAGCCCCAGGTCCCTCAGCCTTTCCTCAGCAGAGAGATGCTCCAGTCCCTTGACCATCCTCCCACAGCCAGCCCTGTCACCACTGCAGGACTCAGAGACCAAAAGGGATGAGCACAGACTCTAACACCAACCCCTGCTCATACATCTAAGAGACCAAGCTATTTCTGAGCACCAAGCTTGCTGGTGCTCGATGTGGAGAGAGGCAATCTCAGAGCTCTGGAAGCACCAGGGAAGTTTTTACCCCGTCTCCAGAATGTGCTTTCCCCGAGCTGAGAAATGACGTCAGCAACTTCCCGAGGGTGCCCCACTTGGCAGGCAGTGAGGGCTCCATCCCATTCTCACCTACATGAACTGCTTGGGTTTCAGCAGTAGCACCCTATGGCTTTTTCAGACCTCCCTCCACGCTCCCATATGACAAGAAAGCATAGGTTTGATCCTTGAATAACTCCAGAGAAGAAGACTCCACATCCTCTCTGGGCAGCTTCTTCTATGGCTCTGCCACCCTCATAGGAAAGAAGATTTTCTTCACATTGAGATGGAATTTCCCGTGTCGGCACTATCTGATCCCTCCCTGAGGCCCTTAACCCTCACGGAGCCTCTCCATGCACAATCAGGGGGAGAATTACAGCACGTGTGAGCAAGTGCAATTAATCTCTTGTCCTTCAGCCTCACCTCTGAACACGGTGCCTGTTCCTCTTGTGTTCCTGGGCCCTGTGAAGTTCACTATCATCTTACTTTGGCTGGGGCAAACTAAGTAGCTCTGTCGCCTACAGTGTCACCTCCTGCTCCCCACCTCAGCCACTGAGAACATGACGGCACCACTCTGCCTTCTGCTGTATTGAAAACTACGCATCTATTCCTACCATCTGCCTGTGGCTGTGTCTCCTCCCCAGCTTACAGTGTGATTTCACCAGTAAAGGCAAAGCAGCAGCACTGGTCAAGCTGTAGAGGTACGGCTGATGCTGAGCAGAGTCAGTACAAGCCTCAGGGGGTACTTTACACCTCTCCAAGCACTCAGGATCTTGGCTGGGCCACCACTGGCCCCATGCTAAACCTGTGCTGTAGCAACCTCACTGCTCTCAGGACTTTTATGTACCCACGTCTGCTGCAGTGCCTTCTCCAAAAGGCAACCCAGCCCTTTTCTGCTAGAAGTTGAGCAAAAATAGGCTTTTCTATGACCCTTTCACTGGTCAAGGTATACAGAAGGCAGATGCAAGTGGAGAAAGGGCACAGAAGACAAAACCCGAAGAGGGCTGGTCTGAAATCTCCACAGCACTTCCAGCATATCAGCAAGCATCTGATTGTTTGTAAGACGTTTTTTGGCATCAAGTACAATGTATTTCACATGTTCTTTTAGCACAGACATGCCTTAATGTCGATGATAGTAAATGGAATGTGATTAGGACTGCTCCTGGGCTAATTTGTTTGCAATTGTCCCTTCCTACACTCCTGACCTGTTTTACGCTCCAAAGTAATATGAGAGATGTCTATTGGAGTGACCCTTGGCCTCTCCTCACTCCTGACCTGTCAAGGAGAGAGCCAGACCTCTTCATCCAACAGCAGGAGCTGAATCTGTGCTGACAATGAGACAGGACAGACAGCTGAGGTCCAGCCCCCAAACGTCTCCTGGCAGCATTTAACTGACAGGAATGGATATCGCCTCGGGACGATGGCAGAGAGGCAGGAAAAATTCAGGTACAAGGACAAATACAAATACAAGAAAAGCGTAAATGGGGACTGAATGAGTGAATAGAGCATGACAAGGTTCTGATGAGAGGCTGGTGGGACCCAGGAGAAAGAGAAGGTCAGCTGGACTCAGTGGTCACTGGTCAGACAGGAGAGGGCATTCAGGGGGAAGATGATGGCATGATGTTGCCTCATCTGAAGAGGGACACAAACCCTTTCTGCAACAGCAACTGCTGCCTTAGGTCTCTCTCTGGCCTCTTCTTTCTTTTGACCCAATATGACAACAGAAAAACCGGCACCACATGGATCCACTTGTATTTATACAGAATCTGACACAATTTAAGGCATAGGAAGGCATTTGAGTCAGTCCTCATTTATTCTCCAATCAGTCCAGAGCTGGGATCTGGACCTCAGCCCAAACGCAGCCATCAGTGGAATGGGAAACTGCTGGGATTTGCCAGGCCAGAGAGCAAACGAGCATGAACCAGAGAAAATATGGAGTAACCTCAACTCTCCCAAGTTTTAAAGACAACGTTGGAGCTTAACTTACCAATTTTCACTTCATAAGATAGAAAGGTATGTAGTGATGAGCAGGTGAAATGCACAGCACAGGACAATTGCTTGACTAATCTCAAGAAAAGGAGGAACTCTATTACATTTGTGTTTTAACCCAAAATACAACCTGTTTCCAGGACAGTTGTACAACAAAATGGGGACTTCAGTAGTTACAAAGGTATCGAAAGCCCAACAGAAACTTAACCCATCCCAGATCAATAATTGGATTACTTGCTGGTCTGTAAGTGGATTTGCAATTGGAAAAACTTGGGAATGGCTGTTGTGACACAAGGCAGGAAGGAAAACAGCCATCTGAAATTCAGTACCTTTCTCCATCAGAGTATTTATCCAAAAATCATGAAAGAGAACTGGAGGTGGAGTTCCTATAGCTAGGACCCGAAAGATACTGTGGCTGGAAGGAAAATTAGTCTCTTCTTTACTGAAACGGAGACTTAGTGTCAAATGCTTTAGTGTCCCTCAAATGGACAATGTATCTCATACAGAACAATAGATCTCTTTTGCTTGTAGCGAGAACTGGTTGCGGAGTGCACAGAAAAAGGCTGCATTGTATTTGCGATGCCGTAAGAAGGGCTCTACCAATTTCTGGATCTTGCACAGTTTTGCTCCAGGAGCTCACTGTTATTCAATTTAGTACATGAACCTGACTCAGTGAAGCAACACCCTATGAAAATGGAAAGATGCTCAAGAATTAAATTAACTTGATCGCAAAGAGAGGGAAGTGACATTTTGGCTAATGGATGAAGACTACAATTAAATTGGGAATATCTAATGTCTGAACTTTTCCCTGCATCAGTTCATTCAGACATACATCTGTAAACACATAAACAAATTTCACTGTTTCTTTGCTATTAGGCTGATAAACATCATTTGGTGATTGTGATGGTCACTGCTTTAGCAAAAAGCTGTCGAGTCGGTGCAGAGGGGGAAACTGAGCAGACACAGCAGATGACAGCTCAGACCTTAGTGTTCCCTGACGCGCAAAGCTCTTTCCTCCCTACTCAAGGGAGACAATGTGTCAGAGAAACCATATTCATGGCTAACTTGGTGGTGGGATAGCAGAGATCAGAGAATCACTCTGGGGATTTTCTAAGCTCAAAGCAGAGTCAGGTAGAGCAGGTTGCTTAGGACCATGCTCAGCTGGGTTTTGGATATCTCCAAAGATGAAGACTCCACAAACTCTCTGGGCAACTTCTTCCAGTGTTTAACCACCTGCACAGTAGAAAAGATTGTACTTACATTTAAATGGAGTTTCCCAAATCTCAAGTTGTCCCCATCTCCCCTTCACCTGTCACTAGACACCACTGAGAAGAGTCTAGTCTTTACTCCCTACCATCAAATGTTGATTATTGATAAAATCCCCAAGTTGTCTCTTCGTGATGCTGAACAGTCCCCAGCGCTGCACCCAGCATGCCAGATGTGTCTCACCAGGGCTGAGCAGAGTGAAGGACCACCTCCCTGACCTAATGTAACCCAGGGCACCAGTGACCTCCTTTGCTGCAAGGACACACTGCTGGCTCATCTTCAGCTTGCTGGACGCTGGGAGTCTCAGGTTCTTTTCCTGCAAATCTGCTTTCCAGGCAGTTGGCTCCCAGCGTGCACTGTTTGATGGGGTCATTCCTCCTCACATGCAGCACTCGGCTTTTCTTTTATTGGATATCATGTAGTTCCTGCCAGACCAATTCTCCACCTTGTCCATGCCCCAATGGGGCAGGACACCCATCCATCAAACAATTCTCAACACTTTTACACTCTGCAAACCTGTCCCATCATCCAAGTCATTAACAAAGGTGTTTAACAGTACAGGATCCAGTACCAGCTCCTGGGGTATACCTCCAGAGAACAGCCTTCAGCTGTCTTCATGCTGATGATGAACCAGAGGAAGTGATCCCTGAATATCAATGAGCTCTCCTGGACGCCTCTTATTTCCAGGACCATGTCCCAAGGGATTCTTTTAAGCAGATCCCTGAAATGGCCAAAGTCTGCTCTCCTGAAATCCAGGCTTGTAATCTTCCTTTTTCTTTTTGCTTTGTTCCCTCCTCTCAGGATCCTAAACTTCATCATCTCATGGTCACTGCAGCCAAGGCTGCTCCTGACCTAGACATCATCAACCAGTTTCCCTTGTTTGTGCACATCAGGTCCAGCAAAGAATACCCTCTCATCACCTGTGCCAGGACTTTATCACCAATGCACTCCAGAAACCTGGTTGCCTGTTCCCTGCTGTGTTATCCCACCAGCAGATATGAGGGTGGTTGGAGCCGCACCGTGAGGAGCATGGCCTGTGAAAGTGAGGCTCCTTTCAGCTATCTGACTGCAGACTCATCTACTCCCTCCTCCTGATCAGTGGTGTGTAGCAGAAACCCCCTACAACCTCAGCCAGATTGATCTGCCAACTAATTCTGACCCAAAGGCTCTCAGCTGACTCCTCTGCTGTCCCCAGGCAGAGACCCAGGCACCTCTGCTGCTCCACATAGGTGCATGGAGCGCTCAGTCACGTGAGTGAGCTGTCCCATCTGAGCTATTTCATGGGAGGTGCTCCATGTGAGCTATCCCATCTGAGCTATCCCATGTGAGTTACCCCACAAGAGCTATGCCATGTGAGCTATCCCACTTGAGTTATCCCATGTGAACTACCCCATGTGAGCTATTCCACGTGAGCTCCCCCATGTGAGATATCCCATGTGAGTTATCCCATATGAGCTTGTGTATCAGTGTGATGTGAGCACACCTCTGGGATCCCAAGGAGACTGTAGTCCTACAACACATGCAAGAGCTGTAATTCTTCCCGTTTGTCCCCCACACTGCCTGTGAGATGCTGAAGCTGCTCTGGGTGCAGTTGGATGTGACCCCTCCCGAGCCAGACAGGACTGTGTGAGCAGACAGGCTCTCCACAGGGACACACTAAGCAGGAGATTTCTCCCCCCCAGGCTTCAGCTGTCAGAACATTTATGGGCTCAGTTGGTTATCTCTGCTTCCTCTAGTGTGCCCCGGAGGGAAGAACAGAACATCCTTCAGCAGAGACTCTTCCTACCTGGGACTGGAGGTGAGATTAATCATTTTTTCAGTGCCCACAGTTACTCACAGGAACCCAGTTTACAACAGGCACATCACAAACTGGGTTTGTTCTATTCTCACCTTGCTTAACATTTGCATGATCTCCCATGAATTCCCACACTGGTGTTACCTATTTTCATTCAGTTAAAGCAGCAGGCACTTTGATGTGAAGTGCCTACAAAAATCAGGACAGGAAATAAGATATAGCATCCAAGACCCCACCCATAAATCTGCTAAACGCCCTCTGAAGAACATTTAGGGCTTTGGCACCACAGCCTGGGGGAGGCTGTGTTGGACCCTCACTGCTCCGCCAACCAAACATTTTCTACTTCCAGTTCATTCCTGCCGTTTTCATTGCAGGAATGTCTCCTACCTGAAGCAGTTCTTTTTCTCTTTGCTGTTAGTCCTGAGCCCACGTCCTTGCACTGGTCTATTACACTGCATCCCATTTCAACAACTCCAGACCTACAGGCTGCTCCCATCGTCCCGCATCACATTTCCATCTTCTTCTCTATCGACAACACCTGTTTTAGTAACTTGTCAGTGCAAACCCATTAACACATACTCAATTTTTTAAGCCAACGTCATGTCTAAAGTGAGACTGGCCCCAGGACTGTTCCCCAGGAGTCTGACGAGCAGCATTCAGTTTCTGCCGCTTCCTAACACATTCCCGTGTGGCACCATCTCCACAGCTCCCCTGCAGCCCCCATCAATTAGAGCTGCTGCATTGCCTCTAAAACTTCCCTTACCTTCACAGTGCAAAGTATCCAATAGACTCGATCCACCTTTAGCAAATTCTTATTACAATTGATATGTTTACCTACAATCGTTTACTTATTTTGTCCTTGAAAGTTTGTTCTGAAACTTTGCATGCTGTTGAGTTTGCTCCACTAATTTCCCACTGTTTTAAATACAGATACTAAAGTTAATTGCTAGTCAGATGGCACCCTCTCATTTGACAGATTCATTACAAAGACTTGCAATGGACTTGAAGTTTCTTCTACCAGAGTTTTAATATTCTGGGACACGGATTATCTGGCCCTCTGAGCTGAGCACATCATGCTCTTTGATCTGATTTTCCTCCTATTTTTAATAAATCTTGTTTTCTAGAAAAGTTCCTTTGTGTGGGTGTTTCAAACAGCCAGCCCTCAAGGACAGCACGTCTTTCAACCTTGGAAGAGAGCCGGCACTGAGACTCTTCCAGCCAAAATACTCCAGGAAGGGACAAGGGAATCCCAATGAGCAATTTGGGAAGATGTTGCCACTGGAATGGCGGAGCCCTGTCTGCGGGGCCTGCTGGCAGCAGGATTCAACTTCCAACACAGCTGCACAACGGGAGATGAGAGATTACTCAACTCCATGTGGGGGTTTTTACGCGAGGTGGAGAGATCTTCATGATAGGAAGCTTCCATCCCATGTCAGCTGCACAGGACAGAGCTGCACCCCCAGACCATCTCCTGGCTTGTGGGACCTATATGCTTCTTACCCTCAAGGCTACAGAACTTGCCATGAGCAGCAAACTGGCAATTAGCTCTATCTTCACTTTAAAACTGAATGCTACCCCTTCCAACAGATGGAAGGCCATGGAGATGAAGGTGGTACCTGGGCAGAAACTGTGTGTGTTTGCGACACCAAGCTCCTACAGCCCTGTGCTCCCCCACCAACCTGTCTGAGGATAACATCCTGGTTTGGACAACTGGACTGAGAGCAGCCCTGAGAAGGACTTGGGGATGTTGGTGGATGACGAGCCCGACATGAGCCGGCAACGTGCACCGGCAGCCCAGAAAGCCCCCTGCACCCAGGGCTGCATCCCCAGCAGGGTGGCCAGCAGGGCGAGAGGGGGATTGTGCCCCTCTGCTCCGCTCTGGGATGACCCCCCTGCAGTGCTGCCTCCAGCTCTGGGGCCACCAACGTCAGAAGGACATGGACCTGTTGGGATGGGGCCAAAGGAGGCTGCGGAGATGCTGCGAGGGCTGGAGCCCCTCTGCTGGGAGAACAGGCTAAGAGAGTTGGGGGGTTTTGGCCTGGAGCAAAGAAGGCTCCGGGGAGACTTTATAATGGCCTGCCAGCATCTGAAGGGGGCCTAGAAAAAAGTTGGAGAGAGAATTTTTACAGGGGTATGTAGTGACAGAATGAGGGGTAATGGCTTCAAACTGAAAGAGGGGAGATTGAGCTGAGATGTGGGGAAGAACTTCTTTGCTATGAGGGTGGTGAGAGCCTGGCCCAGGTTGCCCCGAGAAGCTGTGGCTGCCCCATCCCTGGAGGGGTTCAAGGGCAGGTTGGAGGGGGCTTGGAGCAACCTGGGCTGGTGGGAGGTGTCCCTGTGAAATGAACTACTTTCCATCAGCCAAACACTGCAATGTAACTCCATCTCATAGCTTGGAAAAGAAAAGAAGAAAGTTTGTTTGCTCAGGGCAAAAGGAACATAGAACATTTGAAAACTCCTGAAAAGGAAATCTGTTTTTTGATTTAAAACTCACAGAGTATTCCACAGCCTGTGACTTGACAGAACCTGCACTTCTCCCAACCTTATCAATGAGAATACAAAAATTATTAATTTTTTTCTTCTAATGAGAGAAAAACATTAAGGTGGGGGGATGACCTACTGACATGTGCCTTTGTTTCCACTTGCATTTCTTCTGGTGTTTTTTGTGGACTTTCAGAGTGCCAAAGCAGTGGGACTGCGTATTTGACAAACCTGCAATAAAAGAAGCTTTTGGTTCTTTGCTTTTCTCAGTTTCTCTCTGATGGAAGGGAAAACTGTTTCAACTGTTGTTAACAGCCCCTCGGGGGTGCCCTGACCAGAGCCCACGTCTTTGCAGGTCCTGCCTGCTGGGGACCAGCTATGGCCCATGCAGAGCACAACAAAGACGGCCACGAGGTCTCTGGCACATCTTTTTTTAGGCAGAAGATGTCAACTTGTCAAAGCTGAACCCTACATGCCAAGGGCTGGCTCCGGTAACTTCCTTTTTTTCTGTTTCCATTTTCTTTAAGACATCCTGGAATAGTCACTCCGCACTGATATTTGCAGCATAAAAAAAAACAACAAACATATAAATTGCTGTTTTCTCCCTCAAAAAACCTTTTAGTTCAGAAATTGAATTTAATGAGGGCAAAAATAGAGACTCAAAAAATAAAAATGAAAAAGCACCAAAATACAAGAAACACTGACTGGCGCAGAAGAGGTCAACTGGTCACGTAGGAGCTGTGAGTCCTGGGGGTGTTTAGTGCCCCTGACTCCTACTCATGGGACTTAAACTCTTGTCAGGACTGGGGTCTGTCAACAGCCATGCACCTTCCTCGGGGTCCCTGCACGTCTCAGCCCATTGTACAGACATGGCTGCTGTCACCCAGTCTGAACACACCTAAAAACTGGTCTCGCAGCTTCAGTGCCCATGTTTTCTGCTGCTTCCATCTTGTAATGACCAGTCAACCTTTCAGCCAGGGATGGGGCAGCAGCACCACAGCCCCTGTGATCAGTTCTACAGGGAGATGCTGCTGAGGGTCACCACATGAACAAGCCTTGAATTGTCCTGCTCTGTCAGCTGATTTACAGCCACCACCAAGTGTTTGTGCAGCCTCGTCCTTAAATCTTCTCCTACAGACTGTGGACAGCATGGGTACAAAAAGGGCTTGCCATAAAGGCAGGTCCAAATCCACCTGGCAACAAAAAGGGTCTTGAGAAAAACGTGTTTTTGTGATAATACAAAAATCTAAATCTATGTAAAAATTTCTTCAGGCTTTCAAGATGCTGTTTCATTGTTGTCCTGACTCCACAGCAGACCCCTCTCCACTAGTCATTACTAACACTCCAATCTACATTTGACAGATGACATTGGAAGCTCAATGCCAAGGGGTTCAAAGGTGTACCCACCAGAAGGGAAACTATCAGATCTACATTCTGTGTCCTTATTGCCACCAGAAAAATCTGGCTTAAACCCCTCCAAACCTATGGCTGTTTCTAAGAAGAGCCAGAGCCTGACCCTGCTATCACATGGATTTTTGTGGTGCTCAAAGATCAGCCTCAGTTCTTCAGTGCCAACAGTTTAGAAAAGAGCAGCTGCTGGGCTTGTGCTGGGGGTTGTCTCTGCAGCCCTCAAGCAACAAGTTCTCCTTCAGACAACTGCACTTTTGCCATAAGGGTCTCCTGTTTTGCAGTTGGACCACCTGTATTTGTTGAGTATAATTTTTTTTCACGGACTTCATTCTCTCACCATCTGTGTCACCAGACAGTACCGGTGTGGGCACCATGATGGCCAGGGGCAGGAGCTCAGCAGAGCTGAATCTACAAGACAGGTACAAGCTGATGCTAGAGGACCAGGAACTCTGCAACAGTCAGGATCTGCCACTGCGAGAGTGATTTTCTCTCCGCGGGAGTGAATGACTGGGTGGCTTTCCGTTGTTGTCTCTTAAAAAATTAGTCATTCCTGAAAATCTCAATTTTCAGAGTGAGCTGAAAAGTTTTCAGGTTGCCAGGGGAGACGTGGATGCTCTTCTCTTTGGTTTTCCTCCTACGAGGTCAGCAGGCAGCACGGGCTGGTCAGCACATCTGAGAAGGAACTGGTCCAGGGACAGCAGCCTTTCCTGACACAACAGTCATCCTGCTTCCATAATCATTTAAGGACTTCCCAACTGCTTCAATAACCCTTCATAAACAATCCCTCCAAATCTAACTCCCCAATTTGTTACTGCTCAAAGTACTTGACTATCATTATTTCTTCTTCCAATCAAGGACCAGTAATGAACCACAGGCGTAAGAGCCACCTACATGATCATATCAAGTGTTTGTTGTGGAGAACGTGTGTATGAGTTGGTATTAGACAGCAAATTCAGTGGGGGAAGGGGAGCTCTGCTCCACAGAAGCTGAGGCGATGTTCTGTGGACACCATGCCACAGAAGTGAACCTTACAGGTGCTTTTTTGTCTGCTCAAAAGCAAATAGGAAATCTGAGTATAACTGTCCTCTGGGTGAGATACAGCCTCCAAACACTGAGTAAAACCACCCTGACTGCCTCTTGAGATCTGCTCTGTCCTCTCCTTTGTTATTAATGCAATGATCTCCAAATCTTGGGACACTTTCATTAATCGAGTTGTCTGTGTCATTCCAGATCCTGTGCAACTGATCTACAAACACTCCAGAAACCGTTCACAAGGTATTTGTCATCAAGAGCCTTGAAAGAAAGATCCTTGACAAATAAACTACTACATGGCAATTATTTGCTATGAACCACCTGCGACTGAAACGACAAGAGAATCCTTCGTGGGACTCTTACCCACTGAGTCGCGCTGCGATGAGTTTGGACCCTCATTTTACCAGTATCTGGAGGGGTCAGAGTTTCAGCATTGTGAAAAGTAGTTTGTCCAGAAGGTGATTTCATTTGGGGTGGATGTCCACTGACCACAAGTCAGTGGGAGTCTTGTCTGACAATGCAGGGGACACGTCTCGCCCCTCAGGCTGCTCTTTCTCATTTTAGATGAAGCTCCAGCTCTTGGAAAGAGATGGAAACACAAAGTGAGATACAGAGACAGGTTCTGGAGCTAAACAGCTTGGCCAATCTGGGTGACAATTAAGTTTCATTACTTTATTGTCACTCCACATGTGTAACCGAGACACCAAATGCAGGAACTGGAGAGAAAGGGCCCTGCCTGCCCTCAACCCCCCACTGGATTGACAGACACCAAGAAAGCCAATCCTGGCTTGTATTACAAATAGTGTGACCAGCAGAAGTAGGGAGGTGACTGCCCCCTGGACTCAGCACTGGGGAGGTCACGACTTGAGTATTGTGTCCAGTTTTGGGCACCTCAGTACAGGAGAGATGGAGGTGCTGGAGAGGGTGCAGAGGAGGGCAATGAAGGACCTGGAGAATAAATCTTGTGAAGAGAGATTGAAGGAGCTGGGACTGTTTAGTTTGAGGAAGAGGAGGTTGAGGGGAGACCTCATCACTCTCTAGAACTACTTGAAAGGACACTGTAGAGAGGTTGGTGCTGGTCTCTTCTCACAGGTAATTAGTGATAGAACAAGAGGGAATGGCTTCAAGCTGCAACAGGGTATGTTTAGACTGGACATAACGAAACAATTCTTCACAGAAAGAGTGGTCAGAGACTGCAATAGGCTGCCCAGGGAGGGGATTGAGTCACCACCCCTGCATGTGTTTAAGAGTCGTTTAGATGTGGTGTTGGGGGATGTGGTGTAGGGGAGAACTTTATAGAGTTGATGGTTGGACTCGATGATTCCAAGGGTCTTTTCCAACCTGAATGATTCTATGATTCTATGGATGTTTCCAAGTCTGCCCTGAGAGTGAAGTGCCACCAAGGCTCGATTCCAGCTCCTGGTGGGGCCCTCCCTGTCTCAGAAGGTCTATGACTGTAAAAACCAAGCTCTAATCTCTGTGCTGAATCACTCTTGCCTGTATTGCTTTATTCCAAACCAAGCACAACGCAGAACTAGAATATTTACAAGTACAGAGTTTAATCAGCTTTGTGAGTGCAACACAGAAAGTCCAAGATGACTGACTGGCCCTGAGGAGACCCAACACAGGGTCTCCCAGGCAGCCTGTCCTCATGGCCACTGCTGGGACTGCTGAGTTTGCCCCATGCAGTTTGCACCAAAGTCTGCTCATGGCCGGCTCTGAATTAAGCTGCTCTCTAAGCTCGTGGAGGAATTTGCTCTGTGCCCCCAGAGATGGTCACGCTTGGCAGCTGCTGCTGGAAAACCAGTTACCCCAACCATCCAAATCACTCTTTCATAGAAATCTAATTTCTGCAGCTTTTCTGATTTAACCTTCAGTGTCTGCTGAGACCTCTTACCGATTGCTTTGGCCACCAGAGAAGATGTGAACAGATGAAATAAAGATACTTCGGGCCCACAATACTCATCTGCTGGGACCACAGCGACAGGCACGGAAGCTGCCACAGCCAACAGATCCTTTGCAGGATCTAACCATCGTTGTAGAATAGAACCCTTCACTTTGCATTACTGAATGGAGTATGTCTCAAAAAGCTGCGTTTTTTCTTCTTCACCACCTCAAACGCAGATGCCAGTATTGCAGCCATTGGAATTAAAAGCTCTTGAAAAGCTTCAAGGGAGCTTGCGAAAAAGGCAAAAATTAAGATCAAAATATCAATGGCATTTAATTGAAATCCAAAAATCAGGCCTGTAGGCTCAAATCAGGACTCAAAGCTTTGTCTTAATCTAATTCTTCTCCAAACAATCCAGTGATAATAAACGTTTATAAAATCCCCATCAAGGAAATTCAAGAGGTTCCTGAGACCTGCACCGAGTGCTGGCACCACCAGCTGTGTATTGGCAAACCCAAGTGCTTGCTGGGAGAGTGGCTCCAGAGAGCACTTGACAGAGACAGAGCTCCCTCTGCATCCTAAAAGGCTCTGAAACGTTTTGCCGAGTTGTGATAAGAGCTTCAAACATTCCCCTGCTTTGGGATGCACAAAGGGATCAGCACGGCTGCAGACAGCCCCTGCCTCTCCTACAGCAGTGTGCACGTCTCACGGCTCAGTTAAATACATGGTAAGTTTTGAGCAGCGGTAAGGGAACGAGTCAAACAGCTCTTAAGAGCTCTTTTTTTATTCATGAAGCAAATACAAGCACGGGAAAGCGTAGCACAACCTTCCCTCAGAGCACTCCCTATAACTACACACCCAACTGAAGGTTCAACGAGCAAGAAAACCAAACCAATTATGCCCAACAACAGCAATAACAACAGCAGGAACCAGAAGGTGGCTGCTCTGGACACACAGGTGATGCCTTGTCCCATCTCCCAGCAGATGAGGACGACAGATGGCCCTTGCTCTGGTGACCAGCAGCGGGTGACCCAAGAGAGGAGCAGGATGTCCCCAAAGACACCGTACCTGAAGGATGACCCAGTGACCCTCCTTCGCAGCCAGATCCAGAGCTCGTTCAGCAACTACTTCTTGACCTTGTCCAAGGGAAACATTGTGGAGATTCCTGTTGTTAAACGTATAACCAAGTTTCTTCCCTGAGAGAACAAAAAAGAGCGATGTTCAGCACTTTTCCCCGGAAGGGTGCAGAGCAGCTGAGCTCACGAGGCAGAGTTCAGTCTTATCACAAACCCTCACAGAAGAGCTATCGCACTCTTGTAACAGTTAACTTGTCTCTCACACTCCTTGCCAAAGCACTGAAAACAGCAGCGGCTTCTTCCAAACTACTTTTAATTACAGAGCGGCATCAACACAAAGGTACATCCTACAAAGTGCCTCTTATTTAAAGAACATTATTCCCCTGCAAGCTTGTGTAAAAACGTATTTTACAGTGGTAGGATATTAAAATAATTTCCTGATTATTAAATAGGCTTTGAACATGACATCGTTGGGTGGGGAAATGCATCCTGCAGTGCATGCCAGAACCAGCGGTAAGGTTAGGAACCCATTCAATTTTGAGGTGGGACGCTGTGCTCCCCCACACCCCCAACCCGATCTGTATTATCCCCTGGTCTAACCCTGCCCGAGGGCTAACCACCCATGGGGGTCATCACAGTGGTGGTGGTACGATCGTGATGGTGGCATCTGGCTCTGAAGTGGTTTCGGGCAGACAGATAACACCACAATAGCCAAGGGCTAACTTGAGCAATGTACCCACCCCACCACCACACTGGAAGATGTCCATGCGCAAATGTAACTACAGGTCAGTCATCTCCCCCGCATCAACAGGAACTAGCCCCAGAGCTCGCCGAGCTCTCCTGCAGGGCAGGGGCTGCACACTGGGACCTCCCCTCGAGCAGGGACACTGCTCAAGGTCACTGCTCAAGATTCAGAGATTCCTTGCCCCAACACATCCCCTGTAAGTGGTCTATAACATGCTAAACTTTGAAATCTGAGATAAGTGATATATAGGATTGATTGTGCATGTGCAATCCTTTAGACAGAAACCACTGATCAAACACGGCCAGAAGGTCAAGGGAGAGGATTCTACTCCTCTGCTCCACTCTGGTGAGACCCCGTCTGGAGCACTGCATCCAGCTCTGTAGTCCTCAGCACAGGAACAACATGAACCTGTTGGAGCGGGGCCAGAGGAGGCCACGGAGATGCTGGGAGGGCTGGAGCCCCTCTGCTGGGAGGACAGGCTGAGAGAGTTGGGGGGGTTCAGCCTGGAGAAGAGAAGGCTCCGGGGAGACTTTAGACCCCCTTCAAGTCCCTCAAGGGGCTCCAGGAGAGATGGGGAGGGACTCTGGATCAGGGAGGGGAGCCACAGGATGAGGTGGAAGGGTTTTAAACTGAAAGAGGGGAGATTGAGATGAGATACTAAGAAGAACTTGTTTGGTGTGAGGGTGGTGAGAGCCTGGCCCAGGTTGCCCAGAAAAGCTGTGGCTGCCCCATCCCTGGAGGGGTTCAAGGCCGGGTTGGAGGGGGGTTGGAGCAACCTGGTCTGGTGGGAGGTGTCCCTGCCCAGGGCAGGGGGCTGGAACTGGATGATCTTTAAGGTCCCTTCCAACCCAAACCAATCTGTGATTCTAAATCTGGGACTAGGATTGGATCCAGCTGCACCCAGATTCCTCTGGGACGGGGTTTAGAAATCCAGGGGGTCCTTTCTGAATGTTGCCTCAATGGGAAGGTCTCCCTGACAGTTCTATCTGATCCTGATCTCTGTGCAGTAAATAACCCAAAGCCCTGACATCAAATCTTGTGAAAATACTGTCACATTTACTACCAAACTTTGTTAAATCTCTGTTTTATATCAATAAATGTATCACCACTTCTCCTTACGAGTGAAGTGCATTGCTCCTTGTGTGACAGGAGGCAGCTGGAATGAAGTCTGCCTGAGTTCCCGTGTCCTTGACCAAGGCATCCCAGGTTTCTTGGATGGAGACACCAGTCAGCCCTCCAGATTCCTCATGGATCATTATGAGCTTTGGCGGGTGTGGAGCTGCCTCTGGGAGCACCTTGGTGCGTGTGGGAAGGCCCATGGCTGATGCAGTGCAGCACAGCCCCTGGGAAAGTGTTCTCCAGGAGCCACCATAGGCCTCCTCCTGCAGTCCTCTCCATGTCCCCCTGTGCCTGGTGCAGGGCAGGAATCCCAGACCTCATGACATTTACTGTCCTGCTCTGGCGGAAGGATGGCAGCTATTGAGTGTTTCTTCATTTAGACTGTGACATTCCTTCAGGTTCTTCTGATTGTTCTTTAGCATCCCAGTGCCTCAGATCCTTTAAGTGACCACAGCTAAAAGATGCCCTGTCCAACAGGGCATCTCTGTCATCCGAAGACAGAGGACACCAGTTGCTATTTGTTTCACAGGAGAAGTAACGGCCTGTAGTGAGTGCTCTCTGCTCTGTGCTCCTCAGGTGAGCGCCAATTTGTGCTGCTGGAGGCAAGCAGCCCAAGAAACATCCCCCCTGGCTCCACGCATCATGGTAGGCTGCATTCGGCTCAGGTGGGGGTTCAGGACACGTGAGCCTACACACTGATCCCTTGGGGTTGCCTACACTTGTCTCTGCAGGCATATTTGGTGCACCCTTAATTCCTGATTTCTGCTAAAAGCAGGCAAGTTTTATAGCAAAACAAGGACATAATTTCTCTTGCAAGGCTTAGGATTCAGGTCTTGGTGCAAGAGTGGTAACAGGTGGCCCTAAGTAAAACAACCATCCAAAACTTTTCCAGTTGCTTGCGCTCTCTGCTTAGCCTTACTACGGCATCTCCCTGGGACACAGCTCTCCCCACACTGGGGAGTTTCCAGTTCTCTTTCTCACCATCTCTGCTGGTGCCAGCTTTGACCACTGCAGATCTCCTCCTCGCCCCCTCAAGAAGGGACAGAGCACATTTACCAAAGGCAGGGCTCTACCTTGAACCAGGTGATTAATAATACAATTAATAACTGGTGTTATTTCCACTTCACAGAGAGGACCAGGACCACAGAGGGACACACAGCGGGTCTGTGCTGGTGGCCTCACCAGAGATGATGCCAGCCTTCCTCGGAGGAGAGGGGACGGTGTGGCAGCCCCATGGAGGTGGGGAAGCTTTCCCAGCCCAGCGGGGTTTGCTGCAGGGTCCTCCCCACGCTGCCATGGAAAGGTCCCAGGAGTGGGCAGCCCCTGGAAGAAGCTATCTTCCATCCACAGAAATTATGTATTGCACTTTAACAAAAGCTAATGAAGGGTAGAGAAAACATTTAGTAATGCACTCAGTCCAAACCCCAGTGAGGGAGGCTTTAAGGCCAGTGCAGCTGCACTGAAGCAATGGCTTTATTTCATTAGATTTTTTTCACTTTTACGTGCTGTAACTTTTCTGGCTGACTAGCCCCAGGTGCTCAACTACACTCATCTTTACAATTCCAATTAAACCATTCATGGCTGGATTTTAGTGATTCATTTCCCATACAAGAAGATAACACAGAGAGAGCCAGGACACTGACGTGGCTCCAAAGGGAGCTGCCTCCTCAGGGGGATCCCTTTCAATTCACAACAATGAGACCTGGTATCAGGGCAGAAAGAGCACGAAACGCAACGCCCAGGAACTCCGCAGATGGAGAACTCCATCTGGGCTGTGGCTCAGGCTGGGCTTTAGCATCTCTGAAAGCTGCTTGTGGGTAAAGACTGACTCAAATACTATTTTAGGGTGACCCAGAAGGTGCACCATAGAGAGGAAAAGAAATCCAGAGGTCACTGTTCTTCCAGCACTCACCTGGATGATGGCTTAGCTCTGTGGTACTAGTTTCGCTGCTGATGTTTAGTCTGCAGATCTGTCTGCTAAAAACCGGCCAGCAGCTCTACTGTGGTCTGATACGGAATTCACACAGTTTAAATATACTCTGCTCCCCACTGTGGGGAGTACTGGGCTTGATCTCAAGCCATGGCCTTGGAGACATGTGGAGTGCATGGCTGGAGACGGAGAGGAGACATCTGATGAGCAGAACGGCAACCTGAAGCAGCCCTAAGGCATTACCCAAAGGCATCTGACCCTTCTGCTGTACCTGTCTCTAAAGAAGTGACAGCAGTTACCTCTGTTCAATGCTCAGAAGTGACCCCATTTCCAGACCTTCTGTAATTGCCATGTTCAGGCTGAAAATGGTAATTCTTCCACACTGGAGCTGAGACACAGAGCAAATCCTGCGCACCGGCAGCTGCAGAGCAGAGGCACCGACTGCAGCAGCCCATTCACAGCAGAAATCACTGCCTTCTCCAACACCGCACCTCAGAGAGGCCCCTCGGGCTTTGAAACCAGCCCCAGCACTAGGTCTGACCATCCACACCACCATCAACTCCGGAAAGATGGGATTAAGAACTGGAAACTCTGCCACTCACCAGCAGACTGGTATAGGGAGCTATTGCTTATTTTTAGCTATCTATCTGACAGCGTCTTAGATACCTCTGACGTAAATTATAGGTTGTGTACAAGACCAACTCAGAAATTGTTGCAGTGTGAACCACACTGGGAATCCAGGCAATGCAGGAGAGAGACGAGTTTAATTTAAACTTCAGATGAAAATCCAAAAACCATTAAGAAAAAAGGGGGAAAAAAAAAACAAAACCCAATCACATCCTCTCACAATTACCTATTTTTAACAGATTACTCCATTATCTACAAAAGGATGAGGGAAAAAAACAGAACAAGAATGTCATGCCAAGATAATTATGCAGGAGATAAAAAGCCGTGCTGTGGTATGCCTAGAGACATGATTTATTTACCTTGTTTCTCCACATCCTTCAGTGGGTCGACTCCCGGGGACAGGATAAAAAACATGGGGGTTGCAGGTCCCGATTCCTCAAAGGTCCTTGCAAAATCCAGGGATCTCCCTATCACATATTTACTGCCAAGCTTTTCTTCTACGAAATCTCTGCCAGAAAGAAAAAAAAAAGTTTTGCCAGTCTACCATCATTCAGAAAAGAAAGATTCCCCTGCAAGTAATCAGTTATAATTAGTTTTGATTTTGCTGTTTTGAACAAATTATAAATGAAAAGAATGGGCGTGAAGTAATTTGAGAGAGGATCTGCAGGCTGGGCTTCTGGAGTTGTCACTCAGCAGCACTTTTTAGAGGGGCAAAACGCTGTACTCAGAAGTTCAAGACGAGTACCAGCTTGGCTCTGACAAAGGCATCTCAGGAGAGCAGAAATAGTTAATGTACAGAAAACTGCCGTGTACTTTGTAATCCATACAGCATTTGAGGGGGAACAGCATTCCTTTAGATTTATCACCAAAAGTTACAAAAAGTCCAGATGATTTACAAAATTACTTTGTTCTGAAAAGATAAAAGGGAAGAGCTCTAAGAATATCCAGCGCGCGTAGCTCAGCCTCTGCCTGAGAGGCGCAAGGAAAAATACAACAGAGTGAAAAACAGGGAAAAATTCAGCTCCAGAGCAGCTGCCTGAGCAGAACAGCACATGCAGAAGGTCCACGCTGAATTTCCCCAGGGAGAGCTTCCAAAATCACTGCTTTAGAGAAAGGGGGTACTTTGAACATTGATTCAAAGGTAGGGGTGGTACATTCAAACCCTAAGATCCCACAGTTACTCTTCCAGGGGAGATTCCAGTCTTCCAGACTCAGGCTTTTGAAAACCTCAGGACCACGGGGAGTTAAAACATGGGCCAGTTTTCACCTGGTAGATGATACCAAAATCAGGTAGCCAAATTCTTTCCAAGAGAGCTGAGTCTCCTTCAAGGACTAGTGAAAGACAGTTGGAATAGAAATGCCTAAGGGATTGCAAAAGAAAAAGCTTCTACTTTGTTTGGTTCCTCTTTCAAGAAGATTTTTCTGTTCTAGGTCAAGATTTGCTAAAGAGTTGCTGCAAAGCTTCAGTTCATAAAATGTAAAAAAGTCCTTTATATACAAGGTCACAACATTCTTGTTTTAGACCAAGTCTCTCCTCTATGAAATGATGCCTTGGAGATTCAGAAACACGCTGACTGCGACTTGGAGACTTTGGAACAGACCACATGTGAAGGTCTGTCCTCAGAGACAGGGCTGGAAGAGCATCTGCACGTGGTGTCTTTCAGACAAGGCATCCACAGGGGTGCCTCACAGGATAAGCAGTCAGGTTTGAGAAATGGTGCCAGAATAAAAAGGGAAAATACCCTGCAAGACAAATGACTGCCTTACAGCTTCCCTAGGTTATGTGAAGCCACAGCTGCCTAAGATTCTTTAGCTGGGCCTGTGTGAACCTCATGAAGTTCAACCAGGCCAAGTGCAAGGTCCTGCACCTGGGTAAGGGCAATCCCAGGCACAAATCCAGGTTGCGTGGAGAATGGCTGGAGAGCAGCCCTGAGGAGAAGGACTTGGGGGTGTCGGTGGATGGGAAGCCGAACATGAGCTGGCAATGTGTGCTGGCAGCCCAGAAACCACACACGTCCTGGGCTGCATCCCCAGCAGCGTGGCCAGCAGGGCGAGGGGGGGGATTCTGCCCCTCTGCTCCGCTCTGGGGAGACCCCCCCCAGTGCTGCCTCCAGCTCTGGGGCCTCAGCACAGGAGAGACATGGACCTGTTAGAATGGGTCGAGCAGAGCCATGAAAATGCTCCAATGGCTGGAGCCCCTCTGCTGGGAGGACAGGCTGAGAGAGTTGGGGGGGTTCAGCCTGGAGAAGAGAAGGCTCTGAGAAGACCTTAGAGCCCCTTCCAGTCCCTCAAGGGGCTCCAGGAAAGCTGGGGAGGGACTCTGGATCAGGGAGGGGAGCCATAGGATGAGGGGGAAGGGTTTAAACTGAAAGAGGGGAGATTGAGATGAGATCTGGCAAAGAACTTGTTTGCTGTGAGGGTGGTGAGAGCCTGGCCCAGGTTGCCCAGAGAAGCTGTGGCTGCCCCATCCCTGGAGGGGTTCAAGGGCAGGTTGGACGGGGCCTTGAGCAACGTGGTCTGATGGGAGGTGTCCCTGCCCAGGGCACGGCAGTTGGAATGAGATGATATTCAAGGTCCCTTCCAACCCAAACCATTCTGTGATTCTATGACTCTGAAAGGTTGGTGTAAGTGGCACAGCCATGGCTGGATGTGCCAGCTACCAGAGTCCTTAGCCCTTCTGCACTGTTTCAAAGGTCTGTCCCTCAAGGCACAAGTACCGGTGCTTTCAGAGGGACTTCATCATGAGCAAGTTATATCTTGCTAGTAGCTGCTGCACTGATCTGACCTCATGGATGTGGAAGCATGGGAGCACAAGGTGTTGCAGGAAGGTCCTTGCTGATGTTACAGTGGAAAACCCCTCTTCGGGAAATTATGGTTCTTGGTGATGGACAACAGGGCACTGCCCCCGCCCAAGCTCTAAGGAGTGATTCAGGGTAAGAGTGATTTCTCCTGGTGGCTCCTTTGGCCTAGGGAATAGAACAGCCTGTGCAAATATCCCCAGGGATCTGCTATGGAGAGTGGCTGAAAAACCTAAATCCAAGACAGGGAAAGGCAAGAAGCCTGTACAGGGGTGGATCATTTTAGATACCAAAGAGCTTCCTAGACCATTTTCATGGAGCTGGCACATATGACATGGGACATAAAGGGCCTTGCACCTTTCTGAACAGCAGCTGGAATTGAAGTAGGGATATTCTAGGGTACTAAAATACCCCCACTCCCCTGTGTTTAGGCTTTGAAGTTACTCCTTGATTCCTAAAATGCACTCAAGTACTTGTCAAGATTCTCCGAAAGACAGAAGGGTTAGGACTAGCAGTGATGTCCATTGACCAGCAGTAAAGCATTTCACGTTAGCAGATTTAGCTCATTTACAGAAGGAAGAGATCTGCAAATTGAGAACTGCAAAACAGCTTGTGGGATCCAATGACATTAGAGGCATCTAAAACTCAATGCACTGGTTAATGCACACAGGATCTCGAAATGCTGCTGGCTGAAGTAGGGGAGTGAGGCTGAAGTCCTCGTGGTCAGAGTGAGCAGCTCCCCAGAGTTCTAGAAGATCCGCCCCTTTTTGAAGGGTCACAGACATAACACAGCTTTGACAGTGCTTAGGAGAACGAGACCCCAGGTGAGCATTAGCCTCCTGTGTGGTGGTGATCAGAAATGCTGACTGCATTAAGCTCAGCCCAAAGACAGCTCTTCCTTCCTACAGCAGAGCACTGGACCTCACCAACTGACGTGAGGGGGACAGGTGAACAGTCCTGTAGCTTTCCCAGAGAGGTGGATCTCCGAGGAACAGCAAAGTTCTTCACCAAAGGAATAGTGCCGGTCTTAGCCAGGCGGCTGGCTGAAGAGAGGCTGGAGGATTATAACACCATCCAGGAGGAACCAGGAGGTCAAACACCTTGTGACTATCATTGTTACCACTCATCATTTCACATTTGCTTTTGGGGTATGAGATTTCCCTGAACAAAAAATCTCTTCTTAAACCTTCTGGGCACAGTGTCTGACTACCCTGTATTTCAAGAAGAATTTTAGTCACAAACATCTACAAAGGAAGTCCTGGGGAAGGTGCTGCGAACTGTCGCTGTTTGCACATGTTTACATTCTAACCTACTTCTAGATTAGAAACAAAACAAAACAAAAATTTAAATACTCTTGTGCAAATGGAAAAGCTTGACATGCCCAGACCCTAAAAATATCCAGCCAAGCTTTTGAACTTGGATTCCCTTACCTTTTCATAAAAGAGAAATATGAAAGGTGTTGAAACTTTATGTTCTACTTATTTTTGAGCTATGTGAGCACTGCCATTTTGACTGAAAGAAATGAATTACACTTGCTTAAATGAAATAGGCACTTAAAAGTTCAGAAAGACTAGAACTTATTTTACTCAAAGTAAACAACAAGAGGAAAAACAATCTCTTCAGCTGAGAGAACACATGGAGAATTCAGCCCTAAAAGAGTAAGAAATGAGAAAGAAAATGTTCTAGAATGGTATGATTATGATAAATTATAGTATTTAATTTAAAAAAAAACATAACACCATTGACCACAGGGAGACTTCCCCCAGTCTTGTCTGCATTTTTCTGTGAATATTAAAGCAGAAACAGAAATCTAGTTCATACACAGTGTAATTCAATTTGCTACACGCATCTGTATACACACACATGCCAGATAGTGGAGCAATATAAACTATTTGAGAGGCAGCGGCATGAGAGACATTGCAGAAATGTCAGATCATAGACTACTAGGACAGAGGAGGGAAAAACAAGTCCTAATGGAGTGAAAGACCTTTAGTTTCTCCTGGAACAAGCATATTGCTTTTTGCATACCTTCATAAAGTTTAGATTCGCCTAGTTACCTTCACTACATAATTTACAACTACAACTTTCAGAACTAGCACCACATAAATTTTGCATTTTACAGGAAGAAAAAAAAAAAAGTTAAAACCTCTGTAAGACTGTCCTCTACTTCTACACTCTATTCTTTTGCCTAAGGACCAGCCATAAAGGATGTAGTAACTAAAATCAACTTTACTGAACTCTAGAAGTTGTACTGACCATTAAAAGACTCGAACAGATGTGCAACATCTGTGTGATGATGCTCATTTCTGACTCAGCGTGTCTGCTCCTTGCCCAGTGCTAGTTATCCTGCTCCACCACCACTGGTGGTATTGGGGTTACATCTCCCTCAACGAGAAATCCCAGTTAAATGGGACGTGTTGACTGTCGCAGAGTTCAGAGCTGACTCATTCACTAACTTCTTTATAGGGCACCATGTTGCAGAACTCACATTCTATAATAAAAAAATCTAAACACATTCCCGAATTACTCTTGTTCCCTGGGAAGCCCAGCCCCAAAGCTGCCTGCAAAGAGCGTTACGGAGGTGAATTGTCCCCACCTGATGGCGTAGGTCATGCGGTCGGGTCGCAGGGCTCTCATTATGCACAGGCGCTGCAGAGCTGACTTGTTCTTCCATTCCTGGGGGAATTTCTCCTTTTCAGGACACTCAGATTCAACAAATTTCTTCCAACGTTTTGCAGATCCCTCAATATCCCGATCCAGGTTTCTGAATTCCTCCATGGATGAGAGAGCCTGAAAAAATTTAAGGAAGGTCTTTAGAAGAACAATGCCTCTGAACTGGTTTTCAAACAATACTGATTGCTCGTGTTTTGCTCCACCAGAAAGGTCATCGCTGGAGCCTGGGAAGCACAGCCAGAAACCCAGCGGGATCAGACTGGGTCCTTTCTCATTTTCCCAAGGCTGTTGTCAGGACACTGTCACAGGAAAAGGAATCAATGTGGTCCATTTGCAAGGCCACAGGAAAGTATGACTGAGGAAAGTTCCACACTTGCGGAAGGTCTTCTGAACTGAAATGTGTCTCAAGGCCACCCACAGAACATAGAATCACAGAATGGTTTGGGTTGGAAGGAACCTTAAAGACCATCCCGTTCCAGCCCCTGCCCTGGGCAGGGACACCTCCCACCAGACCACATTGCTCCAAGCCCCCTCCAACCTGGCCTTGAACCCCTCCAGGGATGGGGCAGCCACAGCTTCTCTGGGCAACCTGGGCCAGGCTCTCACCACCCTCACAGCAAAGAAGTTCTTCCCCAGATCTCATCTCTATTTCCCCTCTTTCAGTGTCAAACCCTTCCCCCTCCTCCTATGGCTCCCCTCCCTGATCCAGAGTCCCTCCCCATCTCTCCTGGAGCCCCTTTAGGAACTGGAAGGGGCTCTAAGGTCTCCCCGGAGCCTTCTCTTCTCCAGGCTGAACCCCCCCAACTCTCTCAGCCTGTCCTCACAGCAGAGGGGCTCCAGCCCTCCCAGCATCTCCGTGGTCTCCTCTGGTCTCGCTCCAACAGGTCCATGTCTCTCCTGTGCTGAGTACTCCAGAGCTGAACACAGGTGGGGTCTCCCCAGCACAGAGCAGAGGGACAGAACCACATCAGCTCTATGAACACACAGCTCCCAGGCCTTCTCCTCAGCAGCTGCTGAGACACGGTAGTTTGGAAGCGATAAAACAGGGAAGGATGAAAGAATTTGGCACCACGCACAATGCAGTTCTCCATAACCCAAAGTCAGATGAAATCTTCTCTCCTTGTTTGAAACCAGAACTGAAAAATCTCAGGTGACAAGCACTTGCTGCTGTCAGTTATCCCAGAAACACTGATTTGGATGGGAACTGGAAATTTTGAGCCCATGTCTGACGGGAGAGCACACTGCTGCCATTCCCGTGGGGCGCAAGTCTGCAAACACCTTCCTTAATGCTTCAACAAAGAGAATTGTGCTGCAAAAATCACAACAACTGATGCAAAAATGTGCTTTTGTATCCAGAGTGCTCAGTATCCAGAGCTAAACAGAGACTCGGGCATACCATGCTCTCCAAAACTGTATTTTTTAAAGGGATTTCACAGTTGGAATATTTATTATCTTCATCTTTGTACACATGCAGTTATTTCTCTGTCCCTGTTCCCATGTGCATATACCTCTCTGCTGCAGAGTCTGGTGCACACATGCTGCGAAACCACATCTCTGAGACTTCACCACACAGTCGTGGTGACCACGGAGCCAGAGACCCCAGTAAAGAGAGGCAAAACTGGAGATGGGTGGGTGCTTCCTTTGTACAAACAGGGTCACCACCCTGTGCCATTCTAAAAATCACTTCACTCAGATTTATACTTGCCAAATGCACATGAAGATGAACTTCTTGGTGCTGCAAATCTGCAGAAGAAACAGGTACCTGAAGTATGTCCCAAAGAACAGCTGAGCAAGGCAGTAAGTAACTAATTACAGTCAAAACATCGGTAGATTTATGTAGCTGGAAAGTGGCAACTCTAACTGTTATGCAGAGAAGTGAAGATTCCAAATTATCTGTCATACAAGTGGTGGCAAAACGTACTGCACAGCTTGTAAGGTTCTTCTGGATTTGAAGCAAAATTCTTGCTGAAACAAACATCTTCAGAGCGTTTTGCATAATCTGAAGCTGTAAGCAGTTGAACATGAAGCGGAAAAAACAAGAGAACTATAAAAGACAGTGAATGAGCTGTTTTCTATAGAAACAGAAGGACCCAGAGTGAAGTAGAAGCTGCCTGACGGGCTACAGCTCACGTCCCAAACAGCTCCACCTTGGAAAGCAGCGGAGAAAGCTGCTCGAAAATTGGTGGTGTCACACCTTGTGCCGACAAACCTCAAAAATACATGCTTGCTAAAGGGCTTTGAAAGTCAGAGAAACACCCTGGCAGAAGTGCCAAGAGATTGCCTTGGACATAGAATCACAGAATGGTTTGGGTGGAAGAGACTTTAGAGCCCATCCAGTGTCACCCCCTGCCCTGGGCAGGGACACCTCCCACCAGACCAGGTTGCTCCAAGCCCCGTCCAACCTGGCCTTGAACCCCTCCAGGGATGGGGCAGCCACAGCTTCTCTGGGCAACCTGGGCCAGGCTCTCACCACCCTCACAGCAAACAAGTTCTTCTTAGTATCTCATCTCAATCTCCCCTCTGTCAGTTTAAAACCCTTCCCCCTCATCTTATGGTTCCCTTCCCTGATCAAGAGTCCTGCCTCATGTCTCCTGGAACCCCCTTCTAGGGACTGGAAGGGGCTCTAAGGTCTCCCCGGAGCCTTCTCTTCTCCAGGCTGAACCCCCCAACTCTCTCAGCCTGTCCTCACAGCAGAGGGGCTCCAGCCCTCCCAGCATCTCCGTGGCCTCCTCTGGCCCCGTTCCAACAGCTTCATGTCCTTCCTGTGCTGAGGACCCCTGAGCTGGACACAGTACTCCAGGCTGGGTCTCAGCATGATGCTGTTGCACGTGAGGCAGAAGACACTGGAGGCCACTCTCCTCTGAAAACTGCAGGAAGGTAACGCTGCCCTCTGGAGAGGCTTCCCAAGGAGGAGGCTGGACCAGTGTAAAACTTTGGTCTTTCTGACAGACTGAATAGACTGAATTTAGTTAGAAGCTGTACTTCAACACAGAGTGAACAAAGGAAACAAAGACGTCAGAAAAAGGGACTTATATCAAATGAGTTCACTTTTTTAGCATGAAAAATGCCTGCAGATGAGAGACAGAAGGAAGTTATAAAGCTCCTCCCAGTGGGTGCCATTGACCCAGGACATTTGTTGAATATACACTCACAGCATCACAGAAGCCATGGTTGGAAGAAACCTCTGGAAGTGTCCAACCTCGTGCTCTGGCTGTATCACAGTCGGCACTGGGCCAGGCCATGGCTTTGGCTACCAAAATGCTGACCTCTAAAATGAAGCTCTCTCAGCCTCTCTGCGTGCCCTGTTTGTGGAGCTGAACTATCCTTCTGGTAAAGAGTAATGTTCAAGCTGAATGTCCTTACCTGCAACTTGTCTCGGTTGATCCTTATTAGATTCACTGCCAGTAACATGGAAGTTTTAGCTCGTAACTGGATAAATCCTCCCTCCACCTTTCCTCCCAGGTGGTGTGCTCCAGGGCCAGAATTAGAGTTGTAGGCAGGGAAGTACTTGTAGATGGTACCATAAACTGTGCTGCAACAACTCAGGCCTTGCCCGAAGTCACAATTTCCTCAATACCTCCCCAAAAGGCAGAGATAAGAGCTTGAGATACCACTTGGGAGCTGCAGCAAGGACTGACTCAACTCGGCACCGACTATCTCCATGCCAGCTCCCGCGGACCCTGAGAACATCGTGAAGAAGAGCAAGAGCAAAGCAGTGATTCAGCAGATGTTGTTTTTCCACGTGTGGATTAGCACTGACGTGGAGAAATGTGAGCGACAGAACTTGCTCCAAATTCAACACAATATCCCACTTTCTGTGGAAAACTCGAAGCCAGAACACGCAAAACCAAAATTCTCAGGACCAATGCCACGTATTCTGGGCTACCAAAGCCTCATCCCTGCAGCAATACGTGTATTTGAGGCACGTCTCAGAGCTGAACACAATACAACAGCAAATGCTGAATGCAGTGGATTTATCAGTGCAAGCGTTTATATAGAAACAGCTTAATGCGGTTAACTTTTGAAGCAACTTCCTTAAAATACAACTGCTGGGCGTCTCGAGAAGTCTCTTGGCTGATGTTAACAAGGGAGACTGAAAAATTGCTTTCTTCTTCCTAAATGACAGACACCTAATCAGAGCTGATAGTGTCTCTCTCCCTGAACAACATGTTGCAGAATCCAGAAAGCTCTAATTGCAAGTATAAAGTCTGTATTATATAAATTAACACTAAAATTTTTATTAGTCAACAATTTTAATTGCATTTATTAGGAGTGATGGTATTAATAAGAGAAGCTGCTATTTAAAAGCTGGTGCTGTGAAAGCTATCTCAATCAGTAATCTTTCTGTGAATATTAATTGCTTTTCAATACCTTTGCTGTGAAATTTTCCAAGAAACTTAGGCCAACAATAACATATCGCTGTTTCCAAGCAGGGGGAGTAAAGGCAGGAGTGGTAGGTAGGGACAGCAGATGGGTTCTACTCATCAACCTGGGTAGCGTGGCTATTTTTGTCAACATAATGAAGACTTTCATTTGTCAATTAGAGTTGTCATGGAAATTGAGAGAGAGAAAAAAACATTGATCAAAATAAAATACGAACAAGAGGGATGGAGGACTCCAGTTCCCGTCTCTGCAACCCACGCGATAATCATGTCTCAGGGCTGGAAAGAGGAGGGTCTTCAGTTTGTATCTCAAAATGAGACCTTGCCAGCAAACAGGTCTCTTCACACCATGTCAAGGCAAGGATCACTGTTTTCTCAGAGAAAAAACGATTTTCCATTCCCCGACTCACAGACAACTTGCTTTATCGCTTTGGTTTTCTTTGACAGCTTCTCGTCTAAGTCAGAACCAGCTTTAAAGCGGAGCCGATGTGTCAGCAGATCTGCCAGTTCCACACGCTCACGAATGCAAAGCGCTCGCTCTCCCCCAACAGCTGTAGGAAACACGCCGTGACCAGCCCTCACCACGGATCAGCCCTTGCCTTTGAGTCCTGGTCGGGGTCACAGAGCGACTGGGTGGGTTTAGAGGGTGTCCTCACCCCCTCAGGGAGCCAGGGAAGGGCCGGGAGGGAAGGGGACGGATGTCTTGGGGACAGGGAGAAGTCCCCCCTGATGATACACTCTCCTCGCTGCCCCCAGAGAAAAATCTAAAAAAAAAAGTGTCAAACCCTTCCCCCTTGTCCTATGGCTCCCCTCCCTGATCCAGAGTCTCTCCCCAGCTTTCCTGGAGCCCTTTTAGGGACTGGAAGGGGCTCTAAGGTCTCCCTGAAGCCTTCTCTTCTCCAGGCTGAACCCCCCCAACTGCTGGGTGGTTGATGCTGGGGAACAACCTCATGCGTTTTCCAAGCACCTTCTGAAGGCAACACACTGTCTGTGTGCCCTGCAGGTTCTGCCCCTATAGGCTTCTGCAAATATTCATAATTTCTTCCCTTCATTTCCTGCAGGTGGCCCAAATCTCGTTAGGAAACCCAGCATCCCCACGGCTGGAGAAAGACAGCTCCTGGGAGAATGGTAAAGTCAAACCCGCATCTGGCTTGAATTGATAGATTGGATCATTTGGGAAACGGACGTATAAGCAGATGAATTACTCCAATTGAATACTACTGTAAACTAGAGGGATTAATGTAGAAAATGATGGATTATTTGCCATCTTTCCCATACTAGGTTTTGGGCTATATTATTCGTTCACTGAAGGTGTTATTTTCTGTTTAGCTGCACTACCTGAATTATTCAACTCGCACAAAAAATCTCTACCAAAGGTAAAAAAAGACATGATGGGTTTGCCAAACTTCAGTCACCTCTCAACACAAAAATGTTATTTTAATCCTCCTTATTTCTTTTGTAAAAACTGACTGACAAGCTCACTGCACTGGATGCCCCTGTCGTCATTCAAACTCCTCCTCACCTTTTCCCCACATCTGAATTACACTGGGGTTCAGAAGGACGTAGTGCCACGACATGACGCTGTACAAAAACATCCTCCTGTTTATCTGCAGCATCACAAAACGCAGACACCTTGCGGCTGGGTGACAGAAGTGGTCTGAGGAGCGACAGGTTGGATCTCGCTACCTTTTCTTAATCAGAAAGCAATGGCTTCAGCGCTCAGGTCCTTCCTGCTGGTACGTTCTTACAGAGAGCTCCACTGGATAGGAAAGGTCAGCAACAGAAGTGAGATTTAGTGGCAATCTTTGCATTATAGCCGCTTATAACCACTCACCAAATGTTCACAATTTTGCCTGAGACGTTTCACAGCTGGGTTCACGCTGGCATTTTTCCTGTATTTTCTGCAAAGGTTGTTCAGGTTGTTTGGAGAGCAGCCCTTGCAAAGTCAGGCTGTTCTGCCAAGCCACACTCTCCATCTTTCCTCTTTGATGCTCTCCAGAAATTCGGGGGGACACAGCCAGAACCAGAAGCTGTCCATGGGTCCCTGTTGACAGCTGAAAGGTGGCACTTGTGTATTTCTGAAAAGTTCCCCGAATTCAGCTGTTACAAATGACAGATGGGCCATCACAATGTGTCAATGCACAGCAAAACTTCATAAAAATGTGTCCCATGGACTGGAAGAGCTCAGCTGAAGCATCTGCTCCAGGATGTCACCTGCTGGAAGCCCATGGCTCTGTGTCCTGATACACATGTAGATACACACACGTATGGACCCATCCCTTGGCGAGGCTTCTCACAGTTCTTTTCCCAGCAATGGTCTGATCCAAGGTTTCCTGGTGGCACCGTAGCAGTGCTGGCCTTGAGAATGGGCAACCGGAGTCCAGAAGCTGCAGAGGCCCTTAGTGCACTCCTGCCCATGACACAATCCTCATACACGGGTCACACAACCTGCTCGAGCAACCTCAGTAACGCAAACTGCAAGGAATCTGTGTCTGTCCTTCACTATCCTCTGTCACAAAGGGTTTCCAAATGTCTGGTGTGAATCTTTCTGGCAGCACTTTGAGATGCTTCTTGCTTTGCTCTTTACCGATACAGAAAAACAATTGCTCTTTCCCCTTTGGAGAACGCTTTTTGAGGATCGTACCCTCCTGTGCCCTCAATGCCCTCAGACATAATCCTTCCCCCTCTCCTCAATCTCTTCCCACAGTCATGTTTTCAGGTACCTGACACTTCTCACTGCTCTCCTCTGCCCTGTCTCCAGAAGGTCCATCTCTTCCTTAAACTCAAAGATCAAAGCAGATTCCAGCAGAGGCTTGGCCAACCCTGAGTGAAGTGAAAAGCTTGTCCCCACGGCTCTGTCAGACTATACTCATTGCACAAGGACGCTCCTGTTCAAGTACTGGCAATGCTGCGGTCCACTGATGCCCTGTGGTCACATGGTGGGGACAATACACAGACCGTGAGTGCCTCCACGAAAGGCCATCTCATGTGTCTCAACTCAGTTGAGTTGAGCCTTGGTGTCACCATCAGGGCTCCAAAGATCGTTCCCATGTGAAATTGAGCCGAGCCCTTGCTCTGCAGCCTCCACAGCCGCCCCTGTGACCCGGCACTGCCTCCTCCTGGGAACACTCGTGGGCTCTGTGTTACAGAAATCAGGAGCTCCAACAGGTCCTTCATCTGGGCTAAAAAGGAAGAACTAATAAAGAGGAGCCAAATACAAGCCGTTTGCCTTCACTGCCTTCCTCAAAGTGTCTGACATGTCTGGGTGCAGACATCCTGCCCAACACCGACGGCTGCCCACCCTCAGTGCTGGCCGCACGTGCCCATCGCACCTCTCTGCCATCAATCCCACCTCCACAGCCCACTCCCTGTTTGCAGGAGCAAACTGCAATTGATTTTTTTCCCCCTATCTTTTAAGCAAAGCGGAGGCACTTCAAAAGATATGTAATGTCTAAAAACGATACATCTGATATCTAAAAGATATCTCTGATGAAGCAATTACTTCCCTTTCCTTCCATTTAGAGGCTGAAAGAACTTCTACACTCAAAGTGACCAGCTGATGACAGGCTTTGTGTCACGGGTGGAAGGGCAGTGAAAGACGGAGCCCGAAGCTGCTGTAGAGGCATCCAGAAAAATTCAATTTCCACTCTGCAATCAAACCAACCAAGTGTGCTTTTAAATATTTGATGCGATCAAAATCTCTGCTGTATTTCAGATAAACATCAGATCGTTAGCCAGCAGGTTAAAAACGAAAAGGGGAAAAAAAAAAAAGCTAAAGCTTTCTCAAGCAGGATTTCTGCGAGAGACTGGGAACAGTTCTCTGAGACTTGATGCCTGGTGAGGACAGATGAATGTCCTTAGGAAACTTCTAGATGAGAGCAGATAAACGCACATCCAAGTGTCATAATCAATGTTTTCTATCAAAGATGCGCTAAAAGGCTCCACATCTGAAGAACTGAGTTAATGGAAGAGATTTAATTAAGACTATGATTTCCTGGCATAATAATAATTCTGAATGTACAGGGAAAGCTGGGAGCTGCAAGCCTTTCATATCTGACCAGCCTGATCAAAGGACCTTGCTTATGCACAAAGAACACAATATAGGCAGCAGATTGTGTCACAATGAATCTTTGACAAGAACAAAAAATTTCAGTATCTAAAAAGTACAAAAAGTGAAAGTTGGAAGAAAGATTTCTGCTTTTTTGTCCAAAAAATCCATTTTTTAAAAAATGTAAAATATATGATTTGGTATTTTATCTCATAAGCCACACACGCAATCTTATCATCTGCATTCTGCAAAATTATAAATATGGAGTTAATATACTACTTTGTCTACTGCCGTTCTCCTCGAAAGCTGAATTCAGTATTTAGAGCTCATTATTCAACATCACATTTATTAAACAATGCCCTTTCAGTAGCGTTTTCATATCTACATAATGAAAATTCTTCCTCTTCAGAAAAGATGAGAGAAGTGATTGGGATGAAGAAGAAATCCAAGTTGTCCAGGTGTATTCTTGCTGTATATTAACTAGCTTTGCTTATCCTGCGGGACACATCTGCATTCTGCAATGAAGAAGCACTGCAGAAAAAATCACAAAGAAAATCAGACTCTGAAAACGTGTATCTGCGCCGAGGAGATCCAGAGCTGCACCCAGCCGTGGGAACAGGCTGCCAGGGGAGAACCAGATCCATGCAGGGTCCATCACGGACCACGGCACTGCAGGAGGCACAGGGCCACAGGGCAACATGGACATGGCTCCCCAGGAAGGACACGTCATGGAGGGAGTGGGAGCATGGAAGAATTTCACGGCAGAGATCACCAGAGTCATGGGGAAATCCATTCGCCCAACCTTCAGCTCATCTCAGTGGCCTGGGGATCTCATCAGTGCTTAAAGGGTGGGTGTCAGGAGGATGGGGCCAGTCTTTACTCAGTGACAGCAAGTGATAGGACATGAGGAAATGGACACAAACTTGAACATAAGAAGTTCCACCTCAGCACGAGGAGGAACTTCTTTATTGTGAGGGTGGCAGAGCACTGGAAGAGGCTGCCAAGGGAGGTAGTGGAATCTCCTTCTCTGGAGACATTCAAACCCACCTGGACACGTTCCTGTGCAACCTGCTCTGGGTGACCCTGCTCTGGCAGAGTAGTTGGATGAGAAGTCCCTTCCAACCCCTGACTCAGTGAGAACCACCCCACCTTCTAAAAAGGGCTGGATTTGGCAAAGGCAACTGTGAAAATGAATCCCATGAGGGCATGGCCAGTGGTGAAGCTCAGGAAGAGTCCAGCTTGACTCCAGGTACATTCATATGATCATTTCTAGGCCAATACAAACCGCTGTGCTGAACTCCTAAGACGCAGGATCATGGTGTTTGGGCACCGGGCACTGCCCAGAAGATGCGTGAGGCTCTGTATGAGCTAACAAGCCCTACTGGTGGGCAGGTCATACGAGCTCAGGACTAAAACCTCACTCGTGTATCTATAAAGCTGTTCCAGATCAAGATTGTCTCAGACTATGGGGAGAGGGAATCTCTATCCAGCAATCTCAGCCTCCAGCAGACCTATACGGTTGAGGAGAAGACACACTCTTTTTTCTGTCCTGCTGATCTGCTCCCAAACCTGTGGCTACAGGGTGAGTCACAGAGTTTGCTAGTACGTTGCTGGCTCACATTTGACTTTGGCCAACTCCAGAAAATGCCTGGACATAGCCCAGGGGGCAGGACACTGCAGGGACTGTCCACACCAAACAATATACGAGGTCTCTCTGGTTTGGGGGGCGAGGAGAGTTTTGCTGTTTGGATTCACACTGGGCCGTGTCACGTGCTCTCAGGGCCAGAAAAGAGCTGCTGGCCCATTTTACTTGTTAATGTAGACATAGTCTGAGAAACCCAAGAACCATAAAACCCAGCTCAATTCAGACAATACCCACTTCCCATCCATTCATCCCTGTATCAACGCCGTCATCTTATGATACTGGAGACCTTCCAGTGAAGGAGAGAAGAAAAAAAACAGGGGAAAAACTCTACAGAGGATAACCTGCACACTCATTCTATGTTAAGTTCAATCTTGCAACAAGAATATCAAAGTGGTCATTTGCACATTTGACGTTCCGTGCAGTTCAAGTTCATCATTGTACCTTCATGGTCTCAGGTCTCTCCACACAGTTGTTGATAAGGTAACCAGCAGCCAAGCCAGCAGAGATGGACAACCTTGCAAACACATAAAAAACTTTTTCAGAAGTACCAACCAAAATAAAAACTTTCAAGCTCAGTACTGGGTACACAGGGAGTGAGGAAAGTATAACATTCAGTAATAAAGGAAATTGAAAAAAGACAGAAGACCTCATTAAGAGTAAAATGATACTTTTGACTTCCCGAGAGATCACTATGAAGTACCTACAAAAGACAGGTCTTAGAATCAAAACGACCTGCTCTATTGAACACCAGAGCCAGGGACTCAGCAGAGGCACCACTTTCATTAAATGACCCAATTTTCTCCCCTTCCTGCTCTTAACTAACCCTTCCAGGAGCCAGAGGCAGTACCTGCACCAAGGCTAACGCCAGCGTCCTTCGTTAATGCCTCCCCTTGTTCCAGAGCTCAGTGACCTGCCTCCACAGGTACCATATAGCAATAAAGATATAGTAAAAAATACATTTTTCCCCCCGTGTAGGCTGACTGACAGACAGAACCAAGCTAAGCTCAGAGCAGTTTTGCTCCCCTGTACTTAGTTTGAATTTAGCTCCCATTTCAGGTTCAAAGAAGCACTAAAAAGCTTTAAACTTAGCTGTTTTTTCCAAGTCTATCAGCAGATCTAATAAAAGATATTACCCTTCCCTACAAACTGTGCTCTTCTGGAGAGGGAAGTGGGTTTCAGCAGTAAATATGGAGCTTCCCTGGTGCACATATTAGAGCAAAAAGCTCTGGGAAACTTCTTACTGAACTTTCTACTGAAAGAAGCTGGAAAACTAAATCACAAACGTGTCTGATGCCCCAGCACCATAAGCTGCACGACAGCAAAGGGCTACTAGACCATATAGATATTACTAATCAAACAACAACAACAAATAACAAGCCAAGTCACACAAGGCCATTTGCATGCCCAGAGTCCTCAACATTTAATGAGGTTTCCTTTGAAGTTAATGTGCCCAAAATGGGAGGCACAGAATGGGCCACAAATATCAATATTGATTTCTTTTGGCATTACTACCTTGGCCTGAAACCCCTGGCAAGAGGAGCACTTTGGGCAGGAGCATTTTCAATGTTTCTGTGAAAAATTAGCAGAATGCTAAATTCCACTTCGAATTTGAAATATGCATCTGAAATGTACTTTCCTCAAGCTTTGTTGAAGAAACAATTTATTACAGTACTTAATGATGAAAGAAAAGGAGATTTTAGCCTGCTAATAAGCTGTATAGAAGCCATGACTAATTAACCTAATTATAGCAGTCTGTGACAAAATGTGATTGTACTAAAACCCTGCCTGAAGTAACGGGAGTTGCCAAAAACTCAAAGGCTCATAAACTAACACACATTAATAGAACATAAACACTAATAAAGTTGAAACCAGCCATATTATTTATAGCAAAATCAATACTACAATCATCACAAAAGACAATCTGAGGAGTTTTCAGCATCTGATAACATAGAATTCACTATCTGCAAATCCTGAAATATGTTAAATCAGCACAGATTACTGAGCAGTGACAGCAGCCCTTTGAGACGTGCAGCTCCTGGGGACAGGGACACACGCTGAGGCTGAAGACACGTGACATGAGCACACACTTGGACACGCTTACGTCCTGCCATCCCCCTGCTCAGCAAAAGGGTAGATGCAGAGCGGCATCTTCTTGCCATCACAAAGTTTCCGTCTCAACCACAAACCCCAAGAGACTCAGTGGGAGAGGGGACGCTGAGTGGGAAGGACTCATCTCAGAGAGAATCAGTTGTTGCAAAGCAGCTTCAGGAGTTCCTGCCTCAGGACAAGTCTCCATCTACACCCCACACACAATGACTACATGATAAACATGATAAACACCCAACACTGCATCAGTTCTGGATGGCTGAGGGACGACAGAGAGCAGGCTGCTGGTGGGGACGAAGCTGGGGCACAAAGCTGATGGAAGGGGTGAATGGAAGGGTCAATGATGTCGCTGACAGTGTTTGAGCCCTGATGAGTAGAAGTTCCTCACTGCTGGTCTCACAACAGGCTCTGACACAGTGTCCTATGTGCTGTGACACCCTGTGCACAGAAATGCCTGTTCTCCTGGATGTGTCAAATAGTGATGCAAGAATAAAGTCTGAAGAACCAGTAACTGGGAGCTGGTGCACCTTCTGGTGCTTATGACCGTGAGCTGGCAACTATACCAACTTCATCACAGTAGTGAGGCAGCTGCAACAACCATGATGAAGCACACAGGGACCACAAAATGCCATTTGACCCACACCGAATGGGACTGGCCAGCACAGGGTGGGGTTATCTCACAAAGAAAACTCACTGCAAACTCAAGCCTCTGCTTGGAGAATGTGCCACCTGCAGGCAGAGCCACCCAAAGCATCCTTGCGCGCTACAAGAGTAATGTTTGCTAAGATGCATCTCCAAAATGAGAATCAGAGCCTGAAACCTCTGAAAGCTGTGGTGGAAGGAGGTTCACCTTCCAGATGAAATGTAGAGGACTAAAGCAGAAAACAGCTTTGCAGCACAGAATGCACCCAGGCAGTGAGGAAGGCCAGAAGGACTCCAGAGGAACCAAAAGCACCGTTGACCCTACATATCCCCATGCTGACCATGGGCAGGGACAGAGCGAAGTTGAGAAGCTGATCTTCAGAGCCTGCAGAGCCCAAAGACAAAATACACTGCTGGGAAGCACGTACTTCATGGGCTTGATGGCCGAGTTCCTCCGACTATGTGTGTTGACCCAAAATGTCCATTTAATTTGTCTTCAAAGGAGAAACAAAAATCAAACTGCTGCTGTCTGAACAGAAAAACACCACTGCTGAACAAAAGATGATTAACGAAAGGGTGCAGAATTTTTTTTCAATTCCTCCATTATTATGGAAATATGCCTTTTAGAGCATATTTAGAGCGTATGAACAGGGTTGGTTTAGCGAGAAGTTCCAAGCTTACTTTATGGCTGAAAATGTGATTGTGACATTTTCCACATGAGCTTGGTCATGTGCGTGTGCGGAATGAGGCAGAGGCTCCGTCCTCGCTGCCAGAGAGGAGACAAGAGATGATAACTCCTGGTTGGGCAGCCACATCTGGCATGAACTGTTCCACACTGCCATTTGAAATCACTATGGGCAACCTGTGTTAGAAACTACAGCTTCATTTGACTTCATACAATCACAGAATGGTTTGGATTGGAAGGGACCTTGAAGATTATCCAGTTCCAACCCCCCTGCCCTGGGCAGGGACACCTCCCACCAGCTCAGGTTGCTCCAAGCCCCCTCCAACCTGCCCTTGAACCCCTCCAGGGATGGGGCAGCCACAGCTTCTCTGGGCAACCTGGGCCAGGCTCTCACCACCCTCACAGCAAAGAAGTTCTTCCCCACATCTCATCTCAATCTCCCCTCTTTAAGTGTCAAACCCTTCCCCCTCATCCTATGGCTCCCCTCCCTGATCAAGAGTCCCTCCCCAGCTTTCCTGGAGCCTCTTTAGGACCGCTGAACTTGGAGCTCTAAGTCTGTGTTACCATAAGAGACAGCGTTTGCCATGTGAAGCATGTGTGCTGGCCTAGAAGGGCCTCTGTACCATAAGACAGGGCTCCTGCAAAACTCTGGAAAGTTCCACAAAACAACAGTAACAGGAAAAGAATTATCAGGGATGTCTTGGGCCTGGATGAAGATGTTTTGCCCGGTCACCCTTCAGGAACCAGATACATTCTCTGTGCAGCGTGGTGGAAGGGAGAGAAAAAAAGAATTTGAGAACTATCCCAACGAAACCAGGATGTCTTCACTCCCTTCTTTACAGCATCAGAGAAATGTCCCACAGAGGCAGCATGCTAAAAATAAAACTGAATCTTAAATCACAGCGGGTGCCAGAGATTTCTTAGAAGCAACAATCATATAATGGTTCCGGTTGGAAGAGACCTTAATCCAGTTCAAACCCCTTGCCAATGGCAGGGACACCAATAAAATAAAAGATACAATCTCAGATCTAACAAGGTGTGAATGACAATGCTAATTTGAAGAACGTGTTGACTCCTTCCAGAAAACACATCACACCCTGCCAAACGAGTCCAGCACAATTGGCATTTGTTGATAAACAGCAGCAAAGAGGGGATAATTCACATCTTTTTTGAGATGCTCTTCCTCACCTCTTACTCCAATCACATGGAAGCTGCTGGACCCCCTCGTTGCATGACAGTACATTTTTGCAGAAGGTCCATCAGCTGTCATTACCCCCAGCACATCTCTGCAGAGGGTCATATCTTCCACAAATTCCCACCTCCTCCCAAATACAGTGAAGATCTCCATGTTCTTTACAACCTGTAGCCCCCCAAACCAGAGGAAATTCTCATTCCTGCCTTACAGAGAGAGACACCTCAACCTCAGAGGGAAAAATCGCACAGATCATCAGAGGTACAGTGACAAACAAGGAGCCCCCAGAGTCAGTCTTGTACTTTCAGAACCCTCCATGTCTCTGGCATTTTCATGTCACTTCTCAGGTATGGTCAGGCCTTTGTTCACCAAAGGCTGTAAGGACCACCCTGAAGGCTGCTGAAAGGCCTTCAGAGGAGACAGGGGATGGTGGTTACACATCACTCGGGTGAAACAAGTACCTTGATTCCTCCCCAGGAGTGATTAGACAGGAACTCCACAGGACTTGTGACTCTGGTCTGTGCTGGGTATCTCAGGAGGAAATCCAATTCTGCCACATTGATTTCTTTACTCATCAGAAGTATCTGCAATCCCAAACAAATGAGATATCCTTGAGCAACCAGGATCTAGAGCAGCAATATACTCTAGTAGATCAATTATTCAACTCGTGCAGCTGCCAAACGTGTGGCTAAAAAGTAGAATGCCCCATGTTGGAGGGGTGAGATGAAACATAACATGTAGGTGCTCTGGGTCTCCCCAGAAGAGGACCAGGAACAAGTATGGAGATTGACAACGTAAGAGGACCAAAGTTTGGAAAACATGATGTAGCAAGGGCTGTGGTCCAGGTTCATGGACAGCACCCTGAGGAGAAGTCCCTGCCACAGAGACACGGGCTGAGGGATGTGCTGCAGGTCCCCAGGTCGATATCTGCAGTGACAGAACAGGTAACTTGCTGGAAAGGAACCAAAGCACGTGTCCCGAGGGCAGGCTGCCAAGGCCTTGTCCGCATCTCACTGTCTTGTTCCATTTTGAAAGTAAATGGAGAATGTTTAGAACAAGAAAACCAAAACCAAAACAAAATGAAAAAAACCCCACAAAAACCTTGTGGTACATGCACCAAGAGAATACACAGGGCCCAGAGGTTTCAAACACTGGAGAGCACTCAGGCCATTCAGCTACGACTGGTTTTACTGGCAATGGTGGCTTTCGGGAGCACATGGAGTAAGATTGTCAGAGCAATGGCCCAAGTAATTCTGGAAAGCTGTAGATGCTCCGGAGCCCAGGTAGAGCCACTGCTCCAAGTGCCCTGCCAGCCTCCTGAAATCTCAGAGACAAACTCCAAACCCCTGAACATCAATTCTGGGTGGAAAAAGAGTGGTGCTGGAGTGGCAAGTTTATGTCCTTGTCACAGATCCCAGATAACATCTCATTACGGCCTACCTGGCCGTGGCATCTGCAGCGTGCCTGGCACCTCGCCCACTGGGGACGGTAAGGAGGCACTCAGGGCAAAAGCCAACTGCTTTTTTACAGGGGAGAATCCTGTGCCCCATCACTAAGTGCCTCCACACACCAGAACTGTGGGTGCTGGTTTTCCTTAAAGTGACCCATTAACTATTTTTAATGCTTAACGTAGTTACAAGCCCAATGTGTGGGGCTTTATTTAGATAAATACTTTATTTAGAGATATATATTAGAAAATCTAGGTATCCTTTGGGTCAGAATTAAGGCTGACACTGCAAAATATAAGCTGACATTTTACACACAGATAATTTATTAACTAAATATATTGTTAGAGTCTGGTTTTTTTAATATATGTATATATATGTGTGTATATAAATGCACTTACTTTCCCTTTTACACATCATATTTTGTTATATAGTATTAAAAAAAACCCATCACAATCCCTGGCTCAAGATTAACTACACCTGGACAGTGTCTGAGCCGTTCAAACTTGGTCCACACCTGCATTCGACACGTCAGGGCATTTACACAGTCATTCACTGCACAAACTTAATATCAGCTTCGCAACATCATACCAAGCACTATCTATGGATTGAATCTGATTTCAGCAGAGAGATAGACAAAGGTCTCCTTCCTCAGATCGTAGACTAAAAATTATACTAACATACTAGACAAAAGCCAGCAGCTACGTAGCACATGTTTCTTTTGGATGAAACCACTAAGCCTTCATGCCCAGCTTGTTGTGCCCTGTGTTCCAGGTCCTGCAAGCAGGTATTACTCTTTCAAACAACCATTTGTCAGCATAAGGCAAATCAAACAGAGCAGCAGTGACTGTTATCAGCAAGAGAGGCAGAGGAGAAAATCAGTTCCCCAGCCCCTCTATTTGCTGCTCCGATGCTGAAGGCCACGGCTGTGACAGTTTGAGCTTTCCCACCATGCCAATGTTTTTGCCTGTGAAATAAATCACTGCATACAAATTGTGTGACATGGTGATGTTTACCTGGAAGGTAACTTGAGCGGTGTAGGTCAATTTGTCACGCTCAAACAGCCCCCGGGTTGTGTACTGGAAGACGGAGAAGGTGATGCTGTCGATGAGGTTGAGCACCCGCGCTGGCAGGCTCTCCTCTGGAGCTGCCCTCTCGATGGCCTTCTGGAACACCATGCTGAACGCCTGGGTGGAGAGACACAGAAGGACACCGGTGGCTTCTAGATGCTCTTTGCACGCTCCTGGGTATCACCTGAAGTGTTGCAATGAGCAAAGCCAACTCACATACTTTATCTCTAGAGCCACAACCAAAGCATCTCCACCTGCCCAGCAGCGTGGCCACTGGCTTCAGGAGGCAGGGGAACAAGAGACCAGACCCTCCATCTACCTTGAGCTGCTTTCTCAGGACCACAAAGCCAGGCCATGATGACATTCCCTGTGACACTGCACTCTCTCGGGCTTGAGAAAGCAGTGCAGAGACAGGGTGACTGAATTAAGACACAACAGACATAGGGAACGTTTCTCTGACCAAAGGTGTTCTCTCAGAGGGATTGCACAGTCCAGTTCCTCTGCCAATGGTGAGCCAAAGGACAGTGGTGTTCCTGGAGGAAGGCAGAGCTCCCGTTTCAACTTAGAAAAAACAATTCCCCTATATAATGAAAAAAAAAAGTCACAGAATCACAGAATGGTTTGGGTTGGAAGGAACCTTAAAGACCATCCCGTTCCAGACCCTGCCCTGGGCAGGGACACCTCCCACCAGACCACGTTGCTCCAAGCCCCCTCCAACCTGCCCGTGAACCCCTCCAGGGATGAGGCAGCCACAGCTTCTCTGGGCAACCTGGGCCAGGCTCTCACCACCCTCACACCAAACAAGTTCTTCCCCAGATCTCAGCTCAATCTCCCTCTTTAGTTTAAAAGCGTTTCCCCCTTGTCCTATGGCTCCCCTTCCTGATCCAGAGTCCCTCCCCATCTCTCCTGGAGCCCCTCTAGGGACTGGAAGGGGCTCTAAGGTCTCTCCAGAGCCTTCTCTTCTCCAGGCTGAACCCCCCCAACTCTCTCAGCCTGTCTTCCCAGCAGAGGGGCTCCAGCCCTCCCAGCACCTTGGTGGCCTCCTCTGGCCCCGCTCCAACAGGTCCATGTCCTTCTGATGTTGGTGGCCCCAGAGCTGGAGGCAGCACTGCAGGGGGGTCTCCCCTGCAGTGGAATCCCAGGAGTATTTTACTGTCTGGATTCAGCAAAGGACTATGTCAGAAGGGCAGGTAGGACTTTGTGTTGTGGAAGGGGGATGAACCAGTCAGTGAAGTCCCCCCAGGGATGTGCGTGTCCACCGAGAATGATACTCTTAAGTAAGATACTAAGGATTCTTGTAACAACATTTCTGATCTAAATGAGAAAAGACACAAAACTTTCAGAGCCGGCCTAAGAAAACCAATTAGCAAATTATCAAATGCAAACTGGAAAAAGAAAAAAAAGGCGAAGTCCTGATTAGCAATGCAAAGGCTTCGTGCACTGGGACCCAGCTAATAGGAAACAGCCAGGCCAATACAAATTAATAGCAGGAACTGGACGAGGCACAACTGTGTTGGCAGCATTATCTTTAGAGTTCTACAAAGGGAAGAAAGATGCCTCAACAAATTAAAGTACCACTGATACCTACTGCATTATTAAATAATTGCAGAATGCGTTTTCCTGCTTAACATTTCTTTAATTTGTGTTAAAACATGCCACAGAGAAGCACACAAATCCTCTGTGCTCTAATATATAATAAGCTTCTAGCTGTGTGTATTTTAAAATCATCTCTGTGCTTCTTTACACAATGTTTTATGATCTGTCATCAAAATTTATTAGATAAAAACATTTCACCCAATAATTTTCTATTTGTTTATACACATTGCTAATGTTAACTGGAAAACATAAAACAAACAAAATACAGAAGATGTAGATTAAAGGTGAAACCTCAGAAACTCCTGTACCTATTATGTATGTATAAGGAATGAATCTTTCAAAGGGCACCCTTGCACAACAGATATTCTCTGCATTTTCCTGGCAAAATTATTCCAGCATCTGAGTTGTAGATACCAAAAAAGAAAAGCTGCTTTGGGGATGAGGCTCAAAATACTGTGTTCTCAATTACTTTTTCCAGGTCACTTGTCAAGGTAAGAAATTGTTGGGAAGACGTTCTAGACCAGGACTCCGTCTCCTTTAGCCCTCTATCCCCTGACCCTTCTTCTAAAAAAAAGTCTTCTATTTATTAAAACATTAAATACAAAATTTTTCAATAAATACCTAGAAAAGCTCTTGGGTCTCTACTGGTCATAGAATGGTTTGGGTTGGAAGGGACCTTAAAGATCATCCAGTCCCAGCCCCTGCCCTGGGCAGGGACACCTCCCACCACACCAGGTTGCTCCAAGCCCCCTCCAACCTGCCCTTGAACCCCTCCAGGGATGGGGCAGCCACAGCTTCTCTGGGCAACCTGGGCCAGGCTCTCACCACCCTCACAGCGAAGACTTTCTTCCCCACATCTCATCTCAATCTCCCCTCTTTCAGTGTCAAACCCTTCTCCATCATCCTATGGCTCCCCTTCCTGATCAAGCTTCCCCTTCCCCCCCCAGCTTTCCTGAAGCCCCTTTAGGAACTGGAAGGGGCTATAAAGAGCATATTTCATTCTAAAGATTTAGCTCTTCCATTGTGGCAAGTGGAGTCTCAGGTTATTGACACCTGCCATAAAGAGAAGGACCAGTGTCTCGAAGATAGTCAAAAAACTCAGAACACATGGCCATGCTCTCATTCCCACAAAAGCTACTGGCTTCCCACTGGGCTCTGTCGCCGCAGGCCAAGTGGGACACCACTATGAGTACTAATAATTACATTGAAATCAACCTGTCTTGTTGGAAGTGTTCTCCAGGGATTCTGGTGAGAACAGCTCCAGGTGGGAATGTTCTCCAAAGGAGGGACATCATTCCTAGTTCTCCATGTAACATGTCCATGTACTACAGAACTACACTTTTAGGGTAGGGTAGTCTACTTAGACAAGACAGAAAAGCAGCAAGGCTTTTGGAGCACAGACCCTTTGGATATGTCTCTTATACCTTTGTTTTAGGAGCACAGGGCAAGAAGTGGTGTTTCTCCCAGCATGGTGCCCGTTGGGGTATTCACACTGCCACCACGAGTACGCCTGTAGCTGAGACTGCCAGCAGCCACACTGCAAGGTGCTGACACACCCATAAATCCCATCAGACTTCCCTAAGGACAATTCAGGCTGTGGGCTTGTTGTCTGTCTGATGGCAAAACAACACTGTGAGAAGAGCAAAACCCCAGCTCTTCAGATGACTCCTCCAGACTGTGGGTAATATGTGTGGGTCCACACTGAAAGGTTGTGAACATTCAAGTCACGCACAAGCCACACCCGCACACCAACCACACGCAGAGATGACCCAGAATTAGGTGTCACACCATCCTGTTGACCACCTGAAAGACTTTTGCAACTGTAAGGTAGGAAACATCTGAGCTCCCAAAAGCCCGGATGCTCGGGACCCTTCCTGCGCCGCAGAGATGGAAGAAGGAATGACTTGCCCTTTGTTCAGAAGGTGGCAATAAATCCCTGATGACGTGGTCTCAGTGGGACAGGACCGTGTTTAGAGAGCGACGCGATGTTTTATAGTGTGTCATTTGGGAAGTCAGGATTATTTCAACATCAAGGTCCCGGATAATCATCAAGGGCTGTGGCAATTCCCGTTCACTTCTGAAATCCCTGCACAGGTCTTATGACCCCGGTAACACCACAGACACAGAACCAATGTAAATATAAAGACAAGATTAACTGATGGAGCAAGTGATTCCAAATGCTGTGCAAAATCTCGGTGCACAAATATATGAAATACATGGAAAAAAGGACTTTGTTGGCTCTTTCCCAATATGATACCTTTTACATCCATTGCTCATCCTGTTCTGCCAGGCCCAGTGTGTGAATATGAAAGAAAGAACAAATTCCTTGTAAGGTTCTGCTTTGCAAAGAAAATTCCTGGATTTTTAGTAATAAAGGATGTCAATGCAATGCTAAATCAGGCTGCGTCTTTCCACAAGACTTCAATTGCTTAGAAAAAAAATCAAGAAAATGAAGGAAAAGCTAATTAAGGCTCATCTAACCTCATCCCAACCTGGCAACTTGCAGTGGGGCTGACCGGCAAACGCGGAGCTGAGCAGGGACCTCGACCCACACTCAGCACTCGACACGGACCTTTTCTTGGGGCATTCAGAGCAGTCTTCCTGGGGCTCTGTGGGTGCTGCCCAAGCTCCGCTTCTCCCACCGAGAGCAGGATGAGCCCCTTCTGCTCAGCAACCACAGCGAGTTTGGGGCAAATCTCTCCTGATGAGCGCTAACCACCACTGCAACACTACTGAATCACCGAATCACAGAATTGTCAGAGTTGGAAGGGGCCTCTAAAGATCATCCAGTCCAACTCCCCTGCCAAAGCAGGGTTGCCCAGAGCACATCACTCAGGGCTGCATCCAGGCGGGGCTTGAAGATCTCCAGAGAAGGGGACTCCACACCCTCCCTGGGCAGCCTCTGCCAGGGCTCTGCCACCCTCACCCCAAAGAAGTTCTTCCTCAGATTTGAGTACTTCCACGCTTGAGAACTTCCCATGTTCCAGCTTGTGCCCGTTGTCCCTCGTCCTGTCACTGGGAACCACTGAAAAGAGTCCGGCTCCATCCTCCTTCAACCCACCCTTTAGATCCTTGTCAGCATTAATAAGGTCTCTCCTCAGCCTTCTCTCCTCCAGGCTAAAGAGCCCCAGCTCTCTCAGCCTTTCCTCATCAGGGAGATGCTCCAATCCCTCCATCATCTCTGTTGCCCTACGCTGGACTCTCTCCAGTAGTTCCCTTACATTACGAAGACATACATGGAAAGAAATTACAGGATTTTTTTTCCACAAAACCAAATCAGCAGAATCACAGAATCACAGAATCTTAGTGGTTGGAAGGGATCTCTGAGATCATCGAGTCCAACCACATAAAAAAAAAACAAAANCAAACACAAACCTCACCAACAAACACCACCAAAAACACCACCCACCAACTAAACCCCACACCCACAACCCCACCCGCAACACCCCACCACAAACCAATAATCTTGGGCACTAGAGCATGCCCTGAAGAGCCATGTCTACACGTTAGGTGTATGGGTTAGGTTAGATGGCCTTTTTTGTCTGGAAGTTCAAATATCCCCAAATGGCCCCAGATGATGCCTTTCAGCCTCAGTAAGAGAGAAGCAGTGACGCTGCCTCCAGCAGCTCATGGGACAATACCTTCAGAGAGAACTGGTACATGGGGTGGATGGCACGGAGGTCGCTCATGGTGAAGTACAGCAGAGAGGCCCGGGCAGCAGCCGGCCTGTAGTGCTCTCTGGCCTTGTTAATCTTGGCTTCTGTCACCTTCGACTGCTGGACCTGGGAGGAAAACACAGAACAAAGCTCCTGTGGAAACATCTTTGTGAATCGAGCCCAGGGGAGGGCTGACATAGAATCACAGAATGGTTCGGGTTGGAAGGGACCTTGAATATCATCCAGTGCCACCCCCTGCCCTGGGCAGGGACACCTCCCACCACCCCAGGTTGCTCCAAGTCCCCTCCAACCTGGCCTTGAACCCTTCCAGGGATGGGGCAGCCACAGCTTCTCTGGGCAACCTGGGCCAGGCTCTCACCACCCTCACAGCAAAAACTTTCTTCCGCACATCTCATCTCCATCTCCCCTCTTGCAGTGTCAAACCCTTCCCCCTTGTCCTACAGCTCCCCTCCCTGATCCAGAGTCCCTCCCCGTCTCTCTTTAGGAACTGGAAGGGGCTCTAAGGTCTCCCCGGAGCCTTCTCTTCTCCAGGCTGAACCCCCCCAACTCTCTCAGCCTGTCTTCCCAGCAGAGGGGCTCCAGCCCTCCCAGCACCTTGGTGGCCTCCTCTGGCCCTGCTCCAACAGGTCCATGTCCTTCTGATGTTGGTGGCCCCAGAGCTGGAGACAGCACTGCAGGGGGGTCTCCCCAGAGCAGAGCAGAGGAGCAGAATCCCCTGCATCTCCCACAAGGACACCAGCCCAAGGCCTGGGCAAGCCACATGCGGGACCAGTCTCTGTCCTCCCAACCACGGTGCAGCCCGGCTCGGGCCGCCCCCTCCCGACATCCCCCCTCCTCTGGCCTATTCTCCATTTGGCAGCATTTCCCACCCCATTGCCCAATGCTCTGTTTTCCCGAGCCCCCTCCAAGCCTCTCACTGGGATCCCTGCTCTTTGTTAACTGGAATTGTTTTTCTTATCAATGAGTTTCTCCTGCTAATTGTCCTCCTCCTGTGCAGGTCATTAATAACACAGGGCTGAACAGACCTAGTGCTGCTCTCAAAGCAGCTTCCCCCAAGGCTGACAACTGCTAATTTATAACGACTATTTGCTGCCTCTCCTCAACACCTTAACACACCCCTGCCTTGCTGGCCAGGTCTCTGCAGAGCTGCTGGGATGGGCACCGTGAAAATCCTTCTGGCAGATGCATCACCCTGTTATCATCTCAGTCCTGTTCAGTCTTTCAGTCCACTTCAGTGGACAAAGTGACATCCCCGAGTCTCTGGGGGATTATTTTAGGCTCTGGCTATGATCGGTGTCTTGCCACACAGCCACAAGCTGCCAGGCCTCTCAGCAGTGGGGACGGGGCAGAAAAGAGCTCAGCACGTGTCATACGAGCCATGGGGGCACGACACAGCCCCCACCGAAACTCACCCCATGGGCTCTCTCTCTCCCATGACCTGAGCTGGCGTGAGGACATCTTGCTGGGGCACATCAACATTCCCAACGAAGCACAGACTGAGCCTTAACCTGTCATGTGCAACCAGCACACGTTGGAATCGGTGGGATTAGGCTGTTTGCACATCCCCATGAGCAACAACAAACTGTAATATCCAAGTCCCCCAAAGAGCAACTTCGACATCTACTGAAGGAGCCACGAATCTCCTGTTTTCCCCTGGGGAAACAGCATGCGTGTTTCCCCACTGACTATAAAGGCAGCCTACTTTAGACTTAAGCATCTAACTTTTAGATATCCCATCCCCAAAACAACTCATAAATCTAGAAAAAAAATCCAGAGGTGGAGAAGACAGTTGCTTTCTGTAAATGGCGCAGGGAGGATTTCCACAGGAAGGAAAATGTTGGCTGAAAGTTCTTCTTTGAGTAGGCAGACCAAGAACAGTGTAAGGGCTGATTTGAGAAGGAGACCTCTAACAGGGCCCTGAGACAGCTTGTGGGTACCCAACCCATAAAAATGAGGTGCAAACTCCCAAATCCATCCCTGTTGCCACAGAGCTGGCAGTGACCAGCTTACAACCACAACTTGTTTAGAAACTGAAGTACTTTAGGAACACCTACTTCAAGAGGGAGATGCCAAGCTTGGCAGGTCAAAACATTCCTTCAACATCCCCTGTTGGAGGTCAAACAAACCCTCCTGAGGGGGCTGAATGCACCTGATCTACCATGAATGGGCAGCAGGGACAATTCCAATTTTTAAAGAGTAGGATCATTAGTACCTTGGTCGCTGGGGTTACAGCACTGGGAAGGGAGAGGCAGCTCCAGCCCGAGCCCAGCACAGGGACTAGCGGGCTGGAGGAAGACAAGCCTGGGCTGTGAAGATGGGAGGGCTGTGGAGTGAAGCAGCTGAGAATGGCTCTATAGGAGTCCTGTCACAGTCGTGGCATGACAACCACGCTTTCTCAAGTCCCCACAGTGGCAGGGAAACCGCTGAACCGAGCCCATGCAGCCATCATGGCGAGCGCCGCAGGTGGCGATGCTGACACTGCACAGCTAATACAGACACTGATTTATACTCCAAGGAACGAAATAACTAAGTTCTTGCAGATTTACTCAAGATCGCAAACTCAACAAATTCCAGTCCCTGGTCAGTATTAAAATCCAGCTTAATTGAGGAAGTGTGATATACTCAGGATTATGCCAGAACAGTTTAAATCTGCCTCGATACAGTGTGCAAATTTTATTGTTTTTACATCAGGGACTGATGTTTTCTCTTAGTCTTAAATAGGCCATTTAACATACAAAAGCTCCGAAGAATTAAATAGCCTGAAGCTGTCCAGAATGGAGAGCACTTCAATTTATACCACTATCTATTCTCTACTCAGCAGAGGGGCAGAGATGGGCAGAGGAAAGAAGTTACAGTCCACTCAGAAATCCTTAAAGGTAACATCCTGCACATGCTTTCTCTAGGTTATCACTGTCTCTGTACCTTCTCTTCAATTTCTGCAGCTGTCTGTTTAGTGATCTCCAAGTTCTCCACCAATGCTGTGTCTCCCAGGAAGTTCCCAGATGCTGATGACAGCCGAGAGAGCAAGTTGTCCTCTAACGTTTTCAAGGTGATTTTGAATCCGTTTTGTTGCTTTGTGAGATCTGACTGCAAATAATAAATGCAGAAAGTTTTAGCCACAAAACACACATTAAAGTAAGGATTAACCACTTTCACATGGGAACAGGCTTCTAAGTGACAATCACCATAGTCCAACATTGCTTCCTCCTGCTCTCTGCGACTCCTGGGCACGGGCAGAGCTTTGGGGATCAGTCTGTACCCAACAAGCCACCAACACAGAGAAACCTTGAACAACACAGAAAGCACCAGGAGAACTGGTGGAGGGACAGTCCTCCCCACCAGGAGGAGGGACTCTCGATCAGGGAGGGGAGCCTAGGACAGGGAGGAACAGTTTTACACTGAAGGAGGGGAGATTGAGATGAGATCTGGGGAAGAACTTCTTTGCTGTGAGGGTGGTGAGAGCCTGGCCCAGGTTGCCCCGAGAAGCTGTGGCTGCCCCATCCCTGGAGGGGTTCAAGGCCAGGTTGGAGGGGGCTTGGAGCAACCTGGTGTGGTGGGAGGTGTCCCTGCCCAGGGCAGGGGGTGGCACTGGATGATCTTTAAGGTCCCTTCCAACCCAAACCATTCGATGATTCTATGAACTCAGCCCTTTCCCTAGGAATGTATTAAAATGCTGGAAAAGAATCAGGAGGAAAAGACCTTCATTCCCCATCAGAAACTGTGGGAAAGTAACAGAAGATTGGTGAGGAGGACCATAAATATGCTCAAGTGACTCGCATGTTGGGTGCTGGAAAACACGTCTATCACACTCATTGTTGCTTAGTTTTGTGTGCTCAACAAGTAGAACATCTGCACTCAGATAACACAGGCCTGGGATGGACTCAGGGGCACCTTATCAAGCACGCCTGGGATTCTTGCCCTGTTGTTGAAGAGTTCCTTGAAATACAGGCCCAAGCAGCAAGTGGGAGCTCCCTCACTCCCTCGCTAACAAGGACTCTCATGCTAATAAGGACTCTGGCTCCGCAGTGCCTGCGTCCCCTGCTTGCCTGCCTCTGCCCGGGTGCTGCTTCAGAGGTTCCCTGATCCATGAGGTATTGACATTAAATTTGTTCTTTGCCCTTAATCCATGGTTTTGTGGTTGTTCCTGCGTCCTGCCTGCATCGGCTCACACAGAAACACATATCCTGCATCTCCGTCTCAGAAGTATCTATTTATCAGGCTCAAGTCAGCCTGGATAGTCCCTGCTGCTTCTCACCCCTCCTGGTGAACCACTACACACCGACATCAGTCACACCAGCAATGAGGACCACGGGGATAAAACCTGATGGTAAAAGCAACAGCAACATCTCTTGGGTCCAGAGATGAGCTCAAGGCACCTCAGGACCAGATCGAAGGGCAAAGTCACAGCCTCAATGCTCCCAGTTTGGTCTAAGGATCTCACTGGGACCAGTGCCTTACCGTGCTAGAAGCTGTATGTGCAACGACAAAGCCCCCCTGACAAAGGATTTGCAAACTTGGGATCAAGATGGCCAAGCAGATACAGCCCAGTAACAACCAGTCTGCTTTAAGGGCTGATCTTCTGAATTATAGTGCAAACTCTTCCAGTTTCTGTGAAATGCTCCCTCTGTTTCTCCCCAGACATTTGTTCCATTTTCCTCTCCTCTTCAGAGATACCAGTCATTAACGCTGTTCATAGTGGAAACAAAGGCTCTCATCTGGCTTCTTTTTGAGCGGATCCTCCAGAATAGGCTTTCTCCCATGAAATGTGATTGCCCTATCTACGTGTTTGCTCGGGGAAATGGCATCTTTCCTGGATTTCAGGTATATTATGTTATTTCACTGTACGGTTCTATTGTGGATGCTTATTTTTAGCGTTATCACAGAAAACATCCTGTAGGAAAGCTCTGCATCTGATTTGGATGCTACTGAGATAAAAGCCTGGTGACTATCCCCTACATAAATGAAGTCCATTGCTAACACCCCGGTATGTAAAATGCTTCTGTGTGACACACAGTTTTAAACCCTCATACTGTTCTTGAGTGACACAACCAAGACATCCAAGTAACTTGCAAAAGAATGTTTTACAGCTCTGCAAGAAATCACAGAATCCCATGGGGTTGGAAGGGACCTCTGGAGATCATCTAGTCCAAGCTCCCTGCCAAAGCAGGTCCACCCAGAGCAGGTCACACAGGAACATGTCCAGGTGGGCTTTGGACAAGTTCCTGTGCACCTGCTCTAGGTGCAAGCAGCTCCATGAAGGAGCAGACGTGGTACATGTGGAACTGGGACACATTCTGGGTCACACTGACTGGCACGTGGCAGATTCAGTGATTTAATGCTCCAGAGGCAGCTTTTGGAAAACACACCCCCAACCTTCCATCCACCTACAGGGTCTGGAAGAGCCCCGGAAATGGGAAATGTGACCCCACGCCTCTTCCAATCCCACAGCACCTGAGGGAGCAGACAGTGTTTGCTCTGTTGTCAGAGTTTTTCAGGCAGATTAACTAACTCTTCAATTAATAAGTCATCTTTCAATATTTGGGCTGAAATTTCATATACTTGCTGCACACACACTCGTACCATGTTAATGTCAAGCCAAGTATTCGGCAGAGTGTGCACCAAAGCATGCCTTGTATTGGTATTTCAGCTGTAAATGGCTGTTTTTAAAAGCCTGTTGTGTAGTCATTACACACAGGAGTTTGCCCATGGTGGTAAATATTTTACAAGTCTTAAAACAGAAAACTAACATGGCTAATCCTGCGCGTTCCTGTCATTCAAGCATAACATGCCTTCAAAAATGATGTTTTGCAAGCTATTATTCCAGACCATGGACTGTAAGCCCTGGAGTTATTAATGAGGATGTGTGTGATTTTTGCTCCAACAGCTTGTAATCACCACACGATTTCTGAAACGCACCCTCAGAAGCGTAGACAACGCTGTGTTCCCCACAACAGCATGCATCTGCTGCAGCTTTATCGCCCTATTGTTTTCAGCAGTAGCAAGGTCATCATTTCTTATTTCTGCAGTGGAGCTCATTAGCTGCTACTTCACAGTTGATATATAACGGCGCCACTTCTGGGAAACAAGTTACACCGAGAGCCTTCAAAATTTTGCTCCATGAAAAAGATAAAAGTTCACCAAAGCTACAGCCCCATTTTGCAGGATTTTCTGCCGGCCCCTTCCCAGCTCAGCCACAGCAGCCACCTTCCTCTCCTCCTCCTTTGTGCCGGTTTGATTGTGTTATTTAAACATCACAAACCAGAGAAAAAAAAAGTATTGCTGTATTTTCAATCCACTGCTGCACGGCACCTTCTTGTCTAGAGAACCTCAACACTGTCCATCACAGCCCAGATGTTCAGGGACTTTATCACACACTTTACCTCCTGACCCTAACTTATGGCCTGTCCACCTACAGCTCTGGACGCGGCTGCCAAAATATTCTTCCCAAGGTGGTTCAGAGCACTTAACAGACAAGGAATTTGAGGCAAATGCCATTCGAGATGTTTCAGTCCAAGCAGTGAAGCCTGGTGAATGTGGGACATACCTGAAACCACCATACATGGACAACAGGCAGCGCTGCCAGCACAGGGACCACAGACATCCTTGCAAATGAGACTAATTAAAGGCCAGAGGGTTTGTGCCGACCTGAGAGGGAAGGGCTCAGGACCCAGCTTTGCTTGCCTTGGCCTAAACTGGTTCCAGTTCCTCTGCGCTGGGACCTCTCACAGCCAGGTCACAGCTGCCCCAACCTGGCTTTAATTTAGAGTCAGAGCAAGTTCTGGACAGATTGATGTGTCTCCAGAACCAAAACAGGGTAGAGAGCAAAGATGTCCCAGGCTCTGAACACCTCTTGTGACAGGAGAGGAGTCCTGGGAATCAGACAGAAAGAGCTTCAAAGGTAAGAAGGAACACAAAGACTGAGTAACTGGGAATCAATGAAGAAAAAGATGTTAAAAATAGACTGTGCTAAGAAAACATTTACTAATGATAGTGTTATCGTAATTGGATTAATAGTAGCTGTTTGATGAATTTTGATTAGGTTATTAACAACAAGTTCTAGGCTCCACATATAAGGTGTGCTCCATCTTTGCCCATAACAAGGCTTTGAGCTCAATAACAACTGTGTGGAGAGGATGGATTAAAACACCCCCAAAAGAAGTGACCTCTTCTTTGGCCACTGTGTCTTCAAGGATCTGTGTCTTCAAGGAGCTCCCCCAGCCATCAGATAACAGCCCTGGTTGTTCTCCACACCAGTAAATGGCCGAGGGGCAGAGGAAGGTGCAGAGCCCCCAGGCTGCAGCCACCCCAGGCCCTCGCCATGGCTAAAGGAGACCTGGCTTTGCTTCTATCCCAGGGGGAAGGGATTTTTTTGACTGACTGTTCCCCATCCAGCAGACACCAGGGTGAGCACCAGGCTGGTTGTCTCCCCCCATGACATCCACTGGGGCAGCAGGACTGTAGCAGGAGGGAAGGAGATGAGAGGAGAGGCAGTGGGCTCTTGCTGTGGTGACATAGAGAAAAAGGTCTTAAATTTTCTCAAAGGAAAAGGAAATTACATCCCACACCAATCCGTATCTGCTCAGTGCTTTCTGAAGCAAGCCCCCACAGCCCCATATCACCCAGGCCGGTGGCAACGATGAGGCTTAGGGACTGTTTCCCTGGTCCTGCGCCCAACCTCCTCCCTCCACAATGCCCGCCCTGAAGGAGCTGGGACTCCAAAAGATGCCCAATTCACATGATTTTCACTGTTCTGGAATCTCCAGCTCTGTTACAGCCTGGGAGGGAAGCGCTGCCGATTGTGAGGGACTAATTTTCAGAGCCTAATCGTGGATCTGTTGACTGCAGATGATATTGAATTTGTCTCTCTTATTGTGACAGCAACCATCACGAGCGACACTGCCGAGGTGGAGGGTCCTTAGCATAACAGCAGCTACTAATGACACCGCTCAGCTGACGGTGGCCACCCCCTGCCTCCTTGAGTGAAAATCCCCACAGAAAAGGGGCCGTTTGAGGCGTTCGTGACTGGGAGCTGAGCCTGTGCTGGGGAGGGGGCTGATGGAGGGGCTCAGGGTGTCTCCCAGCCCCAGGGAGAAGGCCGTGGCTTACACATTAAATCAGTTCGTTATGTATTTTGGATGCCATCTTTTGGCTCGTTAGCACATGAGCCTGGTTAAAACGAGACGCATCATTAAGGCTGCATAGCTAAAGTACTCGAGGACCTCATTAAATGTAAAGACTATTACAAAACTGGCCTGGCCTGACTCAACATGCGCAGTAAATTTGTTCCCACTCTCAGTAAATATTTAGCACTGCACATATTCGTCATATTGTTAGATGTACCATTAGAACAAAGGGGTTTCTTTTAAAAATTACCTCGAAACTGAAACCATAGTTATTAAAAAAAGAGAGACAGAGAACATTTTGGCCTGTTACAAACAAGTGGGAGGAAAAAACGGAACAAAAACATTTCATTACCAGCCTCACAATATTTACAGTGGGAATCTTACACTATAAATGCCTAAAATCAAGCCAGATTAATCCTACCTCCAAAATGGAATCTGTTAAGTCCAGAAAAAAAAACGATATAATGAGAATCTCAGTTTCCATTTCCAAGAAGAGTAGGGAAGGAAAGAGATTCTTACCCGAATTTCTGGAGAAAAAAACTTGAAAAAAAGACTTAAACTAAGTCTTTCCAAAATACCAAGAAAACAAAAGGCTGAAGAAAAAAAATCCCTTAGTGTTTTCATTCCAGGGAAATCTCCTGATTTTGTGATGAGCTCAGCAATCTCTGCAACCTTGCACACGAAATGCTGTTTGGTTGAAACCACAATGATGATACTAATAATTTATTATTAATGTTATTATTATTATTTATACTTCTTCTCAGTTACCAACCTTGAGCTCCTCCAGGTCGGGCCGCTCGGCACTGACCACGGCGGCGAGGAGCTGCTCCTCCAGCCCGTCCCTCGTGACGGTGAAGTTGATGAGGGTGCACTGGGCCTGCAGCTCGGGGGGGAAATGGGGGTTGGCCAGCTTCGTGTGCAGGATCAGACGGAAAGCGGGGCTGAAGTCACACTCCTTGTCCCCGATCTTAATGCACCTGAAACAAGAGCAAAAGGAGTGTAAGCGCACGGCTACTCCAGGACACTTCACCCCAAGGCAAAGGGTGGTATGAGTCAATGGCATCTACCACTGCGGGACTTCGTGCTCTTCACACAGAAATCACTATTAAGGCCAAAAGTAATTAGAATTGGACATACCTGAATCACTTCTGACCTAGGATAAAAACCCCAGAGAGTTGCCCCTGAATTCTGGATCCTATTTGAGATGTCTCCCAGTTTCCAGTAGGAGGATGGCCAGTTCAACCCTGAAGCCTCCTTTGCTTTTCACAGAGGCTGCATTTGCTGTCTGATTCGCTTGTTGATGCCCTCTGCTGCATCAACATCTATCAATATCCCAAGGGAGGGTGTCAGGAGGATGGGGCCAGTCTTTTTTCAGTGGTGCCCAGGGACAGGACAAGGGGCAACGGGCACAAACTTGAATATAAGGAGTTCCACCTAAACATGAGGAGGAACTTCTTTCATGTGAGGGTGGCAGAGCCCTGGAAGTGGCTGCCCAGGGAGGTGGTGGAGTCTCCTTCTCTGGAGACATTCAAACCCTGCCTGGACATGTTCCTGTGGGACCTGCTGTGGGTGGACCTGCTCTGGCAGGGAGGTTGGACTGGGTGATCTCCAAAGGTCCCTTCTAACCTATATCATTCTGTAATTCTGTGATTCTCCCTAAAGCTGGTGCTACATGGAGAAAAAGCCTCTCAGTTGGGATTTTTATTAGCCAAGGCTAAAATTGCCAGGTCTGTTGGCACAGATGAGGCCAACTCTGTGGTTGCACTGAGCTGGAGCAGTGATCCAGGTCTGGAGAGCGGCTGGATGTCACTCCTGGGAGGTGACATCGGTTGGGAAAACCCCCTTTTCTTCTGGACTCCATTTCTGACATGGAGTCTAAAACTCACAGAGACCCCAGGAATCAACATACTGTGAACCCAAGTTTAACAAAGCCCATAGCAAGCAGAGGAAAAGAGAAACTGGAAAGGCTTTCAGGGATGCAGCTGGATACAGTGGTGTTATCCTGGGAACTTGCATGCACTTCCCAGTCAAACAGTGTCCTCTTGGCCAGCCCCATTGCTTTTACCACCATCAACCCAAAGCAGAGCTCCCAGGCAGCACACACCGCTCACAGCCTGGCCCTCTGTCCTGCAAAACACAAACCCCATGGACTTTTTATTTGATTTATGACTTATTTTCCCTTTCTTAGGAAACATGTCATCTCACAGGGAGTTTTGAGAGCCAAGACATGCAGTCCTGAAAGGGGTGACGGAGTTTTCCACTGCAGGGGCGCTCAGGAATCACACCATCTGTGCTCTGCCCCACCTCTGCTTCCAAACATTTCTATCCCCTTCAGCCAGGACCATCATTCTCTCCAAAATGGTCCTTCCCCTCCATCCTGCAGCCGAACCCACAGCCAGACACCCTTCTTGGGATGTTTTCCCCTGCAAACTTCCCGGGCAGCCTGCTTTTCCCAGCCCTTTACACCACCCTAGGATATTTTAGGCAAGTAAGGAACGGATCTTCAAGGAACTTTGGGAATGTAAAAGGCAGAGCTTAAACAGGTTTTTTTGTTTCATTTCCTGCACAAAGCCAGAAGCAGGATGGTGCTGGAGGCACAGGGGTCACCCCACGCCGGGTCCTGCCCACGGCCAAGCCACCAGGGGCAGAGACTTCTGAAAGCCCGAACAACACACATCCCTCTGAAGGCCGATCACTCCGCTCTGCAAAAGCCAGCGAAACAACATCAAAAGAGCCCCCGGATCAGGTTCAACGCTGAGCACAAGGTTTTATTGGTTGCCTTTATTTGAGCACACACTAAAAATATGCTTATTTAACTTTAGGTACAGAAAGAAGGAGAAAGTGAACTCTCTCGCTGCCCCTCTCAGCTGGAGGGTGACCAGCAGCTGCCACGAAGAACTTGACCTCATTAAAAACCCGTATATATTCTCAATGCTTAACACTACATCTGTATCCCTAAGCAGTGCGCAGTGTTTGCTAAAACCCAAGGTTACTTTTCCTTCACAACAGCAATAGCTATTTTGGTAATAATTCAGTGTCAGGACAGCCAATTACAGCCACCAAGGTCACTCTACAAAAGGAGAATTACAGATTTCTCTTTTACACGAGGTTTGAACGACACTGCCCAACAAAACGGAAAATCTGGGTTTATTTCAAAGCCATCCTGTGACTGAATTACCTGTGATTGCCTGATTTAAAATGTCCTCACTTCTGAAGGCAAGATATTAGTGCTGCATTATATGAACGCTCACAATTTGAGGCGAGGAACAGAAAGCACAACAGCACCAAGAGCCCATTCCCACCTCCCCAGAGCTCACCTTCCTTTCTTGATCGTTTCTCGCCCCAGTAACGGCCCCAAAACTGGATCCACGGATTCCTCCAGGTTTTCAATCAGAACCAGTTCTCCTGCAGCCAGGGCTCGTTCCATCGTGTCCAGGTATCTGTGGGAAATGGAACTGGTACCCGCCACAGCAAGGATGGAGCTGGGGGAGGGAGGGCAGCTCCACGCTGTGACAGCAGCGACACACACATGCCAGCAGTTGCAAGAGGGAAAGAGGGGTGAGATGGTGTCAACACACAGGACAGAAAGTGGCACTGGCAGAGTCTTGGCTGTTCAACAAAGAGAATCAGGTCTCAGACCTCCCAAGCAATAATAACGGTGTCTTCTTTCCCAAAGAAAGAGCATGAGGACCAGGTGACAAACATGGGGCAGCTTCAGGTTATTTTTAGCAAATACTTTGTTTCCCTCAGAACCCGCCAGTGCAGTCAATCTTGCATAAAAGTGAGGAAGAAGAGCAGGTTTCAGCTCTGTTCTGCCCAGGGTCCAGGGTCACATTTGGGGCTGAGTGCACCCTCAGCAAGTTTGCTGATGGCACCAAGCTGCGTGGCACAGTCAACACACTGGAGGGCAGGGATGCCATCCAGAGGGCCCTGGACAGGCTGGAGAGGTGGGAACGTGCCAACCTCATGAAGTTCAACCAGGCCAAGTGCAAGGTCCTGCACCTGGGTCAGGGCAATCCCAGGCACAAATCCAGGTTGGGCAGAGAATGGCTGGAGAGCAGCCCTGAGGAGAAGGACTTGGGGGTGCTGGTGGAGAAGCTCGACATGAGCCGACAGCGTGCACTGGCAGCCCAGCAACCACCCACATCCTGGGCTGCATCCCCAGCAGCGTGGCCAGCAGGGCGAGGGGGGGGATTCTGCCCCTCTGCTCCGCTCTGGGGAGACACTCCCCAGTGCTGCCTCCAGCTCTGGGGCCACCAACATCAGAAGAACATCAGCTGGGGAACCGCCAGAGGAGGCCACAGAGATGCTGCGAGGGCTGGAGCCCCTCTGCTGGGAGGACAGGCTGAGAGAATTGGGGGGGTTCAGCCTGGAGAAGAGAAGGCTCCGGGGAGACCTTAGAGCCCCTTCCAGTCCCTCAAGGGGCTCCAGGAGAGATGGGGAGGGACTCTGGATCAGGGAGGGGAGCCATAGGACGAGGGGTAATGGCTTCAAACTGAAAGAGGGAAGATTGAGATGAGATCTGGGGAAGAACTTGTTTGGTGTGAGGGTGGTGAGAGCCTGGCCCAGGTTGCCCAGAGAAGCTGTGGCTGCCCCATCCCTGGAGGGGTTCAAGGGCAGGTTGGAGGGGGCTTGGAGCAACCTGGGCTGGTGGGAGGTGTCCCTGCCCAGGGCAGGGGGTGGGACTGGATGATCTTTAAGGTTCCTTCCAACACAAACCATTCTATGATTCAGGACAACTTCCTTCCTCATGAGGGAACTGGGAAATTCCCCTGCCTGTGGAATGGGGATGCTCTGCACTGGGATGCCCTGTACTGGGAAGGGTAGAACCAGGCACTTCTGCTCTCTTCTTCAGGGCTGCTTTGCCCTTCACACAATGTCTTTGCAGGGAGGAGAAAAGGGCCCTGGGTGTGTGGTGAGGATGCTCTCTGGGTGCCAACACACCATCACTGCATCACTTCAACTAATTACACTGGATAAAATTTAGGTTCCTCATCTAAGCTAGAGATTTTGGGACCTCAAGAGATGACAGAAAGATCTAAGACAATAAGTTCGGAGTGACCTTTAGGCCCAACCTTTAAAGGAATATGTTGGCACAATGCAAACCCCAACCTTGACCAGCAGCCCCCATATTTCTGAGCCCAGGAATATCTTATACAAACAAACAGCCATAAAGAATGCCAGTAGCTGGATCCAAAGCTGCTCAAATGGCCCTTACTTGAGGAGGAGAAAAGTGTGGGTTTAAACCTCTTAAAGCAGTTGAAAGCCAAGAAGCACCATTTCCCAGGTGAGGAAGCACTCCCTAATTTACTGCAAAGGGCCAGAGAATGATGCTTTTAGCCAAAGGCCCTGAGACATCACAGCAACACCCTGAATTCCCTTCCTGGAGCCCCTACCAGCCTGCTGCGTGGCTGGGGAGAGGGGAAAAAGAGCTGTTGTGTTTGCACAGAGAGCTGTAATGGCAGCAGATGAATGTCACAGGGTCCCTTCCTCGTGTGCCGTCCTGAGGGTTTGTATTTAGGGGCCTCCTCTGGGATCCTTACTCTTCCACAGGCCACTTTGAATAACTGCACGGTGACCAGGTTGGCCAGGAAACAGAAGTTTGCTCTAATGAAAAAATGAGCTGTGTTTTCATCCCACATGAGATCACATCTAATAAATTCTTGTTATTTTCCATGAGGACAGCAGAGGAGGTAGCAGTAAAACAACCAAGACATCTCCAAATCTACATGAACTTGCAAGTACCAAGCCTGGGTCACTCTCACCTGTTGTCAGTGTTTTGCTCTGTATTAAAAAAACTAATCTCAGGGCTCACAGCCAAGTAGGGATTTGACTCTGGGTCTGGTCCATCCCATCTGGGGCTCACTAGTGGGTCAAAATAGGTGGAAACTGAGAAAGCAGAATGCCAGTCTGTCTGCTGAGCGGAGGTAAAGGCCAGGAGCAGAAAAGCCTTCCCATAAAAGATTTAGGCAGCTCAATGGAGGGTTGCTGCGATGAGAACCTCCGGGCTGGGGCCAGCGTGGGCGCAGAGTTAGCCCAGATGGTTTACAGGGCATGGTGACCCTCACAGCAGCTTCACCCTCCGTGCCCAGGCCCTCTCCCTTCTTCCAAGATGCAGGAAGCCCTACTCGCCCTCCTGGGTGAAACTGAGCCAGGACATGACACAGAAGATAAGCGCGAGGGAGGATGCTGTAGTCCCACACGTAGCTCAGCCTCCAGCACAGAGCTCTCTCCACCCTTGGTTTCAGAGGAGTTTCTATGGTAACTGAGCCAAGAACTAAACAGACCCTCTACTTAATGAGAAATCTCTATCATTTTGGTAATGAATAAGCAGCTAATGCGCAAATACATTTGAGGGCTTTCCTCAACATAATTGGCTCGGATGGTTGCAGTTAAATAGACACTGTTCATCAAATACGACATGTAGATAACTACTAGAAGGTATTATGATGTGGTAAGTCTGATGTTTACCCCTTCTGCCCGATTCGGATCACTCGGAGGTCTTCGCCATACTTTGTTTTGATCCATTTGATGCCCTGCAGCTGGGGATCCACTATGAGGGGCCAGCGCTCGCAGCTGGTGAGGATGATGGCATTTTCAGTGGACATGCGATCGGCTGGCAGGCCCTCGTTCTGCCAAGCTGCTACATCAGCATCGTCTGCCAGCATGGTCAGGGGATCCAGGGACGGGGTCACAGGGATCGGCACCTGGGAGGAAAGGAGAAATGCTTCCCAGTGTGTCGGCAAAAACCGGTGAGTGTGACTTGTGACCTACACCAGAAAGGAAAATATTTCAAGAAAGCTTAATTACAGAACCACAGAATGATGTGGGGTTGGAAGGGACCACTGGAGACCATCCAGTCCAACCCCCTGCCAAAGCAGGTCCACCCACAACAGGTGCCACAGGAACGTGTCCAGATGGGTTTGAATGTCTCCAGAGAAGGAGACTCCACCACCTCTCTGGGCAGCCTCTTCCAGGGCCCTGACACCCTCACAGGAAAGAAGTTCCTCCTCATGTTTAGATTGAACTTTCTATGTTCAAGTCGGTGCCCGTTCCCTCTTGTCCTGTCACTGGACACCACTGAAAAAAGATTGGTCCCATCCTCCTGACACCCTCCCTTTAAGTATTTCTAGGCGTTGATCAGATCCCCCCTCAGCCTTCTCTTCTCCAGACTAAAAAGACCTAAGTCCCTCAGCCTCTCCTCCTAAGGGAGATGCTCCAGGCCCCTCATCATCTTTGTAGCCCTCTGCTGGACCCTCTCCAGCAGTTCCCTGTCCTTATGGAGCTGGGGAGCCCAAAACTGGACCCAGTGCTCCAGATGGGGCCTCCCCAGGGCAGAGCAGAGGGGCAGGATGACCTCCCTCCACCTGCTGGTCACACTCTTCCTGATGAGCCCCAGCATTCCATTGGCCTTCTTGGCCACAAGGGCACATTGCTGGCTCATGGGCATCCTATTGTCCACCAGGACTCCTAGGTCTTTTTCCTCAGAGCTGCTCTCCAGAAGGTCATCCCTAACCTGTACTGGTCCAAGGGGTTATTCCTCCCCAGGTGCAGCACCCTACACTTGCCCTTGTTGAAGTTCATCAGGTTCCTCTGGCCCAGCTCTCCAGCCTGTCCAGGTCTCGTTGGATGGTGGCCATGGAACAGCCTTCTGTTGTGTCAGCCACCCCTTCCAGTTGTGTACCCTCAGCAAACTTGCTGAGCGTACACTCTGTCCCTTCATGCAGGTCATTGATAAATATATTGAAGAGGACTGGACCCAGTACTGACCCCTGGGGAACTTGTTAAGGGCCTCCAACTGCATTCTGTGCCACTACTCACGACCCTCGGAGCTCTGTTTTTCAGCCAGTAATTAAAAACTGCTAAGTCATATTTATCAGTCATATTCATCTACAGGATCGTTTTCATTTACTATTAAATGTTTCCCAACCCCATTGTCAAGGAACGCAAATTACAGGAGCATCCCAAAGCTTTTTGCCTGCACTGAGCCCTGGGAACGGCCCAGCCCAGCGGGACAGGCTCGGCTCATGCTCTGCCTGTACCAGCTCTCGGAGACTACAGCTTGGAGGAGTCTAATTAACACCCCCTGGTAAGCCTGCTCTTGTGTTGCAAAACAGCATTAGCAGCTCCAGAAACACTTGTCTGACATGAGAGGCCATTTCTGGGTGTGACAACCAGAGAGCAATCTGTGCCAGTTATCTGAACAAAATGGGTCTTTAATTTTACATTAGAAATACAGGTAATTTCTTGAAATTTCTACACAGAGTCGAGTCAGGCCGTTTTTGGAACAATATTGCCTTTCTTAACTAAATTTTTGGCTTAATACTAAGAAATACGGAATGATTTTTTTTTCCTCTCTCATCCTAAGGAACTTGCTGGTTTTCTCAGCATTTTGATTTGGGCATCACTGCCCAGTTGTGACCTTATTTAAAAGCTTGTTGGCATTTCCCCAGGATTGATAACACCCAGTTACTATACGGATATCGGATGTGTATAAGCTCAGTCCTGCAGGAGACCAAACACTTGCATTTACTGATGCATGAGGGGACCTGGTAAAAATTAGTGAAACGTTAAACAAGTTTGAGGCACGACAGTCTCCATCTGGTCCAAGCAGCAAGACATGGGTGAGATCAGCCGAGAGGCATGGCCAGCATGAGCAGAGCTTGTGTCCAGCATGAAGGACCATCTGGAGTTTTTCCAAGCCTCCTGGAGAGCTGGCAGGGAGCTCTGCCTGCTCCAGCAATCCCTGCTCCACGCTACCTCCCTCCTTCCAGGCCATCCCTGGCCCCTGGTTAAAATCTCCAGCACTGGCACTGGGCTCCAGGCTGGGGCTGCTGCATCAGGGATTGTCCTCTGTGCATGGAGGAATCGGGTCACTTCCATAGAGCAAGGACATGGGTGTTTATTTTTGTCAAAATCAGGTTGACGGTTGGACAAGATGGTCTTTAAGGTCCCTTCCAACCTAGAAGATTCTGTGATTCTATGACATCTCAACATCTTCCCCAGAGAGGAGCAAATCAAGTGTGGCTGCATCCTGCTCCTCAGTCCAACTCCACAGGGACCCCCCCTCATTTCAGAGATCCCCTTACTTAGAGACATTAGAATTTATGGCCATGTAAATTCCAGTACCAACAGCTTTTCAGAGAAATCAGGGCTTACTTTTAGCTGGTGCAAATATGGCTTCCAGATTCCCTCCAGCAGGTCTTGTCGGTATTTCTTGGTGAAATAGCCCAGGTAGGAGACGAAGGCCGTAATCAGCAGGATGTCGCCACACAAGGTGCTCTGCTGCTGTTTGAAGTCCTTCACAGCTTCAGCCCATCTCACGTTCTCAGAGGCGAGCCCCCCAACCTACAATTCCCAAATCAAATTGGTCATCACAGTGGTTCTTCAAGCACTATCTCAGGATCTGGCCGTGTCCATACCTTGTCCCTCAACTCAATGGTGATTTGCTAAAGTTTAAAACCTGGGGATGGGAATAATTCAGTGGTTACTTTGATAGCTCTCCCTCCCATTCAGTGAAATCCTGCAGCCCAATCCCAGCCATCTGCTCCACAGCTCCTCCAAAATCATCAAGGCAAAACCCGTCACTTCCCCAGCAGGAATTCACATAAAGATCTGCATAAGGATTCCTGAGGCAGCCCATCAGATGTTAACTGCCTTAATGCCACGGTTTCACAGCTCGTTACACCTTCTCTCACACAGGGCACTGCTCTCCAACAGCCACAGCCCATGGGTATTTCACACAATTCATTATTACCCCGGGTAGATGGGATTTTTACTACCCTCCCCTTGAGTTTTTCTTTCCTTAAGGCTCTGTCAAGAAAACACCCGTGGACACTTCATAAGCACCCAGTGTCCAACAAGTCAAACCAGGGAGTTACCAGCTTTGAAGAGGGTACGGCATCTACTTGTAAAATAAGTTATTTCTACATAAGCGGACAACTTTGGCCATTGGTACTTTTCAGGGTACCAATGATCCCTCATTCCTGAAGTCTTATGATTATAGGAGATACCCTGACCTTCCACCCCCCCACCCCCCTCTTTTTTTTTGAGGAGAAAACTTTAGCTCTATTGACTAAGAAACACAGCTTGGGAATATGAATAGAAGTCATCCCTCAGCTTCACAAGCCAGAAAAACCCAACCCAGTTTTAAATTGGCTTCATGGATTTGAGATGGAGAATGCCAAAGCTTATGCCAAATTCACAGTCCCTCTCCTGTTGCCAAAGTGCTCTGGAAACATCCATATAACGTACAGATCCCCCTGCACACACACTTCTCTTACCTGGGACAGCCAGCACTTTCTGGTTTTCTTCTTCAGTACACTGTCCACACAAGCTTAGCGTTATTTCTCACATTTCTCATTTTTATGAAAAATGCCTCTATATGCTTCACTTCCGCAAACCTCCCCAGCGAAGGTGTGCTGCAAATGTGACTAATACGACACTGTCTCCTTCTTTCAGGTCACTGTTAAATGTTAAAGAGGCCCAGCTCTAACACCAATTCCTCGGATGAGCCTTAGGAACTCCCTGAATAACTCCTTCCTCTAAACTGGGTTATTTTGCTGTTTTGAACTGATATGGAGAACGCAGGTCCCCAGGTTGGGAAAGCACCACCTTCAGATCCTCGCTGAATTCCACCATCACACCTTCCAACTTGAGTTGAAACTTGTTCCAACTCGACCAAGTCTTACTTCTAGTAGAACCTTGCTGCCTTCTGAGGGTTAGGAGCCACCTTCCTATTGCAAACACAAATTTACTCCTGTCCAGTTTATGCCATGCGTTCTCATGCAGACACTGTCCTCCAGCTCAAACAGCTCTCCTTCCACCCACTCCAGATGCTTTTATAGATAGCCGGTATTTCCTAGGGACTGTGCTCTGCTTGGCCAAGCAAAGGAAGCTGGTGTAGCTCCCCTCTGAAACACACAACCACAGGAACAGCTCTGCCAGGACAGACCCAGGGGCCACCTCCCTCGTCACCTTCTCTGCCGCCAGCAGCCCTTGGCAAGTGGCCGGGGCAGACTGTACAAATGAGAACCTGGTGATAGCTCCTGACATCATCTCCCAGCTTCCCACCACTGGGGCTTAAGGACCTTCTCAAACGGAGCTTTTATCTTTGTGCTTAATAGCCACTGATGACTTCTTCCTTAATGACTGAGTCTAAGCTGCCACGGATATCAACCAGCCTCTGCCATCTACAGCACTGTGTGGCCAGGAGATACACAGTTTAGATATGCTTTCTGTAAGAAAAAGGAAATCCTTTATGTGCTGCCTGACCTTTTCAATTGCTAAAACCTGTTTGCTCAGTGGAAAACCAGCAAACAATCCCGCTCCTGTCACCTCCTCCAGACCACTCCTGATTCCAAGCCCTTGATACCCCTTCTGCCGTCTCCTTTTGAGGTTGAGGAGCTTTAGCCTACTCAGTAATGCCTCACACAGAAGAAGCCTTTTGATTGTCCTTGCAATCTTTATCTTTACAGAATGATGTAATCTTTATTATCTGGTTTCTTTTTATTGTTCCCTTCTCTGCACCATTTCCCATCCTGCCACATCCTTTGAGGTAACGGCAGAGGGGGCGGAGGTTCAGCTGCACATTCAGGATTGATTTAGAATGTATTTATATAGTGAGATTGTGATTTTTCTCTGGTTTCTTCTCTTTTCTTTTCCTAATAAACCCTAACACTCAATTTCAGCTTGGGTTTTCAGTTTGTTGAGGGGTTTTCTTTGCCTCTGGGAGCACAGAGCTCATACTCAGAATCACAGAACTCTTAACGCCATCGTCTCATTCCTGAATGCTAATGGGTACCTCAGCATCACTTTACAGGCCATGTAAAGTAAAAACTGATTTTTCCAATATATGTTACTTTACATTTCTCTCCCTGGCATTTCATTCCTCCATCACTTGGCATCATTTTTACAATTCCGTATGGACAGTCTCCATCACTACTGTATTTATATTATAACTGCTTACACACCTTCTCATCCAGATCCTTTATGATTATTCTGAAGAACAAAAGAACTAACAGACACCTGCAATAACACCCCTGATGGCCTTTCTGCCGTGACAAACCTGTTCCTCTAGGTGAGTGATAACTGCCTGCGGGGCAGCCTGACTCCTCCCAGGAGTAGAAGGAGAGGCCGCAGGTTTTCTGCCCCTCTGCTCCGCTCTGGGGAGACCCCAACCTGGTACTGGAGGGCACTGCCTCCAGCTCTGGGGTCCTCACCACAGGAAGGACATGGACCTCCTGGAGCGGGGCCAGGGGAGACCATCAAGATGCTCCAAGGGCTGGAGCCCCTCTGCTGGGAGGACAGGCTGAGACAGTTGAGGGGGTTCAGCCTGGAGAAGAGAAGGCTCCGGGGAGACCTTAGAGCCCCTTCCAGTCCCTCAAGGGGCTCCAGGAGAGATGGGGAGGGACTCTGGATCAGGGAGGGGAGCCACAGGATGAGGTGGAAGGGTTTTAAACTGAAAGAGGGGAGATGGAGATGAGATCTGGGGAAGAACTTGTTTGCTGTGAGGGTGGTGAGAGCCTGGTCCAAGTTGCCCCAAGAAGCTGCGGCTGCCCCATCCCTGGACGGGTTCAAGGCCAGGCTGGAGGGGGCTTGGAGCAACCTGGTCTGGTGGGAGGTGTCCCTGCCCAGGGCAGGGGGTGGGACTGGATGATCTTTAAGGTTCTTTCCAACCCAAACCATTCTATGATTCTATGATTCTAGTCTATGATTCTTTGCCCCACCCAGCCTCAGAGCTGTCCCCAAACCCGTCCCAACCAAGTTCCTCCTTCAGGAACATGAACCACCCTCCTACTCACAAAGCTGCAGAGGTTTCCCCAGGTCCTTTTGCTGACCTCAGCACATATTGATATTCCCTCAGCCCTGCTAGAAAGGCTGCTCCTGGCCTCCTTAGGCCACTTCTGCCTCGCTTAGGGCTACACCACGGGGAGGACAAAGCCTGAACAAATAGATTCCAGTGCTCCTCACTGGTTGTTGGCAACATGCTCCTGTTTTAAAAACAAGCAATATGCTATAAATCTATAGTTATATGTCTGTATCTTATATCACTGCATTTCATCTCATGCCTATGGTTCCCATATCCAGACCACCCAGTTATTTCAACCGCAGTCATGCTTCCTCCTTTTTTGTGGGAATTTCCATTTTCACGTTCTCAGTCCTATAGGTCTGTCATATCTCACACACCCAGACTCAGTCAGTGAAGGGGTCAGGTAGTGTGAGATACACCTCCCCTCTTCCTCCTCCGTTCTGCAGAAGCTGGACAGACCCTGGTCTCAGCCCACAGATCTCTTCCTCTGCAATCCTACTTGTTGAAAAAGAAGCAAGACACTACTTTTAAGTTATTGGTTATTTTTAGGGATCATACCTAAATTATTCTTAATCTCATGTGCAGTAACAGTGCATAGAAGTCCCCCACTTCCTCCATCTTTCCTTTGTACCTACAGGTCCTTCCTCCTTGAGGTCCGTTCTCACACTGCTCTCATAGCCTCTAAGACCAAAAAATCTTTATTTCTCTGATTTTCCTAATACTTGTAGACTCTCTCCATACTCTTAATAAATTTATTCAGGTGATTTTTTTTTTTATCCACTGAGGTCCTCGGGGTCTTTTCTTTTCCTTTGCTTGGGTCCCACACTACTGCCAGTTTCAGTATCTTAAAAAAAATCCCAGGTGTCTTTCACTGCAGATACTGGAATTCACTGGAATTATTTTTATTTATCAAGTAGCAAATTAAAAGCCATCTCATTTTATTACCTTTAGCTCTGTAATAATGAGGGACAGCAAACAATCAATCTGAATATTTTTCATGATTTTATAGGACTCTGTCACACCAATCCCTACATCACCTCTTTTAAAAAATGAAAAGTCCTCATCTATTCCTTTTCTTCCCATATGGAAGCCGTTGCAGATATCTTTGTACCTCTTCTAGGTTGCCTACAGCCCTCTGAGATGGGGTCACTCAACTGCTCAACGTGCGAGACGCAGGCACACCACAGATCTGACTGATAAAGGGATTAACTTCTGCTTCCTGACTTTTTTTCCACCCGGTTGTCATATTCAATTTGCCTTCCTTCCTGCAGCCGAGCACCGCGCTGCTCGCTCTGAGAACTCGCTGCAATGACTCCAAGAGCTCTTCTGTGAGTGATAATAGTGCAATTAGGACCTATCGATGTAAATGCATGATTACAGTTCATTTTCCCTGCATGCATTATTTTGCATTTGTCATCACTAAATTTCATCTGCGACATTAGCACATATCCACTCACATACACCACTCACCAGCCATCGTCCCTTTCCTGGTGCACAGATCCCCAGATGTTCCCTGGTTCTTGGATGTTGAAGCATCTTCCCTAGGTCATCTGAAGCTTAGGAGATGCCAAACTAAAATAAAGGCACTATAAAAGTTTACTGTAAAAAATTATCCCCCCCGGTTCACTTGTCAACCTAAAGCAACACTGCCTGTGTTGTTAGCTGTATTCTGTGTACAGCCTCAAACGGGCTTATTTTCAAGTCTGGGACCTTATTTCTGCCCACAGCCACACAGGTGACACGTCTTGGATGGCAAATAAATGGCACATCAGGAAGGGCCATCAGGATCTATTCCTGGATGGAAGCTGGAGGTGATACAGAGACGGTGTGTGTTGCACAGCATTACAGTGGGACGCAGGCAGCTCCCTGAACACGCTGCAGAAGTGATGTGGCTTTGAGAGCAGCAGTAGATGCTGTGTGCTTCCTAACCAGGCCTTCAGGAACAGCAATGGCACTGACTGTCCTACCTACGTTCACAGCCGATGGTGCTGGGTGCTCCCTTGCCATGGCATGGTCCTCTCTCCTGCCACCAGCCAGGACACGCAGTGTGTTGAGGAACCCGCAGGAGTCTCAGCTCGAGCTGTTCCCAGGCCGTGCGGTGGGGAGGAGATGTGACCAACATGGCCTGGGATGCGGTGTCCCTGCTCCTCCAGCGCTTCTCTCCATGGTTAAGATTTCACTTCTAAATAAGAACTCCTCAAAGTGAATGGATTCATGTTAAACTACAAACCTGATGCTGCAGCTCGTGTCCCAGCCGCGGGCAGTGGCCGCTGATTTTCCAGGGACCAAGTGTTCCTCTTCTCCTCTCCCAGCAAGTCGCACTGAACTTTTCCTCCAGTTTCCTCCAGCAGAAACAACCCTGGTCTTGCCAAGGCTTTTAAATCATCCCTCATCCTAACCATACACATTCTTCCAACGTTTCCCATAGGATCCACAGGAAGCTGAGACCCCCGGTAATCGTGCATCACCAGGTACTACAGCATCTTGGCCGCAGGAGAAGCAGAGTTACCTCCTCCCTCTGCAATGGGGCTGGTGAAAGACACATTCTCACCCATTAAAGCTCCAAACAGTTGCCCAAGGCGTGTTTATTCAGGGATTTCAGTTCCAGACACGAGTTTGCGCTGACAGCCTGTGCTCAGCTCCATGCGAAATGAGAGAGAGCAGCACAGGATTTAGCGTGGGTGACTTTGCCCGTCAGAGGCTAACGCTCCCCACCAGCCCCGAGGCTGCCTGGGCTCCAGGAGCTCCTGCAGTTGTCTGTGCATCGTGATTCCGCCTGCCTTGCAAGAAGTTCCAGGCAAGGGGGAAGCTGGAACCCTCCATGTGGCAGCGAGAGATGAAACCCCCGCAGCCAACCGACGGGCACTGGGAGGCTCAGGCTGCAGAGCCGCAGGGGACAGTCCCTCCAGCCACGCTCTGGGCACAAGACATCAGCCATGGAGGGTCCCTGGGGGCAGCGCTGCCCGGGTGACTCACGCAGTCCTGAGGGGGCTCCTATGTCTTTCCACGGTTTCCAGTGTTTTTCTGGCTCCGTTGGGTAGGGTTAGGAGGGCTGGGAGGCAGGGAGCAGCAGAAAGAGAATTTATGAGCTTATTTGCAGCATCAGGAGAGCTCCAAGCATCAACTCAGCTCCTAATCATCGACTCAAATCTCCTTCCCAATCGTTCTATCTGTAGACATGGCACCAGCAGACACGGAACGGGACCAATATCTGGTTTTCTTCTCTTGTTTGCTGTTGCACTCTTTTTCAGACTGTATGTTGTTTGGAGCCACAGGAGACTCTCAACAGTGTTTTGCGTGGTTGTGTGTGTGTGTATATTCATCTCTCAACAAGCCATAGACAAAGCCAGAATGCAAACAATCCCACTCCATCCCTCTTTGCTTTGCAGAAGCGCGGGTTTACAGTGGCTTCCCCAAGCCCTCAGCTTCTCACCTGTTATCAACACTTGGGACTGACAGACTGAAAAATGTACCCAGTGTAAGTGAGGCTGATGATCCTTCCCAACTAGAGATCAATAAAAAACATGCCGCTATTTTCTAGCAGAATCCATGGGATTCCCCAGCACCCACCCTCCTCACCACCACAAAGACTGTGATTCTTCAGTTTTGGGTGATCCTTGATGCAAGAATTTACTCCCACCTGGCTCTGTTTTTTCTCTAATAATGAAAGGGAAGGGTGGTCCAGCCTGGAAGGGTGGTCCTGGAAGCCACTGGGGGAGTAGAAGATGACAACATTGACAGACTATGGAGAAAACAATGTTTAACCTGTTTCATCTGGGCACATCGACAAGCGCAGACACTCCACGCCTCCAAATGCAGAGCAGAACCGCTTCCCAGCCTCCCTGTGCATTGCTTTCACCAGCACAGGGGGACATGACTGACCATGGTCCCTGCTACGGCAATGTACTTGAGCAGGTGTCCAAACTCAACCTAAATGAATCCCAGAATCTCAGAATGGCAGGGGTTGGAAGGGACCTCTGGAGATCATCCAGTCCAACCCCCTCCCAAATCAGGTCCACCCAAAGCAGGTCCCACAGGAACATGTCCAGGCGGGGTTTGAATGTCTCCAGAGAAGGAGACTCCACCATCTCTCTGGGCAGCCTCTTCCAGGGCTCTGCCACGCTCACAGAAAAGATATTTTTCTTCATGTTCAGATGGAACTTCCTGTGTTCCAGTTTGTGCCCGTTCCCCCTTGTTCTGTCACCAGGCACCACTGAGAAGAGTCTGGCCCCATCCTCTTGATACCCGCCCTTCAGTTATTGATAAGGATTCACAAAGTCCCCTCTCAGTCTTCCCTTCTCCAGGCTGAACAGCCCCAGGTCTCTCAGTCTTTCAAATGAAAATGGCTTATAAACCTCAGCAAGGACTGGCAGAGCTGAAAAATCAGCATCCCATTCAAAGGAGAAAGCCTAAACCCTAGTGATGTCCTTTATCTCCACCACGTTCTCCCGATGCTTGGGTCAGGCTGCTCTTCCACCCTCCTCCTCCTCCCGGTCACCAGCTTCAGTTCACTTCAATCAGAGGCTTAAAACCCATTCACTGAGACAGTCTCATATATCAGAGACTGAAATACCTTCAGGAGTGGCCAATGTCACCCTCTGGTGACAGGGCAGAGCCGTGCGTGGTTCTTCCCATTCGCCCAACACTGCTGGGAAAAGCAGTTTGTCCCTAACCATGTCCCATCGCTTTAGTGGTCTCAGGATTTCCCAGTTTGCAGCTCTGCTTCTCCTGCAGTCTGGACAGGGAAAGGTTTCTTCCAAAACAGGTCACCAACGCATCCAAAGCATTTCAAGAGGAAAGAAACAGAGAGGCTTTGGAGCCAAATAAGTCATCATGACCATGCCCAAACAGTGACAAACAGGCAGAGGTGTGTCACAGTGAAGGACACAGCCCAGCACCAGCCGAGGAGGTGACCGAGCACCGCTCTTAGGCAGGTCCTGACCCCGAGCAATCCTGGTTAATGAGAAAGGTAAAGAACACACTTAAAACAAATATATTCCTATTGCTTCACTGAGATTATACAGCCCGTGACACACACTCAGAGCCATCAGACCAGGGACATTATCACAAAAACCACAACTGCAGCCAATGTGCCCTTGTGGCCAAGAGGTCAATGGGATCCTGGGCTGCGTAGGGAAGAGTGTGGCCAGGAGGTGGAGGGAGGTCATTCTCCCCCTCTGCTCTGCACTGATGAGGCCACAACTGGAATCCTGTGTCCAGTTCTGGGCTCCCCAGTTCAAGAGAGACAGGGAACTACTGGAGAGAGTCCAGCATAGGGCAACTAAGATGATTAAGGGATTGGAGCATCTCCCTGATGAGGAAAGGCTGAGAGAGCTGGGGCTCTTTAGCCTGGAGAAGAGAAGGCTGAGGGGAGACCTTATCTACGTTTACAAGTATCTAAAGGGTGAGTTGAAGGAGGATGGAGCCGGACTCTTTTCAGTGGTTCCCAGGACAAGGGCCAACGGGCTCAAGCTGGAACATGGGAAGTTCCACTCAAATCTGAGGAAAAACCTCTTTCAGGTGCGGGTGGCAGAGCCCTGGCAGAGGCTGCCCAGGGAGGGTGTGGAGTCCCCTTCTCTGGAGTTCCCCTTCTTCTTCAAGCCCCGCCTGGATGCTCCTGAGTGATGTGCTCTGGGCAACCCTGCTTTGGCCGGGGAGTTGGACTGGGTGATCTCTAGAGGTCCCTTCCAACTCTGATAATGCCGTGATTCCGTGATTCAAAGAAAACGTATGGAAACCTTGATTCCTGTGTCCTATCTCTATTTCAGAATCAAAATACTTTCTTTTAAAAGGAATTATTAAACTTTAAAAAAACGAAATTCCACATTTTTTCCTTATCAGAATATCCCAGTTGGACCTGAATGAAGAGCCACATTAAGCCAAGAGTTCACATGCTCAGCATGCACCTTTGAGAAATCATGTTCTGTTTGTTACAGCAGGACTAATCGAGGTGAAATTAAGTTGTATTCAGTGTAAGGTGTACACTCACACACACACTTGTGAAACGAACTGAAACCGTCATTTCTATGTCTCTTTTTCATGAAACATTTTCTTCTTGTATTTTGTGGTTGCTGATGACTGTGTGAGCCACAATCTACCTCCACAGCATGTTCTAAACAGGATTTTGTTCGGCTGTGGAAAGACACAGGGAAATACTCATCCTGCAAAATCTCCCCGGAAACACAACCAGCTCTTTCAAATGGAAAAGCCCCTTTTCTGTCTTAATTAAAGGTTTCAGGAGCATTCAGGGAGATTTATTCTAAAGAACTAGAAAGCATAAAACTCCTTCGGTGGTTGCACAAAGAGATCTAAATTGGTACGGGAAGGGACTTACCTGCTGTTTGTCTTTGAGGTATATCGCCGTCCTGACAGCGTTTGCCAGCGCAGCAGCCCCACCTGCGCTCCCTTTCCCCAAAGTAGACACCCAGAGATTAAAGAGGACTGTTTTTTTAGGAAGTTTCCCAGTACACAAGCACGGAGCAGGGGAACCAGGCAGGTCCCGGCAGCACTGCAGTGTCCCACTAAACGTAAGCTTTTTTGTGTGTCCATGAAAACCCACCGCAATCTAAACAGCTCCGAAAATCCAGGGCAAAGCAATTTGCTGAAGGTCACCTAAGAAGGTCTGAGAGAACGAAACACAAAATTGGGCACAACTCTCCACATCCAAAGGAAAAAGCTTAACCATTTGGCTATCTTTTTATCTGTATCGCTATGTTGGGATAGGTACAAATTACACACAAATCACAACCCAACACCACCAGCTGCTAGTAAAACAAGCAGAGAAACCTGCATCCAGCGTCCCTTCGAGGTATACCTTTGTATTGTGCCTTAGCTGCCACCAGCCCCACCAGCAGGATCAGAGACACACCTCCATCCCTGAAGAGGGGACATTCCCTGGGGATACAGGGGCAGCCTCTTGGGAAAGAGAGCGGCTTGAACACAACCCCCCCTTCACTCCTGGGTGGGAGGGCAGCGTGGCAGCCTCCTCTCCGTGCTGCTACAGAACCATCCCATGCGGCCACGAAGAAGGGGCTGTGCCTTTCAGTGAGTTTTGCCAGCTCTCGGGCAGGAGCCATACACTGAGCTGTCCCCACATCACACCCCAGAGCATGGATGGGCAGGACATCACAGACCGAGAGCTGTGAAGAGGCCGTGGGGGAGCACACGGCCCACATCTGCGTCCAGGGAGAAGAGGAGGCTGAGGGGAGACCTCATTGCCCTCCATGGCTCCCTGAAAGGAGGGTGTAGCCAAGGGGGGGGGGTCAGTCTCTTCTCCCAGGTGATAGGAGAAGAGGAAATGGCCTCAAGCTGTGCCAGGGGAGGTTTAGGATGGATATTGGGAAAAATCTCTTCCCCGAAAGGGTTGTCAAGCCTTGGAAGACGCTGCCCAGGGCAGTGGTAGGGTCACCATCCCTGGAGGTACTTAAAAGCTGGACAGACGTGATGCTGAGGGACATGGGTTAGGGGTAACTTGGGAGAGCTGGGTTAACAGCTCAGGTAATCCAACAGGTAATCCAACCCAACAGTTGGATTTGATGATCTTAAAGGTCTCTACCAACTAAAATGATTCTATGATTCTAAATCCGTACCTCTACTTGCACCTTCCCTGCAGCTCTAGCGAGCCGGACATCTCAAAAGCACATAAAAACTGGGGCTCTCCACCAAGACTACATCAACACTTCCTTGGTGCGCTCAGAGGGGGAGTTCGAGTCAGCAGAGCTGAACCAGCTCCAACCCCACCGCCTGCCAGGGCAGGGCTCGGGCTCGGGACGCTCTCCTGCAGCCCCGCTGCCTTGCCTGGAGGAAGAACCAGCTCGCTCTGAGCCAACAGCCCATGCAGAAGCCAAAATACAAGGCATTAAGGGCCACTGCAGCGCTGCATGTGAGCGGGGGCTTCAGCTGACAGAACAGCGTGAACACAAGCCATTATCTGCATCTCTCATCTGTGAAGCCGTGACAAGGGCACTGCCCCCACAGAGGAGCAGGAGGCTGCATGTTTTGAAGACACAGCCGACCGGGATGCAGACCGATGGGCTGATAACAGGGACACGTGCTGCGCCCTTAGAGCTTTTCACTCTTAACTTTTGTCATTTCTTTCAAAACCTGCACAGCTGCTGTGACATTCCCACCAGGGTTCTCACCATATGATTTTTGAGTCATATAGTTTTAGCCCATCAGTATTTGATCACGCATTTAGAATCCTAGAATCATAGAATCATCTCGGTTTGAAGGGACCTTCAAGATCATCTAGTCCAACCATTAACCTAACTCTGACAAAAAAAAAACATCACTAAACCATGTCCCCCAGCACCATGTCAACCCGTCTTTTGAATACCTCCAGGGATGGATACATCCTCCTCACCTCCTCAACCACTTCTCTGGACAGCCCATTCCAAGGCTTCATAACCCTTGCACTGTAACATTTTTTCCTAATATCCAACCTGAACCTCCCCTGGCACAACTTGAGGCTGTTTCCTCTTGTCCTGTTGCTTGTCCCTTGGGAGAAGAGACCGACCCCCCCTGGCTACACCCTCCTTTCAGGGAGTTGGAGAGAGCGAGAAGGTCTCCCCTCAGCCTCCTCTTCTCCAGGCTGAACACCCCCAGCTCCCTCAGCCTCTCCTCACAAGACTTGTTCTCCAGACCCCTCACCAGCTCCGTTGCCCTTCTCTGGACCCGCTCCAGCACCTCAATGTCTTTTTTGTGGTGAGGGGCCCAAAACTGGACACAGCCCTCGAGGTGGGGCCTCACCAGTGCCCAGCACAGGGGGACCATCACCTCCCAAGTCCTGCTCACCACGCTGTTCCTGACACAGGCCAGGATGCTGTTGGCCTTCTTGGCCACCTGGGCACACTGCTGGCTCATGTTCAGCCCACAGGCGACCAACACCCCCAGGTCCTTTTCCACCGGGCAGGTCCAGCCACTCTGCCCCCAGCCTGGAGCGCTGCAGGGGGTTGGTGTGACCCAAGGGCAGGACCTGGCACTTGGCCTTGTTGAATCTCATCCCATTGGCCTCGGCCTATCCATCCAGCCTGTCCAGATCCCTCTGCAAAGCCTTCCTACTGTCCAGCAGATCAACACTCCCACCTTGTTTAGTGCCATCTGTGAACTTACTGAGGGTGCACTCGATCCCCTCATCCAGACCATTGATGAAGATGTTAAAGAGAACGGGTCCCAGTACCCAGCCCTGTGGGACACCACTCATGACCAGCCGCCAACTGGATTTGACTCCATTCACCACCACTCTCTGGGCCTGGCCTCCAGCCAGTTTTTAACTCAGTGGAGTGTACTCCCGTCCAAGCCATGGGCAGCCAGTTTCTCACGGAGGATACTGTGGGAGACTGTATCAAAGGCCTTGCTAAAATCCAGGTAAACAACATCCACAGCCTTTCCCTCATCCACCAAGCCAGTCACTTTATCATAGAAGGAGATCAGGTTGGTCAAGCAGGACGTACCCCTTGTGAACCCATGCTGGCTGGACCTGATCACCTGGGTGTTATTTAAGTAACAAACAGGCAATGAGAGCTGTGAAGAGAGCGCAGCCAGTGCCCTTACACGTGAGCAGTGCTTATCCTGGGGTACAGAAACAGCCAATGCGAAATCATTTTCATTACGGGAACTTGCTGCAATGCAGGAAATGTATTCCAAAAGAAAAAAATAATCAGAGGATGTAAGGTGCTGTGCGGGCACGGTTTGCACCTCAGCACCTGGTACCTCCCATTCCCACCAGCGGAGCTGCATCTGCTGACACTCACCAGCCGGTTGGCAAGAGCGATGGTACACGCTGTAGCTTCAGCTTCTTGCTGACATTTGAGTTTGTCTGAAGTGGCCTTCTCAAACTTGGCTGTGAGCTTTCCCAGGTTCTCATTGAGGCGCTGCACGTGAAAAAAAGGAGGACATAACAGCGTAGTTTTAAGGAAAGCCCTTCTCCAGAGACGATTCTCCCCAGGCTCCACCACCAGGCACTGGGACACAGACCCTGAGGGTGCTGTTGCAGCAGGACCAGTCTGAAGCAGTGATGTGCTGAGCTATTTGACGTGCCTGTAACTCACATCCCGCACACAGGGCAGAGGCAAAGCACACACAAAACTAATTTATTGGTGGCTCTGCCCTGGTGTGCATTTAAACAGGGAAAGGGGGTACTCCTGGCCAAGCACTGATGACCGGGGCTCTGGCTGCGCAACGGGCAGGGCAGCTAAGGAAAGAGAATGCTGTATTTCCTGATGCTGCAGCCTCCTTGGACTCAGTCCCTGAGGCTCTGCTGATTCACCAAGTTCTGCTCAGGTCCCCAAGGGGCTCCTTGAGAAGCTGAAGCTCCATTTGAACCAGCTCCTCACCAGAACTCCTGCACCCACTTTCTAGGAGGGAACATGATAAATAAATCAATAATGCTGTTCTTGTTGCTGAGATTGTTGGGATTTTCTTTTTTTGAGTGTGTATGGTTGGACTTGATGATCTCAAAGGTCTCTTCCAACCATGAAGATTCTGTGATTCTGTTCTGCTCCTAAAGCTGCCTGAGCAAGTGTCACAGGACACTCCTACATAGGAGCCCAAGTGGCGCTAGGTGGGACCATCTCAGGTGCAGGTGGGCTGCAAAGTGCTTCAGGGCTGAGAAGGGGCAGGAAGGGCCCAAACCACCTGGAGAAAAAGAAAAGGAGCCCTTTCCTTGACTGGAGCTGCTCACCCTCCCACAAGCACTGGGAGCATTTCAGTCCTGATAAGAGAAGTTGAAATAATAATTGACTCTCCCTGCACCCCATGCAAACTGCTCAAGGCTAAACTGCTTGTAAGTCACGTTAACACTGTTTGACAAAGCTTCTGTCTCTGCGTGCGTATGGATGTATGTGCACAGGGATGTATGTGCATACAGATGCTCATATATATCCACCCCCATTACACAAGCAGGACGTGATGGATGGGTGTCTGTGAGTTCCCACCAGACGAGCTCTGCACTAACAGCCAGCTACAGCTGTGTGTGACTCAGAGAATACACCTTCTGCTATGGGTCCACTCCCCAGACTCATAGACACCTCATTTCCCAGGCAGACAAAGGAGAGGGAGAGGTACTTATGATTTCCGACAATCAGAATAGTCTCATTTATTACTGAAAATGGGTGTGCGAGAGCTTGGGGCCGGGTTGTGAGCAGGTATGAATCAGCCGCACATCAGTGAAGTTCTCCAAGACAACCCAGCTCGGTAAGCGAGGATATACCTCCACATCCCCTCCCACGCTGAGCAGTGTATCATCACCCATCTGCCGAGCAAAAAACTCACCTAAAACGGTCAGTTTTGCAAGTGGAGAACCAATAATCCCCCCAAAGATTGCCATTTGCTTTAACAAAATCCCTCTTCTTGAAAAAAAGAAAAAGGAAAAAAAGAAAAAGAAAAAAGAAAAGCTCACGCATTAAAAGCTTTAGAAATGAGCAACAAAAAGAGATGAAAAAAGTTCCACAGCACCGTATTTCACATCTGAGAAGGAAGAATTAGAGGCTAAAGACCTCTAAATCCATCCCTGCTCCAGGCGCTGTGCCCGTCCCCCTTTCATTGCAGCAGGAAGGGGCTATGGGAGAGCTCTGGAGATTTTTTTATATTTTTAGTTGGAAAGTGTAGTAAGCATTTTAAGAATAATAAGCCTTAGGAGGCATCCTAAAAGAGTTATGTATTTTCTAACATGAAGATGGAAGGTGGAAGAGATGAGTCCCCGGATGAGCTCGCTTGGAGGGACCGTGCTGCCCTTCTCCAGCTGTGTATCTCGAAGCCACTTATTTAAAGCCCAACCTGCCAGCCTGGTGAGAGCACAGCTTGGTTCTGAGAGGGGCTTTTGCACAAACTGGGGCGCCAGTACGAAGGCACAGCCACAGAGGATCCTTTGCTCACGAGGAAGGATGTCAGATTCACAACACCTTAAAAAAGGCAGGTTTTGGACGGCAAGTTCCAAAATAAGTCAATATTTTGATTCATTTGTCAATATATTTTACTTATTTTGACTTTATTGACCTTTTTTTTTTTTTCCCCACCTAGAGTATCCAGCTCTAGGACCTGGACCTGTTGGAGCGGGGCCAGAGGAGGCCACAGAGATGCTGGGAGGGCTGGAGCCCCTCTGCTGGGAGGACAGGCTGAGAGAATTGGGGGGGTTCAGCCTGGAGAAGAGAAGGCTCCGGGGAGACCTTGGAGCCCCTTCCAGTCCCTAAAGGGGCTCCAGGAGAGATGAGGAAGGACTCTGGATCAGGGAGGGGAGCCACAGGATGAGGTGGAAGGGTTTGAAACTCAAAGAGGGGAGATTTAGACAAGATATAAGGAAGAATTTTTTTACGCTGAGGGTGGTGAGAGCCTGGCCCAGGTTGCCCAGAGAAGCTGTGGCTGCCCCATCCCTGGAGGGGTTCAAGGCCAGGTTGGAGGGGGCTTGGAGCAACCTGGTCTGGTGGGAGGTGTCCCTGCCCAGGGCAGGGGGTGGGACTGGATGGTCTTTAATTGTCCCTTCCCACCCAAACCACGCTGTGGTTCTAAGCGGTGGCTGGAAGCCTGTCTGCAGCAGGAGGGACCTGGAGAACGGTGAGTGATGGGACACTGTGCTGAGGGACAGGCTGATGGGGTCCTGGGTGGTTTCTACATTTTAAATCAGTGGGTATTGGTTGGGGCACAGCAGGTAGAGAAAAGCAGTATGTCTTTTAGCAGAGAGAGAATTTTCTGAAGGAAAAAGAGAAAGGTGAGAATCTACTCTCTAGAGAAAGGAATGTTTAATCACACAGTAATTTCTTCTATTTAGTGATTTTTTTTCTTTTCAAGCAGGTAAAAATCTAAAAAAGCTCAAGATATACCAACAGGAGCCATGCAGTGCCAAATTATTAGACTCCTACTGAAGCAGCCTTCATCCTGAAGACGTGCCCATCACCAGGGACGGAGCGCAGGGGCCAGCCCAGCCTGGCTCTGTGCTACCAGCCCTCTGAGTCAGCCCCCCGTTCCTCCCCCCTGCCCCTCTGCACCTCGCCTCACCTCATTGGTTTGAGATAACGAGTTTTCTGAGGACCCATGAGTAGAGGTAAATTACATTTTAAAAATTGGATAGGAATAATAAGAATTAATCATTATCCTTCCTATTAAAGTGCAAGCAAGGCTGGAGAAGAATAGGTGAGAAGTAGAAAGCAGCAATAAAAGGGGTAGAAAAGACAATGATCTACTGAATCTCTGGATTCCCACCCTTCCCTTAAAAATACATGAGTGCAGAGAAGCAGCTTTCTCCAAAGCAAAGGATTTCTCCCCAAGCAGTGACTTGCATGAGGGGTCCCACCAGAGGGCAAGCACTTACAGCAATTTTGGCCTTGATGCTGGCCAGCTTCTCCTGGGCAGCCGCCAGCTCGGCGTTGGCTCTGCTGAGGGCCTGTCGCTTGGGCTCCACGTCGCAGTACACCGCGTGGAAGCGCACGATGTTCACCACCCAGGAGCAGAGGCCGGCCGCGGCGTAGGACTTGGTGGTCACAAATTCAGGTTTGAACTTGGGATCTTCCAAATAGGGCTGAAGAGCTTTTAAGCAGTTCTCGTGGATGTTCTCCTTGTCGAACTTGATCAAGGAGTCCAGGAAGCCATCCACCCTGGCCATGGAGGCTTTCGCTGCTTTCCAGCTCCTGTCCTTGGGGATTTTTCCTCCTGGGGCCATCAGCACCATCACGGCTGCGGTGACATTGCTGACAGCTGAAGGTGGCGACCCAAAGGACCTCAGCTCCGTCAGATTCTTCTGAAATGGGCAAAAACCAAGGTTGTTAGACAAGAATGAATGGGCTTTCTTTTCACTTTGCCACTAATAGAGGCAGGCTCCAAAGCTATCAAATCTGATAAATTGGGTTTCTCTCAGCCCGTTGCTGCCTGTAAATCCCCGTTCCGCATGTTTTCAGCCTGTGTGCTCAACTCCCTGCCTCCAGCTCCTTCCATCCCCCCCAGGACCAGCACAGCACCCGGTTCCTCCCCAGACTCCCCAGACTCCCACCCATTCCTTGCTGCCTGGGGGACAGAGGGGTTTCTTCCCTCTCAGAAGACGGGGATAAGGAAATAGGAACCTTTCCAAATCATAAACCTCTACAAATAGCCCCCAGCCCCTCTAAAAATCCCTTGCAGAGCTTTCCTTCACGCTCAACCACTCCCTGTGCCCGACACCCAGGTGTTAAGGTCTGGTTGAGCTACCTGTGTGCCCCCATGGCTCCCAGGGGCCACCATCCAGCCCATATTTAGGCACTGACACCAAGCACCATCAGCGGGAGAGCAGTCACCGGGGTGCACAGGCAGCACCCCCCCCAAGAATCACCTCATCTCCAGGGACACCCTTCTCTGAGCAGGAGTTCCCATCTCCTCCACTGCCAGCACAGGCGGTTCTAGTAAGTCCCTAATATTAAGTGGGATGAATCTTAACCTAAGCAGAAAAATGCCAATTTGGGGAGAAAGCAGGTGTTTTCTAACACAACCATGACACCGCGCTGCTGAGGGTTTGATCTGCTGACACCCAAACCCCTCTCTCTGGGCATTTTTTCACCTTTGTATAAGAAAAACCAGTGGAAGTGCATCAGCTGTGCCAGACAAGACGCTTTGTCAAAACAAGGGTAAGGGCTGCTTCAACACCAGTTTAATAAAAAATCCATGAACTTCTGTCAGTTCCAGTTTCTATCGGTTTTGAGTCATTCTGAACCTATATTCTCTGATATTTTGCATCTATCAGGCTCTGTCTATGGAAGCAGGTGGAATATCACAGAATCACAGAATCACATGGGGTTGGAAGGAGATCTGGAGATCTCCTGGAGATATCTGGAGATCATTCAGTCCAACCCCCTGCCAGAGCAAGTCCACTCACAGCAGGTCCCACGGGAACGTGTCCAGGCGAGTTTTGAATGCCTCTAGAGAAGGAGACTCCACCACCTCTCTGGGCAGCCTCTTCCAGGGCCCTGACACCCTCACAGGAAAGAAGTTCCTCCTCATGTTTAGATTGAACTTTCTATGTTCAAGTCGGTGCCCGTTCCCTCTTGTCCTGTCACTGGGCACCACTGAAAAAAGACTGGTCCCATCCTCCTGACACCCTCCCTTTAAGTATTTCTAGGTGTTGATCAATCAGATCCCCCCTCAGCCTTCTCTTCTCCAGACTAAAAAGACCTAAGTCCCTCAGCCTCTCCTCGTAAGGGAGATGCTCCAGGCCCCTCATCATCTTTGTAGCCCTCTGCTGGACCCTCTCCAGCAGTTCCCTGTCCTTCTGGAACTGGAGAGCCCAGAACTGGACCCAGTGCTCCAGATGGGGCCTCCCCAGGGCAGAGCAGAGGGGCAGGATGACCTCCCTCCACCTGTTGGTCACACTCTTCCTGATGCTCCCCAGGATTCCATTTGCCTTCTTGGCCACAAGGGCCCATTGCTGGCTCATGGGCATCCTACTGTCCACCAGAACTCCCAGGTCTTTCTCCTCAGAGCTGCTCTCCAGCAGGTCAACCCCCAACCTGTCCTGGTGCAGGGGGTTATTCCTCCCCAGGTGCAGCACCCTACACTTGCCTTTATTGAGTGTTTGTGCTCTTATTCCATCTCTTGTCAAACAACACATGCACTGTGAGGCTTTCCTGATCAGGCCGAGGCCTAAACATGTATCTGAAGTTTGACAGGCTCTCCAGTGTTCTGTGCTAGACTGGTACCTTTGAGTATCCATTTTTGGGATACAGGTATCTGCTATGAACCTCTACCTAAATGTGTCCTTTTGCTTGTTTTTAGCTTTTGTTAATGATCAAGCTGACGGAAACAGGCTCCTCGGGGCTGTGTGCATTTCCAGTGTGAAAGGTCTCTAATTAACTCACTCAATGACCTGGAGCCAAGTGTGAGCCCCCCGAGATGCTCCTCCCTGTCCCCCCGCTCAGGGGGCTGGGAGCAGGGAGACCTCTCCCCAGCCATGCGCCTGCCGGGGGCTGTTACTTGGGGGTCCCTGAGGACCCTGGCAAAGCCACCTGTGTCTAACGGTGTGTCTGTGGAAACAGGACACTGAGTTGGTACTGCTGCTTCTTCCCTAGGAGGTGAGAACTTCCACAACATGATGAGAACAGTGGGAGCACTACCCTGAAAGGGAAGGAGGAGCATGCTGTCTTGGCCAGGAGAGTGAGGAAGGCTTGGGTAGCTCAGAGAAGAGAAAAGAAGGCTCTGGGGAGACCTTAGAACCCCTTCTAGTCCCTAAAGGGGCTCCAGGAAAGCTGGGGAGGGACTTTTTGCAAGGGCATGTAGTGATAGGACAAGGGGTAATGGCTACAAACAGGAAGAGAGGAGATTTAGATTACATATCAAGAACAAATTTTACACTGTGAGGGTGGTGAGAGCCTGGCCCAGGTTGCCCAGAGAAGCTGTGGCTGCCCCATCCCTGAAGGGGTTCAAGGCCAGGTTGGAGGGGGCTTGGAGCAATGTGGTCTGGTGGGAAGTGTCCCTGCCCAGGGCAGGGGGTGGAACTGGGTGGGCTTTAAGGTCCCTTCCAACCCAAACCATTGTATGATTCTATGATCTCCTCTCACTTCCATCTCCATGCAGCCTACCTCCAAAAGATCTGAATGGACATGGCTGCTCTTCTTTTAAACCAGCAGGTGATGCTGCTACAGAAGTGTCCACATATCAACATAATTACTGAACTCCTTGGTAGCTGACTATATATATTTATTACAGATTCACGGAATTGACAGAGTTGGAAGGAACTTCTAGAGATCATCCAGTCCAACTCCCCGGCCAAAGCAGGGTTGCCCAGAGCACATCACTCAGGAGCATCCAGGTGGGGCTTGAAGAAGAAGGGGAACTCCAGAGAAGGGGACTCCACACCCTCCCTGGGCAGCCTCTGCCAGGGCTCTGCCACCCTCACCCCAAAGAAGTTCTTCCTCAGATTGGAGTGGAACTTCCCATCTTCCAGCTTGTGCCCGTTGCCCCTCATCCTGTCACTGGGAACCACTGAAAAGAGTGTGGCTCCATCCTCCTTCAACCCACCCTTTAGATCCTTGTAAACGTAGATAAGGTCTCCCCTCAGCCTTCTCTTCTCCAGGCTAAAGAGCCCCAGCTCTCTCAGCCTTTCCTCATCAGGGAGATGCTCTAATCCCTCCATCATCTTAGTTGCCCTACGCTGGATTCTCTCCAGTAGTTCCCTGTCCTTCTTGAACTGGGGAGCCCAGAACTGGACGCAGGATTCCAGTTGTGGCCTCACTGGTGCAGAGCAGAGGGGGAGAATGACCTCCCTCGACCTGCTGGCCACACTCTTTCCTATGCAGCCCAGGATTCCATTTGCCCTCTTGGCCACAAGGGCACACTGCTGGCTCATGGAGATCCTGCCACCCACCAGGACCCCCAGATCCTTTTCCGCAGTAGTACTTCCCAGAAGATCCACCCCTAACCTATATTGGTGCCTGGGGTTCTTCCTCCCCAGGTGCAGGACCTTACATTTGCCCTTGTTGAACCTTATTATGTTGTTTTCTGCCCAGCTCTCTAGCCTGTCCAGGTCACACTGGATGGCAGCACAGCCCTCTGGAGTGTCGGCCAGCCCTCCCAGTTTGGTATCATCAGCGAACTTGCTGAGGATACACTCTGTCCTCTTGTTCAGGTCATTGATGAATATGTTGAACAGGACTGGGCCAAGTATTGACCCCTGGAGGATACCACTGGTTACAGGCCTCCAATCTGACCCTGCTCCATTAATGACAACCCTCTGAGTTCTGTCACACAGCCAGGACTCAATCCACCTCACTGCCCCCTCATCTAGCCCACACTTCCTTAATTTTCTAATAAGGATGTATTTATTACTCCATTCCACTCAACCACTTTTCTCACTGTTTCCCCTATTAATGTTGCATATAACAGTGCTGTCCAAATAAGACGACTTAGATAATTGGGGAAAAACTATATATACACACACATAAACACTGCTGATTATTCACGTCAGCAAACAGGTCAAGCTCTCTGATGCATTTCTGATGGGTAGGTAAAGGAGACCATGCCTCCCAGTGCTCTGCTATTGCTGCTTTACAGGTCCCTAGAGAAAATCCCAGCATCTCCTTAATCTTTGCCTAATGAGATATTCTACAGCTCCAGCACAAACCCAAAACTAATGAAGAGACAAACATTTTCCCATTTGTAGAGTCTTTTCTCTTCCACGAACAAAAGCTGAAGCAACGCATCTCTGCAGCAAAGCCACGTCTTTCCTGAAAGCTAATCAAACAGACCACCCCTTCCTGATGACTCCGAGTCGCTTTCCCCTCTGCTCCATGGGCCATGACTGAGCCATGCTTTGAGACACAGTTGAGCCAATCCTTGCTGTGATCATGGGAATAACGCGGATTTTCCAGCCGTAGCTGGTGCACGGGCACTGCTCTGCTCTGGCTGCAGCAGGAGTTTGGTGTTCCAGGATGCTGTGTGAGCTGCAGATCAAAATGAATTGCAGGTACACGTCTCTCGGGCACATCTCAAAGTGTTGGGCTCCAAATGGGAACCCCTTCCTTGAAGGAAAGACCTTCCAAGATATCTAAAGCCGTCCCTAAACCAATCCCTCAGTCTCCTGCAGTCAGAGCAGTCCTTATCTCCTGGTTATACACTTCCCTGGTGGCACAGAATCATAGAATGGTTTGGGTTGGAAGGGACCTTAAAGATCATTTAGTTCCAACCCCATGCCGTGGGCATCTTCCTTTGGGGTGGCTTTGTCTGCAGCAATGTACAGCTCCACCAAGAGGTCACCCCACACTCAGCACCCAACTACCCCCAACCTGCAGCAGTGCTCTGCCCAGCCCAAAGACACTGCTGAAGGACAGGTTCTCTCCCCACCCAACGAAATCCCAGTACTGCATAAACCCAAACACAGAATGAGATTTCTCTGCCAGCACTTCTTATCGTGTCAAACCAAAAGCCACCCCATGAGCACACCTGTAGAGCCAAGATGTACGTATCAGACATTGAGCATCACACTCAACAAGGCCTGAGGAACATCTTGGACAAAGAGAGGACAAGGCAAATCCCACCCCAATGCAGCTGGAGAAGATCAGTCCAAACCCTCAGGCCACCAAGTTTTGTCCCTATAACAGCAGGGAATTCAAGAGGGAAGGATGCCCAGAGGAGCCCAAGAAGTCACCAGCTCTCCCCACTGCACCTCTGGATCTCTGATCCTTCTTCCCTCACCTTCTCTTCCCCCTTGGCCAAGAGAGGCATTTGCTGTGGGCTGCAGGAAGCCTCTGCCCCACTGTGCTGCAGACACAGAGGGGGACGGGAGCTTTCCCATTACAGACCCCTTTCCAAAGCAGGAGATGGGGCAAGTGGGAGCTCAGAGGATGTCCCCGCTCGCTGCCAGCTGCGCCTGCAAACTGCCAGCCCCGTAGCCCACCACCATGGCCTGCAGGACCCACATGAGACATGTCCGTGTGAGGTCCTCAACACCACCGTTCTGCTGGGGAGAAAGGCTCATGGAGTAGATGGCTGTAAAATCTGCCCCGCTGGTGGTGTGGAGTGTTCTCAGCTCCTGCTGTGCTGATTGTGCGCTTGCCCAGCAACCCCCTGAGCAAACAGCATCGATACTGTCCCTCACTGACACAAAGGGGTGCTCGGGCTTCACCCCGGCTGTCCTGCAACCCCTCCCGCACCTCTGCTGGGACCAGCTAAGGGCACAGAGCTCCTTCCCTCAGGGCAGCTGACAACTGGTCACCCTGAGAGCGCTGGCAGCCTCTCCTGTCTCCCCTCCTGCTGCTTCATTCCCTGCAGCTCGGCCTCAGAAGAGTCCGGAGCAAGGTCTGGCTGTGCCCCTGCCCTGGAGCCTGGCCCTTCATGTCCTCCTCCACACCAGCAGACAGGGCTGAGCCAGAGACAGCAACAGAGGGGTACGGACCTGGTGATCCCTCCGAGACACTCTCCTCTGGGTCCTGAAGGGGGGTGACAGTAAGGTGACCTCCCCTTCCCTGTGGGGCAGGAGAAACAGTAGAGCCAGCCAACAGTGGAGAAGAGATGCAGACATAGCACCCAACTCCAGTTCCTCCCGCTCTCCACCACCATGAGTGAAGGGGAACTTGGCGCAGCACATCAGGGGCCAAGTATGCACCAGCTGGGCAGAAGCTGGAGGAGTGTCAATACAATCTCCAAAACTTTGGCCCACCAGATGACACTGCCCACCCACAGTGCAGAGGGGAGATACCAGATTCCCATGCGAATCTCCACCCTACCTTGTTGAGGGTGTTCAGAGCAGCCTGGGCAGCTGCCAGGGCAGGCTCAGCTTTGGCCAGGTCCTCCTCGCAGTCCTTCTGTTTCTGCTCCACCTCCTGGGTGATCAGTGCCACTTTCTGCTCCTCCTCATCGGCGATTGCCTTTTCCCTGCTCACTTTCTCCGTCTCCACCCCCACCACCTGGATCAGCTTGTCAGCATCCTCATTCTTCTGCTTCAGCTCCACTTCCTGGACTGCCAGCTTGGCCTTCAGCTCATCCACCTTGGGGGGAGAAGCAACATGAAGGGGGGAAAAAAGCATGAGCAGACTCACCAGCCTGCTCCCCACCCTGCCCCACACTCAGTGGGGCTGAGCAGCTCCCAAAAGCATGGAGGGCCTGTGGGGAAAGCGAGCAATGCCCTGGCAGCACATAAAAGCAGTTTTTCCAGTTGTTAGCAGGACACTACTGCTCTACTGTGCCTGTGTTTCTCAGGTAACAGTTGGAGAGCTCATACATGGGGTCCACACGCTGGGGCAATGAGGAACCCAGCAGGGGAGAGACCAGCACCAGCAGGATGAGCTGCCAAGGAGGTTGTACCGCCCCTGATCACTGCCTCTGCTTGGAAACTGGACAGAGGTGCCAGGACACCATGAACGTTGCTTTGAGCAATGGGAAGTAGGTGGAAGCTTTCATTTCAGGTATTCTTGGGCTTATTTCTGTACAGTCTGGGACCCTCCCCATTTGCAGAAAGCTTAGAATCATAAAATAGATTAAGTCGGAAAGGACCTTTTAAGATTGGGTTGCTCAGAGCCCCATACAACCTACCTGGAATGTTTCCAGGGATGGGGCATCAACCAGCTCTCTGGGCAACCGAGGCTAGTATCTCACCACCCCCACTGTAAAACATTTCTTCCTAAATCTCTTAAATCTACTATATCTCCCATCTTTTAGTTTAAAGCCATTACCCCTTGTCCTATCACAACAGGCCCCGCTAAAAAGTCCCTCCCCATCTTTCCTGGAGCTCTTTTAGGGACTGGACGGGGCTCTAGGGTCTCCCTGGAGCCTTCTCTTCTCCAGGCTGACTCTAACTCTCAGCTTCTCTCATTACAAAGCCAAATGCATCCAGCTTTGAAGGTGAGATCAGATGTTACATCACATCCCCTGTGAAGGAATGGTGAGTGTGCTCTGTGTGTGTTCTGCTGTGGAGATGACATGTTACAATTCAGCAACACTTTTCTTCACTCCTCAGCCCGGACACCAGCAGAACAGAACAGAGCACGTGGTGTTTCGCCGCACAGGTTTTGAGGAGGACCTGTGCTCCAGGAACCAGCACTCCCCGAGCCACCAGCTTGCCCCAGCACACCCGCCCACCCCTCCAGCCTGTGGCACGTGGCAGGAACAACTCCCCATCAGTTCCCTCCCAGCCATTGAGTCACAGAACCATGGAATTGTAGGGGTTGGCAGGGACCTCTGGAGACAACCCAGTCCAACCCCCCGCCAGAGCAGGGTCACCCATAACAGTTGCACAGGAATGTGTCCAGAGATGGAGACTCCACCACCTCTCTGGGCAGCCTCTTCCAGGGCTCTGCCACCCTCACAGGAAAGAAGAGTTTCCTCACGTTGAGCTGGAATTTCCCATATTCCAGTTTGTGCCCGTTCCCTCTTGTCCTGTCACTGGGCACCACTGAGAAGAGTCTGGTCCCATCCTCTTGACAACCGCCCTTTAGATATTTATAAGCATTGATCAGATCCCCCCTCAGTCTTCTCCTCTCCAGCCGAACAGCCCCAGGTCTCTCAGCCTTTCCTCAGCAGAGAGATGCTCCAGTCCTTTGATCATCTCTGTAGCCTCTGCTGGACTCTCTCCAGCAGATCCCTGTCCTTCTTGAGCTGGGGAGCCCAGAACTGGACACAGGACTCCAGATGTAGCCTCATCAGGGCAGAGCAGAGGAGGAGGATGACCTCCCTCCACCTGCTGGTCGAGGTCCTATGGACCTGTGGCAGGAGTAGCAATTTTCACCCCAGAAAGATCAGAATTGGGATCTGCTGACAGGTACAGCCCTTGTCAGAGGTCCAAGACTCAAGAGGCATTAAAATGTGTTGGTGAATGAGCTTGAGAAGGGGTCTCCCATTCAGCCAGTACCAAGAGGAAGGGCAGTGGTGGCAGCTCCTCACGCTCTGCTCATCCCCAGCAAGGCAAGAGCCCTCTCCAGCAACAGGCTGGAGCCTTTGTGTGGTGGGGAGCTCCCCCCAGCTCTCGCTGAAAGATAGAAAGTACGTTCCAATGAATGTACACAGGCTCTGTGAGACCACGGAGCTTTTCACTCGTGAAGAATTGTTCAGAGCTCCTGGGGTATGGCCTTACTGATGTAAAAAAAAACTTACTAGAAGGGAAGTCAGACACTTGCTTTTGTTGATAATTCCATTTTTATACCAGACGAGAGAGAGCACAATTTGCAATCTTATAAACTGAAGCTATTGACATTTGCCATCAGCTTCAAGCGGAGAATGGTTCCTCAGGAGCCTCTTTGTGCACATCACCCATTGTCCCCTCCTGCCGCCCAGCCCCACAGTGCTGTCTGCAGCAGGACAAAGATGCCACTCTAAATCCAAACGGCTCCAGGCTCACGGGAGCACGTAATCCCTTCAGTCCACAAACCCAGCAGCAGCTTCTTGTTCAGCTCCATGCCTTTGGGGATTGCAGGAAATTGAAGTGGGAGCTTCGCTGATGGCAGATATGGCTTGTGACCTTCTGCCCCAAAATCAGTAATCGTGTGCTGGATACATGTACGAATGGGAGCACCAGGGGTTTAATACAACCTCGACAAAACAAGCAAGGGATTAAAACCCACTGGCAATAGCGCTATGGAAGGAGCAGATGTGAGCTCAGCCCCCAGCACGGCCCGTGAGAACAGAAAATGCCCTGACAAAACCTGCTTTCAGCCAAGACATGCAATAACGGAGGGGTCAATGACTTGCTTTAACATGGTCAGGATTTAAAAATAGCAAGAAATTCTCTTAGGGCTTTGCCTGAAAGAAATATTTGGAAGCCCAGAAGCATATGTTGCTGGGTTTGGGTTACATGCTAAATTCCCAATGGAAATGCAGTGAGTGGGAGCTGTGATATGTGTCCTGAGGCTCTGCTGGACCCTCTGCCAACAGACCACACCACGTCTAGGGGACACACGGTGACCTCCAGCCTCCCTCACCTTCTGCAGGTCTCCGGAACATGAAAGGAAACGATCACATTTCCCCAGTGAGGCTGACACTCAAACACAGCTGAGCAGGGACAGTTTAATAGCATTTGGGCAGTGGAAGGACAGAAACGGGAGCTACGCCCAAATAACCAAACTCACAGCCTTTAGTGATGCCCTGGGGGCAGCACAGGGAATGTACATTTATGAACTTTACTCCTCCAGTCTCTTCCTCTCAGCACAGTAAACATCCTTCCCTTAATGCCAAACCCGCACCCACAGCAAAACTGGTCACATCCATGTCTCCTCCCTTCCCACACACCCTAATGCCTGGACACAAAAACGCCTGGTGAGACAGCAGTGGGCAGGGGGACTCACACTACCGCCTCGGGGAAGGCAGAGGCAGAGCAGAACCTTAGATGTGCTCCCATGAAGGGCCCATGGAGCCATCCCCGGCACAGCAAGGTTAGGAATAATGGCGTGAAAAGTTCTCCTCTTTCTACAAACGTCACAGTAACAGGAGGTACTCAAACTTCCCCTCTCACACCAAAAAGGACCTTCCATCCAAAAAGGATGGCAGCTTGTACACAGAGCTATTTTCTGTGGAAACCTAGCCATTAAACTTCACTTCCAAACCCCAGAGGTGGCCAAGCCCGACCACCACTAACTTATCTTAGTGTGTGCAGAACACCTTCCCAGCACAGCTCCCATCTTCTCTCCTCTCCCATCCCAGAACTTCTCCAACAGTCACACACAGCCTCCTCCTTGCACTGACACCCCCCCATACTCCTAGCCCACCCCATCAAAATCAGTGTTATAAACCATTCTGAGCAGGAGCAGGGCCATCCACCATCCTTTGGGCATCTTTCCAGGTTCCTCTTCCCTGGGCATTCTTGGGTTAGCTCCTGTTGAGGGCTACAAACAACATCCCAGGTGACACCATGATGCAACCACATCACACGTAAAACACCAGGATGCAAAAGGAGAACCACAAGGAAAATGTTAACATGTTGTACAATGCCCGTTCCTCAGAGCTGGTGCTTGGACAGTAAGGATGAAGATGGATGGAGACAAGTAAGAGGTGATGACATTCTGGAGACTGCAGCTTGGAAGCTATTGATCTGGATCATGTAGTGGGTTTGCACAGTAAGGGTTTGGAAGTAGGGGGCTGGAGGGTGGCTTCTGTGAGACGATGCCAGAAGCTTCCCCCATGTCCGACAGAGACAATGCAAGCCAGCTCCAAGACAGACCCACTGCTGGCCAAGGCCGAGCCCATCGCAATGGTGGTAGAGTCTCTGGGGTAACATACTTAAAAAGGGGACAAAACCGCGCAACAGAAGCCAGAAGAGAGCCATGCAGAGCTATGCTGGAGCGGGGTCCTCGCAGGACCTGTGGACCCATGGAGACAGGAGCCTACGCTGCAGCTGGTTTGCTGGCAGGACTTGTGACCCTGTGGGGGACCCACACTGGAGCAATCTGTTCCTGAAGGGCTGCACCCCATGGAAAAAACACGTGGCAGGGACCCACGCTGGAGCAGTTCATGAAGAACTGCAACCTCTGGGAAGGACTCACACTGGAGAAGTTCATGGAGGATTGTCTTCCATGGGAGGGACCCCACGCTGGAGCAGGGGCAGAGTGTGAAGAGTCCTCCCCATGAGGAGGAAGGAGCGTCAGAGACAATGTATGATGAACTGACCACCACCCCCATTCCCGTCCCCCGGCACCGCTCAGGGGGGAGGGAGAGAAAACTGGGAGTGAAGGTGGGCCCAGGAAGGGTGGGGAGAAGGGGTTTTAAGATTTGGTTTTATTTCTCATTACCTTACCTTGATTTGATTGGCAATAAATTAAATTAATTTCCCTGAGTCAAGTCTGTTTTGCCCGTGACAGTAATTGCTGAGTGTTCTCCCTGTCCTTACCTTGACCCAGGAGTTCTTTTCCATCTTTTTTTCTCCCTGCCGTGTCCTGCTGAGGGGAGTGACAGAACAGCTTGGTGGGCTCCTGGTGTCCTGCCCAGGTCACCCCACTACACCTCGGAGTGAGGGAACCCAGGAACACTCAATGGGAGGGGAGAGCTGAACACCAGAAGCCATCACCCTGCAAGGCAGAGCTCAGGAGGGCATGAAAGGCTCGGGGCAGGCGTGCAGCAGGGGCTCCTGACATGTGGACACGGGCACGGACAACAGGGCCACCAGGGAGTTGCTGAAACAGATAAAGAGAGGCAACTCCACATGGAGGGGCAGGAAAAGACTGGTTTATGTCCAAAACAAGAGCAGGGGATTGGGGATTCACATCTCTTCAAAGACATGGTCTCTCACAGCCCCCAGGGGAGGTCAGGCTGCTGCAGTGACCTGGCCTGCTCGGCTCTTGCCGCTACATTGGAGCCTGCTACAGAGCAGCCACGGACACCTGATCTATAAACTACATCCAGAGACACGACAGAAGAGTCACTACCATGTCCAGGCGAGGTGAGAAAAACACTGACTTTTCCAGGGTCTGTCAACACCGGTGAAAACAGAAGGTGCCCTTCGGGTAACACGTAGCTGGTTACACAGAAGAGGGAAAGAACTACAAGAGACCAACAGTACAAGGAGAGAGTGAGGTGGCACGGAAAATCCCAGCAGACCAGCAGACCGTCCCCCCAAAGACAAGAGAGAATGCTATTAACCTCCTTCCCACAGGCAACACCAGATGAGAACCAGACCGAGGTGTGAGCAGGCAGATCCACCACACACCTTAGCACATGGAGTGTCATCATGGGCCACAAAAAGGTCTGTACTTGGTCCCAGATGTGAAAAACCTGTGAGCAGCTTCCTGAGCCCAGGAAAACCTGATAAGGAATTTGAAAGGGAAAGAGGAAAGGAAACAAGGGATTCAAGGGCAATGGTCTGTGACTCCACCAGGCAAGGAAGTGCTTGCCGACCACCAGGACAGAATAAGAAGAACTATTAAAGAACAAAAACCTGGAGGGCAGGTTCCCAGAAGACTCATTTTATCTGATTGTCCCTGCCTTGTTTCAAGAACACAAAATACATCGCAAAGGTCAGGCATTAATTGATAAAGGAAAACTTGAATCTGGAATCCAGTGATGCAATTATTAAGCAAAGTCAACCTAAAAATTACTCCGCAATGGGCTCTGAACAGAGGGCTGACCTCTTCACAGCAAACATCACTCCGAAAAAGAAACGACTCATCCCACACATCTTCCCAAGTCTACTATGGTCTCATAACTGGAAGCCAGATTTGCTTTTCTGAGCACTGGGGACAGCCCATGTCTTCAGGGACAGTTGGTTCAGCACGTAAGCTAATTGAAGGCATTTCTTTAGAAGAGAAATTGGTCAACAGAATCAAGATGTCCAAATCTCAATAGAAAAACAAAGAGCCCGTGTGGGGGGAACAGTAAAAGGAGAGGGAGAGGTTACTTTGGAACTAGAATGGCTGAGTCAAAGAGTACCCTACAACCGCCCACACAACAGCCCCTCACGCTGAGGCCACGCTGAACACTCTATAGAAAAACATACAAATCAGAGTTAACTTGTCAAGGCCTCCACAGACAGGACTCTGGAGAAGGCTGATGATGAGAGCATTATTCCTCAGACCTAAGGCTCAACCAGCTCATAACCAGGTATCAAAATCCTTCTCCTTTGTTTTTGAAATAAAAAACCCTACAGTGTATTGCTGCTCAGCACCATGAACACAACCTGGCGATGACACATCTGAGACAGAAGATATGTCACTTCCTTAGCACCAAACCCAACCATTTCCATGGGTTAATGTAAAGTTCAGACTTTTAAATCCCTATTCAAGATTGAACGTTCAGGTATGATTTCCAATACTGCTAAATATCTACACTGTGGTTTCAAATCAACAGCAGTTTTGACTATTGCGCACATCTGATAATTTAGGTGTTTAATTTTAGGCCCCCAGTGCTAATTTTAGATTCAGATTTGACATATTCGTCCTCACTGCTCTGCATCTTAATCACCCTCACAAACAGGCGCTTCTCGCCTTACTCCAACTTCGTGTTCTCTTACCCTTCTGGCAACAGCAACCCCTACCAGACCCACTGGTGCTGTGGCTTCCCATCTCCTCCCCAGGCCTCCACCCCCACCCAGTACCACGTTTGTGGCTGGCCAGAGAACCCTTGCCAACATAGCACCCATATGGAGATCCACCTGAAGAATAAAGAAGGGAAGTGTCCCCACTTTCGACCAGCACTACATGGACTTGTTTCCTCTCAAAAAGTTAGTTTCCTATTAGTTGCTCCCAATAAAAAATAGACCTAACCCATCTTGTCCACCACTGGGCATCATCAGAACCAGCAGAACCCCCCAGGTCAGCAAAATTCTCTTCCTCCATAGGTAAGGCAGGTGTGAAGTCTGCTCTTCAGTGGGGGCTCACACCTATTGCTCTGGTGGGCCCCACTGGTTGTGATGGGCGGTCTCTGCTCCTGCCTGCTCCACCTCAGCTGCGGCCTTAAAAGGAGACGCTAAAATCTGCAAAGGGGACATGAAACATGACCACTCCCCTCCCATGTCCTCAAAGACCTGCCCTGCACCACAAAGAAAGCAACTGAAATGAGATGCAGACTACCAGAGTTGAGAGGCACTAATAAAGCCCATCCATCACCCTGGTAAGGCAGGTGTCCTACGGAGCATGACAGACGTGATTTATGCCACCAGCGTTATCCAGAGCCTATCTATGGAAGGGGCTGACCCTGCTAGTCCTTCATCCACATCAACCCTCCGCATTTCTTTGGAGCACCTTCAGGAGAGGCCCATTTGCCACAGCAGAAGCTCGTAAGTGAACATTTGTAAGAGTTAATAGAATATGAAATGGAGAGAGAAATGGGAGTTTGGCAGCAGATGTAGAGAGCAAAGCTCTGAAAGGCAGTTCAACCTCACTACAGAGAGCTTTGGGAAATGCTCAGAGCAACATCTAGTCATTACCACAGAAGAGCGCCAGCGCCAGTCTCCAGCGGGGTGCTTTGGGGTTGACTGCTCTGCACTTGAGACATGCGTTAGTTTTCCTTAAAGATGGATTCCATAACGCAAGGAAAATGAACATCAGTCTTATTTTAAAATGACTCTCTATTTAGTTGGAAAGACAGGATTCTCATTGATGTTATTGTAGGTTTCCTGGATACACCTCCAAAAATCCCTGGTCTCCCTGTATTGTATAAGCTATTTTGTCGCTACAGCTGAAATATAACCATTAAAAGAAGATGTACACAGCCAGCTGTCCCCTTATCTCATCTTATTTACTGTGATCTTTCATTTGGGATTAGCACCACTTCAACAGCAGAGATGGGACACACATCTCTTCCCTTCTCCTTTCCAGTGCAGAATGGAACTCCTGCTCCTCCAAGAACCCAGTTCAAGCCAGACTAGAGTCAGGATCTAGCCCAAATTTCAAACCCTGCACAGTTTGAGTCTGTAAAGTTCTCCTTCAAACCAGGACGCAGACCTAACACAGAAAACAGCAGGTTCTTACCCGAGGGGTGTGCTCACCTGTGCAGACGTGCTGTTGAGCTTCTCCAGGCCATTCTCCAGTCGCTCCATTTTTGCTTTTAAATCCTTGCCCTTCCTCAATAGCAAATTCTGATAGAGTTTGATTTGCTCAAGGAACGACTTGGGAGTGGTGTAGTTGTACCGTCGCTCATTGCTGAGGTACAAGCGGGACACCTCGTTGACACTTGTGTGGACGTGGGCCATGAATTTGCTTATTGAATCTTTCACTGAATCCTAAAAGAAAGATAAGAAGACAAGGAGAAAATATTTTAAGCAGAACAACTATATGTGGCACAGACCTGTGCTATATATAAAGGAATTTATTAACTTTTTTTTTCTGCTGCAGCAAAATCCAGGATGTAACATCTACTTTGGTTCCTTTTCACTTGTTATCTCTAAAATAACTTTGTCTGTTTGTGTACTTTATACCCCTTTTTATATCTTTTTATCTCATACTTTATCTGATTCCAAGCAATTTTTCTAGAGTTCAGCTCCATAAAATAACAGTCTTTTAAGTATAGATTTGAGCTTTACTTCTGTACAAATGGGGAAAGGGCACAGTTCTAGAAAGAAACACTGTAGACTTTATTCTTCCAAAATCCTGCCCAGAACAGCTAAATAAACAGAACTGAATCTCTTTTAGCCAAGGAGCAGGTTGTCATCAGTGAGAACTTGACAGATTTTTGCCCTTGAGAATTCCAGGTGCTCGAGAGAAAAGCGTGTGTTCCCTGCAATCACCGTAAGCACCGGGCTATTTCCTGCCCTGATTTGTGAAGCCGTCATTTCCCTGCCAACGCCACCAGTGTTCACACACACCGAGCGCAGCGCCTGTGGACCTTCTGCTCAGGCCCATGGTCCTCTCTGAAACAACTGGACTGTATTTAGAGTGATTCCTCTCCAAGCCACCCCCGAGATGTCCTGCCTGAGTGTTGGAGAGCGATGAAGGGGAGCAGAGAGTCCTCTGTACCCTCCCCGTCCTGTGGGGCACTGCTGGCGCTGAAGCGGGGGGTGAGGTCACATCTGGCTGCACCCCCGGGTGCGGGTGGGTGAGGTGCTCACCTCCACAGCCTCCGTTTCTCGCAGAAAGCGGAGGCTGACGGACTCAAGGGCCTCCCGGGGCCACTCCTGGAACCAGTCTATGGCCACACAGCTGACGATGGCGGGGAACCTCCTGCTGCGGACCCGCAGCTTGTTCCCGACAGGTGAGAAACAGAGCGTGACCTGCAGGGCCAAGGAAGGAGAAGGTGAGAAGGGATGGCCGGGAGCAGGATCTGGCCGTGCAGCCCAGCCTTGTCCAGTGGATGATGTTGCACCACCAGCTGGGGGTCTAGCAACCTCTGCCCTTGAGCCCTCACACTTGGAAAAGTGCACTTGGATGCCTGGAAAAGGCACGATCTAGCAGTAAACAGCTTTATTTCTCTGCAATTAAAACAAGCAGTGGTGTTAAGCATTGCTATGGTCACAAGCAGAAGCCTGGCACGCTCCCGAGGCTGCAGACTGAGTTTAACACAACCATTCTTCCCCGTTTTCCCAGTGACACAAAGCTTCTCCCAGCAGGGAGCTGGCATCCAGATTCAGCTGGTGCAACCAGGAATAAAAGTGAATGGATGTAAATTCTCCTGGCAGGACCACGGGCCTGCCTGGATTGTTTCCCCAAAAGCCAGCATTGGAAAGGGTTGAGGTGGCTCAAACTCAAAAATCTGCTTTTATCAGAATGAGAAATTTTTTAAAATAGAGAAAGCTCAGAACAAAGCAGAATGGAGATAAAAGCATTTGTGAACTCGTTTTCCCTGTTCGTTGCATGTTCACACAGCAGGTCTTTCGCTTTTCAGGCTTTTGTTTCAATCCAACAGCTGCTAAAAGCTTCTGAGCTGCAGTAAATCACACAGAGTTTGTGGGTCTCTGGGAAATCTCTCTTCACGGTACCCTGGGGCCTGGTGAGGGGCTGTTACTGCCCTGCTCAGCATCCTCCAGCCCTTCCTCCCCGTCCCCAGCGCCCGTCCCTCCACCTCTTGTCTGTGCCTGCAGGCTGGGACCCTCGTCCCCCACAGCCACTGCTCTGCTCCTCACCGCAAGGAACAAGCCCTCCCTTTTCCAGAAGGAAATTCCTTGCCTGGGGTGTAACGTCAGGGCAAGGCAAAGCACCTTTCCCCATGGCTGCCCCACCACCAGCTTTAACAGCACAGTAAGACCCAAGGACCAGAGCCTGCCACCACCACCCATTACATTCCTTCTCCTGCAAGCCCGCAGCGGCTGGATTTAGGGGCTCTGCTGATCAGGCACAGTGAAGGACACAGAGAAATTGTCACCTTGCAATGAAGTAGGAATATCTGAGCAAGGGCCGGTTTGGGAAGCAGCGTCTCTCGCTCAATGCATCGTCCCTCTCTCACTCGTTAGCCCTGGCTGGCACCTGCACAGCCTCGCAGATGCCATGGGGCTGGCCACCATTGGCCCAGACATCTCTACAAGGTGTCACCACCTCCACCCTGAGCTATGAACTGTTTTCCAAAGCTGTGAAAGCCCATCTGTAACAAAACCACTCCTGGTTCAATTTCAGAAGAGGCAGCTGGACCCAGAGCTTCTGTTCATCTGACATGGCCACCGCACAGCCACTCACACGAAGGGACAGACATGGAGAAATCCTTTCTACTCCTTCAAGCCTAAGCCTCAGGCACCTCTATGTTGCTCTCTCAGGGCCAGGGAAGATTCAGGAAGCTTTCCAGGGACAAAAGCGCTCTTCTGCACCGACAGCACTTTCTCTCTCGAGACCCTGAGGCAGAAGGTGTGTTGGTGCTCCTGCGCTGTTGGGCCAAGCTCCACTCCTGTGCTGCTCCCTGAGGTCCAGCATGACCTGGACCAGCAATGACTCCACCAGCTTTCTACACAGAGCATGATGCCATCACAAAATGCTGGAGAGCATAAACAACCCTTCCTGCTGTCCCCATCCATCTGCTCTAACATATCATGAAGGAGAAGGGCAGACAAGGAAAAAGGATCAGCCTCAAGTATATCCATCCACGCTGCCTTCCAGGGTACCTCAACAGCCAACAGGAATGTCTTCAGGGAGGGACACCAGGCAGAACAAAACCAAGGTGCCAGAAGAGCTACACAACAACCTCAGCGCCCACCAGAGTCCTCCAGAGGACTGGGTTCGCTCTCTTAGGGCAGCTGTGGCAGAGTCCCCAGATTTTCCCTCAGAACTCCACTCGCTGGCTGTGCCCTGTCCTAAACTCATACCTACCGACATCAAAAAGCCAACCGGTCACCCTCCCTCAGTGAACGCGTCCCACCACCACCAACCAAGCAGAGAGTATGAAGGAAGACCTGCCTTCAGTAAGCAAAGGTGAAGCCTCCTGGCAGGGCCTGACCGGCCTCACTGCTCGGGGCTGCAGCACGGTGAGGTCCTGCCGATAGGGAAATGCCTTCTGGAAGAGTCTAACTCCTTGCTCTGTGCCTCCTCCTCATGCTGGGCATTCCTGGGAAGCCCTGAAACTGTTTTGATGTCTTTGGACTTATTTATAAGGCCTTTCTATGCTGGAATATGGGCTCCAGTGTCATGTCCCACTCGGTTCCCAGCACTCTGGTTTTAAGATAAAGGTGGTTTTTTTTTAATTCTTTTGGCTACGGATTGCCAACAACATGAAGGCTGATCCCCTGTGCAACTTCTCCAAGCAGCAAGACCTAGTCCTAATGCACCCTGGTTAAACATCAGTGCATGGCTTTGAAACTGGAAAGGCTGATCCTGTTCAGCTCTTGAAAGAGAAAAATTTTCAAGCCCCATAGTGCTGTCTCCAGCCCAGAGGTGATGACAACAGACAGCATTTCTTATGCTTTAGCAAGGCTTGCTGAGAGAATCACAGCTGGTACCGTGAGCAGGAGGAAAAGCCTCTCCGGCTGCAGGCTGACCTCCCTGTAGCGCAGCCCAAAGCATCTCCACCCCGTGCCCCTGCACCAAGGTGGGTGGTGAGGACCCGAACGCCCCCGGCCTCCTCTCACCTTCAGCTGCCGTCGAACACGCTCAATAAAAAACTTCCAGCAAGTCTCCCTGGAGTCCACCAGCCCCTGGGCTTTGACTTCGTTCCTCACACTGTTGATGATGTTCTCAACTTCATCGTCCGGGAAGAGATCGGGGATCTCACCTAAGAGAGAGGCACCTTTTGTTCCTGGCCTCCTGGCCTGGATTGTGTTAGTGTTTGCAGCCCTAGAGCAGAGCGGGGCGACCTCTCCAGGGGTGAGAGGAATCCCCTTCCACGAGAAAAATCATTGTGCCCAGTGCCCACAGGCCCCAGCAGCAGAAAGGAGGCACAGAAGGTCATTATGCTAAAAAATACACGCTTGTGAGAGCAAACTTTCTTATAAAAGCACAAACTAAACAAACATAGAATAGAATCAAAGTACAGAAAGAATTTTGTTTTCCTCATCTACAGTGCTAATTAGATTACCAAAAAAATGCCTAATATGCTATACACAATAACAAAGTCATTTTAATTTCACAAATGAATTAGTGACATGTACGATTTCTACAGCTGTTCACCGCCATTTCCAGCAGTGGCCAAATAACTCCCAGATGACCAAAACATTTTAAAAGTCAGTAATATTTCAAAAGCTTTTAAAACTTAAGAGTTACACAACTGATTGCCAAAGATGTACCCAACCAAGTATTTTTATATAGTTGTTCCTTAATTTATCACCTATTCACTTCCTTTTGGTCTTCTGATTTGATTGAAATCATCGTTATTGAGTGAGATACTGTCAATATGAGCACTAATCACTTAGGAAAAGACACTAATCAGGAATCTGCTCATTTATAAGAAAGACTAAAATATACATTTTACTGTAGTTTCTTAGGTGATGGTAAGAAGTGAAATAAGTAAGGAAACCAAGCAGCCAGCAGAGAACAGCCAGACCCAGCAGTCACATCCATTAGGCAGCACCACCTCATGCCACGAGATGTCCGTGGACCTCTCCTCAGTCTAGATGCAATTCTGAGCTGCTTTCCTTGGACCATGGGGACAATCGGAGCTCCAATTTGTCCCCACTTCCCCACACAGCACCACATGACAAACGTAACACCTTTCAAAGGTAAGGTGACCTGGACGTGCCAGAGCCCAGCTGCTCAGCCTGCCCCGTGCTGCAGGACACCGTAGACCTTCACCTTCACTCATGACACATTTAAGTCGTCTACACCACACATAAGAGGTGGTGGGAGCTACTCACCGTCCTCCACAACAACCCCTGTCCTTACTCCTGGTTAGAAATTCATCACAGGCAGGGCTTGTTTGCTGCTGAAACCATCTGGCCAATTTATAGCCACATATGTCAGCTCTGGAGTTACTCAAACTATTGCTCCCACGTGCTCTCAACTCCTCACCCCTCACCATCCATGGAGGTCACCTGGACCAGCTGGCACCTTCCCACTCTTGACTCATAAATAAGGGAAAACCTGTCATGCAGTCAGTAGCAGTGATTTTCCAGGGAGTCTGAGGAACGCACCCACTCTGGGTTACCCACTGCGGTCGTAGTGACACAGCTCACACTCCCACTTGTGCTGTACCTGCAGTGCACCCAGCACAGGGAGTGCTTGAACACAGACACACACCGTGCTCTGCAGGGAAATGGAGCATCTGCACGAAGGTGACTGTCCTTGCAATTGTTTGGGCAAGCAACAACTCAAAAACTTAAATGCATCTGGAAAAACAGAGAAGAAAAGGACTGGAGTGGGACCAGCAGCCAGTTGATGCACACAGACACGGTCATCTGGCAGCTTTGCACCATCCCCCAACTCACAGAAATTCCAGCCACATATTGCAGCCAGGAACAACCTTCCTTTATTAAACAACTAGAGTGTGGACCCATGGGATCCACAGGTCAAACTCCTCCTCTGTCGATATTTTCCTTTGGCTCTGTCCTCAGCTGCAGTACGACAACAGACACTTCACCACCACAGGCAGTATGCCATGAAGTATGGAAAACTGGGTACAAGACATCAGAGAAAGAAAAGTATCTACCAGATGATGGAGTGCATCCTCACCAAGGAGACCTTAGTGCTGCTTTTCCTGTAGAGCTTAACCTCGGCACCTCCTAGCTAACTTCATAGATTGGCTTCTGCCTATTCTAGAACTGGAGATGGTACAATGAGCAAAACTACATTGCAAAGGGGGAGAGGAGAAACCAAAACACCAAGAGAAGTACCTGATGCTAAGAAGTCATTCACCAGCACCAAGAACTGCTCATCTGCCACCTGTGCGTCAGTCAGCAGGAACACGATGCCCACGTTCTTCAGGCCAGCTTTCAGATACTGGTTTGCCAGATCTGCCTGGAGGTTGAAAAGCAGGTGGACTTAGGGGTTGCACCCACATTCTGCAAACCACGGGGTAGGTACCACACTGACAACTGGGTTATTTCAGGGTAATCTCATTAACCGAGAACAAAGCAATTGCAATCAATTAGCATGAAACTGCACTTTGGACACTCTCCATCTTCATGGCTGAGCCATCCCGGTTACAAGGGGGAGTCGATATCATAGCATCATAGAATGGTTTGGGTTGGAAGGAACTTTAAAGACCATCCAGTCCCACCCCCTGCCCTGGGCATAGGGACATCTCCCACCACCCCAGGTTGCTCCAAGCCCCCTCCAACCTGGCCTTGAACCCCTCCAGGGATGGGGCAGCCACAGCTTCTCGGGGTAACCTGGGCCAGGCTCTCACCACCCTCACAGCAAAGAAGTTCTTTCTAATATCTCACCTAAATCTCCTTCTTTCAGTTTAAACCCTTCCCCCTCATCCTACGGTTCCTCTCCCTGGTCAAGAGTCCCTCCCCAGCTTTCCCCTTTAGGGACTGGAAGGGGCTCTAAGGTCTCCCTGGAGCCTTCCCTTCTCCAGGCTGAAAAAAAAATTTTTTTTTTGGCTCCCCATCGGGGAAGACTTGCATCACTTTAAGACATTAGGAAGTAAGATTTCACGTCGTGCCCAGGTCTGTATAACACAAAAACGAGAAGAAAGCCCCACCGAGCACTGCTGGACAAAGGGCAAGGGCTTTGGCAGGAATACTTAGAGGTCCATGGATGTGGCTGCCAGTTGTGGAGACTGCTGGGGGTGTTCAGAAATTCCCGCTCTCCCCTGGGGTGTGGGTACAGCAACTCGCACACACCGGGACTTGGAGAGACAGTGGTGACTGAGAATGTTGGTATCCCTGTCCTGTGGATTCCTCTGGTTTCACAAGTAAATATGAATTATTTTATTTTATGTTATTTTTGCTGAGCTGCTACATACATTTTTTTGTTTGTGAGGAAGGGAGGAGAAGGTCTTGTGCAAACATGGATTTTTTCACTTGGGTATTTCTTCCTTCTCTTCCAGAGTCCAAGTGGGGACTCACCCTTCAGTTGGTGCAGTGATGCTGACAGAGAGCCTGCTCACATGAAAAGCTGTTCCACTTCAAAGGGGACAGTGTCCTCCTAATGAGGGACACCATCTTTTTGCAATCCAAGTTGTTCATGAGATGGGAAAAACACCACCATCCAGCTCAGACTCCATCCTTTCCTTCGTGCCTGCCCAAGCAGGATACAGGACAGACAGGGGCCCCTGAAGGAACCCACTGACCAACATTTCAGAAACTCTCCTCAAAATTCAGCAAACACACACACTTCTGCCAAAAGAATCATTTGTTACTTTCATCACTGGAAATCTGGGTTAGATCAGTTCTAACAGCAGGAGAGGCCAATGGCAGACAGGGAAATCTGTCACCATCTTGCTCTTATGTATCTGAGAAAAAAAAAGTCTCCATATTTCATAAATTCTTTGAAAATGAATACAGAGTGAAGGGAACATCAAATTGTTTTCCACCTCCACAGATGGAGAAGCAAAGAGATGCAGGAAGACAAAGTTTTCAGGGCAAGTTCTGCTTTTTATTTCCTTTCCCTCCACACCTCAGCCTTAAAAATCACCTACCTTCAGGTCAGGGATCCCATAGCCTTTCCTCAGGGTGACCTGGAAGACCTCCAGGGAGCTGATGAAGGCTGCCAGCCTGGTCAGGCTCTGCTTCCCGCTGCCGCCCACGCCGACTAGCAGCGCGTTTCCTCTGGGGGACTCCAGGATACGGTTGATGCGGCAACTAAATCAAAGCATACAAAATCTCTCATTAATAAGAGTTTTTCTATTTCTCTGCCCGGTGCTTTTCAATACATATTTTATTCACTATGAAATTGTATTCTCAATGGGATGAAAAATGTCAATCTAAGAGACATGTCAGCAATCGATCCCCACCTCTGCTGAGACCTATACAAAGGACATAGCTGATGAGAAAAATACTTTGGTGGCAATTCAGGCTGTGCACAATTTTTTTTTCCACTTTCCAAGTCTGGCTGGACAAAACGATTTTAAGGCAAAGACCCGGACATCTCTGCAGAGAGGACAAGGGGAAAAGCACATTACACAGAAATGCAAAAACTGAGAACAAAATTCAAGGCTCTGATATACTTTCCCAGTAAAGGTTTGTCCTCACAAAGCATTTGGGTTCATGTTCAGGTGAAGAACAAATCCTGCTATATGTTAAAGCATATTCATATATGTCCAGAACGGCATAAAATGCATATGGAAAACACAGTCCATGTTTCTTATTTATCCAAACCGCCACTACTTAAGAGTGACATTTTTTTCACTCTTAAAAATGAACTTGCTGTGATTTCCCAGGTCTGTTCCCTTGTCCTTTCCCTTGTCCTGTGTGAGAGTCGCATGAGGGGCTCTCCCTACCTCCAGTTTATTCTCTTTGAGCAATTACTGACATCTCCTGGTGTTAAAACCCCAAGGGGGCTTTAGAGGGTCCTACTCCTAGAGGGTGAAAACCTCACTGCGAGCACCATTCCTCCCCCTTACACCATTGCCTTTATTCAGCTCACTTAACTGAGTATTTTCCTGGACTACTCTAATTAATTTTTCAAATAAGGCTGGAAGAAACACTACTGCTTTATTACAACTCAAGGATCGTATGATTTAATGCATACTCATGACCGTGCTGCACACTCAAACCCCACTTTCCTGGTTATTCTCAATATCAGCTGGTGGGATAGCGCCGGGTTTTGTAGCAAATCCCAATTTATGTAAAGTACAAAAGGAGCACCAGACTGATATTACTGTCACCTTTCTGCCAGCGATGGAAGCAGAAACATCAGGACATGAGACTGTGTATGACTCATCAATACAAAGGATTAAAGGCCCACACTCTGAGGGAAAACGTGCTCCAGCAGAGCCAGCACACACACCACACTGCAAAAGTGACAGGCTGTGGAGCTCTCAGAACAGAAACAGTTAAACAGCTCGTTAAAAAGAGTAGCATTTTATATATCATTTATTTAGTTTGCATGAGAGTAGCTGCATTAAGTTGCCAGGTCCAGTGAGAACAGGAATCACACACACTGGGGTGCAGCAAGACAGCAGCTTTCTCCTGGCTTAGTCCCAATTCTTGCCTCTTGACACAACGTTTTCATAGGTAATCATTTAAAAGTATGATTTACGGAGCAGGTCCATCTGCTGAAGTGACCTAAGGCCAGATCTGCATTTCAGCACCCATACGTGAGTCTGTCTCTGCTGGGATTCCCAACAAGCATTTCAATCGTGTTTGACAGCTGGAGGTACCCCTCGCTATCGACACCCCAGACGTGGAAATAGCTCCATAATTACCAGCTGGAGGCCTCCTATTTTCACATAGCCCCACACCTCCAGTTTCCAGTGGGAACCCAGCCGGACCTCCAAGCATCTAAATGCAAGCAGGATTTTCAAAGGATCAAAGCAGTTTAAATGCCTCAATCCATTTAAACTAGTGGCCTGAATACACGTAATCTCGCTTTATATACATTCCAAAATCCCTCTAAGAACCTGTGTAAACATGGCTCTAAACCAGTTGCGAAAACATTTAGGGAAATCCCAGTATAACTAGTTCTGGAGCTGGCTGTCAAGTGGAGACACTAAAGCACCTGAAGATTGTCATGTACAATAAATGTCGGTGCCATATGCCAAAGACATAACAGCAACTGGACTTTAAAATAAGCACCAGCCTGCAGTCCCTCCACCCAACAGCTCCCAGTAAGCACCAGCCTGCAGTCCCTCCACCCAACAGCTCCCAGTAAGCACCAGCCTGCAGTCCCTCCATCCAACAGTCCTGGGCACCCCCAGGGACTCAACAGAGGGCTGCCAAGAAGAAGTTAGAAGAAGTTAGAAGCTAGAGAAGCAGTGCAGTATTTGTGCTGGACACACCTCGTGAAGCTTCTGAGCACCTTCAGCTCCACCAGCTCTAACGGTGGATAATTACACCCACCAGTAAACTCCACAGAAGCAATTTGCGAAGATAAAAGCTATGGTAAGACCATAAAACCAGAAGATGCCCTTACACATGGCACATGGCATCCTCAAACAGCACCAGGTTCATGGCTGCGTTGACTTCATTGTAGTTGTCCAAGGCTTCCACAAGGATCTGGTTCAGCTCCTCCCAGGTTGGAACTGGCCTGTAGCCGGGTTCCCCGATGCCTTTAGCAAAATGGCAATAAACATTCATTCGCTTGGTCTGCTCTAAAGTCTCCTCAATGTCCTGCCAAAGAAAAACAAATCAATAAATATATGAATATAACAAGTGTATGAAAAAACACCACATCTCTATCCCATCTTCCCAAGTAAAGTGTGATGTTCCAGCAAACGCCTTTTTATGCCCATAGAGCTGCACCTGCATTTTGGAAAAGGGGGAAGAAGGACAAGAGGGAAAGAGGGGGGAAGGAAAAAGTCCAAATACTGACTCCTTTTGCTCTGACAACCTTTTACAAACCACAACAACTCAACTCGGTACCGTAGGAGATTGTGGCCGCAGACAAGCCCTGCAGCAACAGCCGCGCCGTTGGGCTGTTGCTCGTCCACTGATAATGCGGGGAGGCAAAAGCACTGCCTGCACAACTCGTCACGGCAGTGACAATGTGTGACCCCTACGGCAGCACTGTGGGGTGACACCAGGCGTGAGGGAAAGCGGGTCCAGAGCTTTCCTTTGAAAGATGCTGTGGAAAAAAGGGAAAGCACTGAAGACACGTGCCGGCATTTCACTTTGCTCCCATCAAGACTGGGGAACTGATCAATGCTTATGAATAATTACAGGGTGGGTGTCAGGAGGATGGGGCCAGTCTTTTTTCAGTGGTGCCCAGTGACAGGACAAGAGGAAACGGGCACAAACTGGAACATGCGAAGTTCCATCTAAACATGAGGAGGAACTTGTTTGCTGTGAGGGTGGCAGAGCCCTGGAAGAGGCTGCCCAGGGAGGTGGTGGAGTCTCCTTCTCTGGAGACATTCAAACCCGTCTGGACACGTTCCTGTGGAACCTGTTCTGGGTGGACCTGCTCTGGCAGGGGGTTGGACTAGATGATCTCCAGAGGTCCCTTCCAGCACCATATCGTTCTGTGATTCTGTGATCTGACCCTTCTGCTTTTGCCATGAGACTCAAAACACTTAAATAAAGGAATTTAATGAATTCACAGAGCCCAAGTCTCCTCTCCCCAGTGCTCTTCTGGAGTCCATCGTTTACCAGTATCACATCAGCAGCAGCTCAGAATACAGGCGACAGAGACTTGGCACCCTCCAGGCAAGGGAGAGACAGGCAGACCTTGGCTCAAACTTTGCTTTCCCAAGGAACTTTTTTCCTGTGAGCATGTCTGTTATTATCAGAGTTATGGATGTCAACACTTACCTCATAGAATTTCTTCACCAACTCCAGCTGGATTTTGTCAAAGGTACTGTAATCCCTTTCTTCGACCATTTTATCCCGGTACACCCGGTTTGACTCATGCAGGTAGAGCTTCAGCAGATCCTGGGGTTGCTTCAGACATTCAGGGGTAGAGAACAGGAGGCCCTGTGGCGAGCAGAGATGTCACAAAACCCCTTCTGGACCCTGAGGGACTAACCTCACCCCAGCAGCCAGGCTGGCACGCTGGAACAGGGCAGAAGCACTCGAAATGCAGAGTTAGGCAATCCTGCTTTGGGCAGGGGAGTTGGACTAGATGATCTCCAGAAGGTCCCTTCCAACTCCCAATGATTCCATGATTCTGTTACTATAGCGACCTACGACCGAACTGCTGAATCAGCCCCTACTCAGCCCCTGGAGAACGTGCCCTTCATTACCCCCGATCTCCCAAACTCCTTTATATTCATTATCCTCATTTTGATACCCCAAAGAGCGTCCCCGAGGCAGCCTGGCCGGGCTGGTGGTCCTGGGCTCAGCAGCAAAGAGCCTGCAGGGCAAGGCACCAGCCCAGACGCGTGGCTTTTTGCATCCCAACACCACACCACGGGAGCTCTGTCAGAAAGGAAAAAGAGTTTAGAAATTTTAGTGGCGATGATTTTATTTTTTTTTTAATCAATTAATTTTAATTAGGTGCATTCTGCCTGCAGGAAATATTAGTTACTGTCTGCTTATCACAGTATGTTTACCATGAACTCTATTAAAATGCATAAAAGAATTATATTTCAAAGAGGTGTCGCCTATAACTAAGCCTATTAACAGCACATAGGGGTTTCAATGGCACAAATTAAATAGACAGCTTTTATTCCTAACATCTAATTATTTATACATAAAATACAAAATGCATTAGAAGCAATGTAAAGCGGTCCCTCTCAGCTCACTGGCCCACGGCGCAAATCGTTTGGGTTTCACATTTGTCATTACAGCTGCCAAATTGCTATTTTATTTATTTCAGAAAAAAAAGAAATTAGTGAGAAGAGCTGACAACTCGAAGACAGAAAACCGTTCAGGTCCTAAAATGATTTTAAAAAAAAACCCACTAACAACTGTGAATCACTGAGTCACTCTAAAGACACCCCCAGCCACAAAAGCTGTGGTGCTCTCGATGGACGCACATGTAGGGCAGCCTCAGAGGGAAGAAAATCCACACTTAATAAACTGATTACAGGTTTGTGAACTTAACAGTTCTCCTCTTTCCTCCCTTCGCAAACCCGACCCCTGCTCCTTCCAGCAGTTACTGGGCTCCTGCCCAACTCAACCCGCTGCAACCCCAATGGGCGATGGGGACACTCCGTAGGGGAGGCTGAGCCCCCAGAAGAGGCTGCAGTGTCTGTGGCTGGGACACGTGAAGGATGCGTGGCTGTGGGTCACTGTGTCTGTGATGACTCTGGTGCCAGCACGCAAAAAACCCTCCAAAAAAGGGATAACCCCTTGCCCTATGCCTCATCAAGGCAAGTTTTATCCATCTGGCTGTTGGTCCCTCAAGGTTGTATTTCAGTCAAATCTTCCATCTTTCTTTCTGGGAAGCACTACTGAGGAGAAGGATCTGGGAGTCCTGGTGGATAGCAAACTTTCCATGAGCCAGCAATGGGCCCTTGTGGCCAAGAGGCCAATGGGATCCTGGGCTGAGTAGGGAAGAGTGTGGCCAGCAGGTCGAGGGAGGTCATTCTCCCCCTCTGCTCTGCACTGGGGAGGCCACAACTGGAATCCTGCGTCCAGTTCTGGGCTCCCCAGTTCAAGAGAGACAGGGAACTACTGGAGAGAGTCCAGCGTAGGGCAACAGAGATGCTGGAGGGATTGGAGCATCTCCCTGATGAGGAAAGGCTGAGAGAGCTGGGGCTCTTTAGCCTGGAGAAGAGAAGGCTGAAGGGAGACCTTATCTACGTTTACAAGGATCTAAAGGGTGGGTTGAAGGAGGATGGAGCCGGACTCTTTTCAGTGGTTCCCAGTGACAGGACGAGGGGCAACGGGCACAAGCTGGAACATGGGAAGTTCCACTCCAATCTGAGGAAGAACTTCTTTGGGGTGAGGGTGGCAGAGCCCTGGCAGAGGCTGCCCAGGGAGGGTGTGGAGTCCCCTTCTCTGGAGATCTTCAAGCTCCGCCTGGATGCTCCTGAGTGATGTGCTCTGGGCAACCCTGCTCTGGCCGGGGAGTTGGACTGGATGATCTCTAGAGATCCCTTCCAACTCTGACAATTCTGTGATTCCATGGTTCTCCTCCTTGCCAGAAAAGCCAGAAGCTGGTCAGGAAGCCCTCTCCACTGCAAGGAGGCAACAATATGGAATGTCACGACATTGGCGATAAAACAGTGAAACTCCTGGAGAGGTGTTTGGTGGGGGAGGACGTGCCCATAGGGAGCAGGGGAATCATCGCCCCCAGCTGAGACTCTTCAGACGGGGATTTATTAGCGGGAAATTCTGAGCAACAGGTTCCTCAGCAGCTTAATAACCGCCCCGGGAGAGGATGCGTGTCTGGCACGGAAACAGGGAGTATGTTAATCATCCCCACACGGCTTGTCTGCCGTGTTGTCGTCATGCATCGAGGTGCCAGCGGAGACGGGCTGTCACGGCTCTGACGAGGCAGGGCCTGACCTCAGCCTGTCGCGTGTTTTTTTTCCCCATGGTCTCCATGAAAAGGAGAGTGAAGAGCACCCATGACCCTGTCAGCCTGGCCAGGGAGCATGTCCGCTCCCGGCAGGACCTCACGTGCTCTGCACCCACCACTGCTGTGCCGAGGGAAGTCCAGGAGGTATTTCTGCTGCCTGTCCGAGCTCTGCAAACAGCGACAAGTTGGGTTCAGCTCACACTTCCCAACGTCAGCACATCTGGGCAGTGAGCAGCCCTGGCCTGGGGCAGGGCAGCTTCCACCAGGGCTCCATTCACGAGTCCTAGCCCACAGCTTTACCTCAAACACAGCGCTATCACCGTCCTCTGACCAGGAATGGTCTCCACAAACTACCCAGCACAGCCACACACTCCAGCCATCTCTCTTGACTTGTATTGCCCCCCCACATCCATTGGTTCTCCCAGGGCCCCCAGAACCCTTCCAGGTAAGACGCGCTTCCACGCAATGCCGTTTGCTTCATCTGTAAGTTGATGTGCTCTAGTTTTAATCTGAAGACACTGGCAACTAAAGGGATCACTCCTCTTTCTGTAGTGAGAGGCACAGCTCCTATATCGCCCACAGTACGGAGAAGCCCTACATCACACAGCTAAATGATTTCTGGTAATAGAGCAGCTCTTCAAAGATATTCCAACTCAAAGGGTCAGATGGTCCAGTGGAGAGAGAGTCATTTGAATTTTTCTTTCTCTTTGCACCTTAGCATATTCTCTGGGGCATGCATAGAAGAGATGCAGAGTTAGAATCATAGAATTGATATTGTTGGAAGAGACCTTTAGGACCACCAAGTCCAACTGTTAAACTAGCACTGCCAACTCCACCACCAACCATGCCCCTCAGCACCACAACTGCCCGGCTTTTAAACACCTCCAGGGATGGAGACTCCACCACTTCACTTCTACACGGAACTACTTTGCACACAGAAAGTCAAAACAGAAATAGAAGAGGTTTCTGCATATACAGGACAATCAGTGACTGAGAGAAGCCTCCCTTGCCCACAGGGCTTGGGGGGAAGAGAGACCCAACATGCTTCTGCGGATGGGGGATCAGAAGGTGACAGAACAGAAAGACTCTGAGGCATAAAAAGGTAAGAAAAATAAATTACTTTTTCTTTTTGCAGTCTAAACAACATTTAAAATAATAATAACTTGTGCAGCGTAGTCACCCCTTTCCAGCTGTCCTGCACTGTTGGACTAAGCACCCTCTTCTCTTTCTTTCTGATAGAATCATAGAATTGTCCAGGTTGGAAGGCACTTTTCAGACCATCGAGTCCAACCGTCAACCTCACACTGCCAAAAAACACCACTAACCCATGTCCCTCAGCACCACATCTGCCTGGCTTTTTAATACCCCCAGGGATGGTGACTCTACCACTGCCCTGGGCAGCCTCTTCTAAGGCTTGACAACCCTTTCAGTGAAGAAATTGTTCCCAATATCCATCCTAAACCTCCCCTGGTGCAACTTGAGGCCATTTCCTCTTGTCCCATCGCCTGTTCCTTGGGAGAAGAGACCTACCCTCCCTGGCTACACCCTCCTTTCAGGGAGTTGGAGAGAGTGAGAAGGTCTCCCCTCAACCTTTTCTCCAGGCTGAACACCCCCAGCTCCCTCAGCCTCTCCTCACAAGACTTGTGCTCCAGACCCCTCACCAGCTCCGTTGCCCTTCTCTGGACCCGCTCCAGCACCTCAATGTGTGTCTTGTTGTGAAGTGGGGCCTCACCACTGGCCGAGTACAGAGGGACAGTCACTTCCCTAAATTATGTTACTCCTGGGACTCCTGGGGCAGCCTCAGCACCCTGAAGACAGCGATGATAGGAAAACAGTGACAAACACAGCTTTACTATTAACAGCGTGTGGGCCATGAACCCAGAGTCCTATTTAAAAGGTCTATTTCAAATTATGCTCATCAGGGAGGACTGAGGAGGCCTCCAGCTGCCCCACTGGCACCATGTACTGCGGCGGCCACGGCCTGGGATGGAGCAGCCCACTTGATGATCTCAAAGGTCCCTTCCAACCATGAAGATTCTGTGATTCTGTGACAAACAGCCACCGTGAGGAAGAGAAACAGCAGAGAGGGCAAGACAGGAGGAGGGGGAGACTCGGACAAGCCTGGCTCTGGCAACCAGACCCCAGCAGGGTCCAAGGCTACCTCATGCCAAACAACCGCCCCAGAAGAAACTGGAGGTGCTGCCCAGCCTGCACTGGTCCCCCCTCTCCCGCACACACCAGTGGGGAACACACACCTGGGCCTTTGCAAGCCTGGCGTTTGGGGGGGCTCTTCAGCACGTCCAACCAGGGGGAAGTATGGAGATCCCTCCCCATGCAGAGGAGCGAGAGGCCTGCCGGCCACCAGGGCCCGTGCAGAGGCCAAGCGCAGCTGAAGCCACCACCATCACCTCGCCGTCAGGAAAGGAGTGAGGGTCTTTCTCCCCAGATGCTGTGGATCTTAATGAGACATGCTGCTGGAAAATCTTGTTAGAAATGGGAATAAAAAGCAAAATACAACCCTGCTGAGTCTATGATTATTATTTTGCAGAGATGACAGATATAATTTAGAGCATAATACCATGGTAACCCTTTCAAATGGAAAGAAAGACAGTAACAGGGCTGTCTCTGGTGTGAACCAGCAGGGAATATATTTTTAAAAAGCATAATCCACCACTCTGTCACTGCAGAGACCTGTCTTCTTTAATCAAGGGTAAATTGCCCGGAGCGTACCAATCAATTTAACTCTGCGGTGCACGGTGGGACCCAGAGGCAGGAGAAGGTGCCGCAGCAATGCAAGGCAAGCAGTGTCGGACTCTAACCACAGATGGGACCTGCTGCGGAGGGAAAGTCACAGATAACACCGTCTGAGGAGCCCAAAGGATTGTAAAGGACTGAAGTGGCGTTACAGGGTGACCCTGCTCCTGTAACAGCAGCATCAGTAACAGTAAGTGATGTAGAGCAAGGACGAGGAGCCAGGGCTGCCATTCCTGCAGATCTTGCCTAATCCTACTCCAGCCCCTTCTTTCCCATCATCCGGGACTATGGTTTCCAGCCTCTCCTCACTCTGAACATTTCCCAGCGAGATGGGACAGCAAATTTAAGCTGGTTTATTACAGATAGGTTTTACAGCACTTGCTGAGCCTTCTACAAGCATTCAAAACCAGCCCATGAGCCATGGAGGTTGAAGATGATCACTGATTTTGAGGCTTTTACCACATCAGAAAGGAGCATCCTTCGATCCAGATCCGAGTGGGTGTCCAGGTCAACAGTGACCCGAATGTGTGTGTGTGCTCATCAGAGAAACCCTGCCTGGTGCTGGGTCCTTTCTCCCTTTGGTTCTCCTTCTTCACCTACAGCCCTTCTGCCTGTCCCTGCCTCCCTGGAGACCCATGTTCCCCTTTGGGGAGCCAGGGCCCCACCCAGGAGAGTCTGGTGGGACTCCCACCCAGGAGAGTCACATTCTTTCTATGTGAAGGCCTGAACCAAAGTTTCACCCTGTGGCTCTTGGCCAGCTGATGCCAGAGGAGCAGTGGCACCACTGAGTAAAACACTGAGGCACTAAGGGTCGTCCTGCTGAAGGTGAAGTCCAGAGACAACAATCAAGCGAGAACAGTGGATAAAACCATTGTTGTGTAGGAATACACGGGATTTACCAAGACTTTCCCAAGTCATGGCTCATCTCAGGGGACACCTACTCTACTGCCAAGGGAATCTTGAAAGCAACACAGCTCAAGCAGCTGAGACAAGACACCCACATAGGGCAGGCAGGTACAACACAGAAAGACACTCATCTCCTTGTACAGGCACTGGGGCCCAGGTGGGATGTCCTGACATGTTTCACAAAGCACTAGACTTGTTGCCACACATGGGTAACAGAGTGAAACATCAGAGCTGTGGCCCTGGCAGGGGGAACTGGGCAGCCTTCTGCCCTCCGCAGCCTTGGATGGACCTAGACATCCCCACACACCTGAAGCTGAGCATCTTATCTGGAGCAAAATCCCACCTGAGGTCTGCAAAGTGCCAATGTCTGACAAGGAGGCGCACAGCAAAAGGACAAGGACAGACACCTCGGACTCCCTTCACCTCCAGTGCATGAAGTGCTTCAGAAACAATGTTCTTCTGAGCTCTTCTCCATGTTTCCATGAGGATGAGCTGAACTTGAACTATACAGAGAAATACCCATTGCTCTCTGCTGAGGGAGAGGACATGACTAGCCAGGTAAAAAGGAATCCCACTGAAGATGCTCAGATCTCCAGAGATGATCATTCCAATTAGACAGGACAAACATGAACAGTCCTTGACAAAGTCAACCCACGTCTCCCTGTTGAGCCTTCAACCGTGGGTGTATACAGGTTGCTCTTCTTCCCTTTGGTTTCACAATACCTTTATTTGTTTAGACAAATCTCTGGCATTTTGCCATCATTTGGAGTGAACAGCTTCTGGAGTCACCTTCAGCTGAATCCGAGCAACACAGACATCAGCCCGACCAGCTCAGGCGAGGTGGCAACAAGCACTGGGTGCAGGAGGACAAACGGGAAAGCAGTAAGTTCCCATATCTCTCTTCTGAAAGGAACAACTGCTGACTGGCTTTCAGGCAGTCTTCTTCCATGCAACATGCACGTGAATACCAGGTCCACACTCATTCATTCTTCATTAGCTACAGCAATTAGGATACAGGTTCTTGGAGTGTTTTGCAATGAGACAATGAGTGCAGGACTCAGTTTTGGCAAAGGGAATCAAGCTGGGCTTGTAAGGGCCTACTGAAATGTTGAAGTACAATATTAATATCTAACGTGGTAGGACAATTCCAGAGCCACTGGAGACATGGTACATGGAGCTGTCGTTAAGGACCTGGGCAGAGCAGCACAGTCACCGTGCAGAGACAGCATGCCCAGGGGTTGACTCCTCCACAGCTGCAGTTCACAAATGGTTTGTGTCTTTACCAGTTATCTTGGGCTGCTTGTGTAATTACAGAATAGCTGGGAACACAGCAGTCCCCAAACACCTTTTCTATACGCAGCGATTACACACCCGGTGTTTGTCTGTCTGGGATTAAAAGGAATTTGAAAAAGGCATTACACAGCCCTACAAGCTTCACACCCACTGCTTCTGCTTTTCCATCTCCCCACAGGTGACGGAAACTCGGGTGGCCCTGCTTTTTAAGGATGTTTTGGTTTGGTTTGGTTTATTTTCCTCTTTCTTTTTTTTTTCTTTCTTTTTTCCAGATGCCATCACATCAAGCTTGACAAAAGAACATGGACCAGGTGGATGGACCACAACATGGTTAGAGAACTGGTTGGACAACCAGGCTCAAAGCTTTAACTGGAGACCAACTACCCACCAGTGATGTTCTGCAGGGATGGGACCAGGGCAGTACTGTTTAATCCTTCCTCCATTGCCCCAGCAGCGCGCCTTCATCAGGTCTGCAGTGACACTGACCAAGCAGAGAGGTTCTTACACCAAAAGGGGGAATCTTGACAGGCTGGAGAAAAGTTGTATGAGGTTCAATCCACTTTTGGGTCCCACAGTACAAGAAAGACATTGACATACAGGCGCAAGTTGAATGGAGACCACCAAGACTGTAAAACGGTGGAGGAATGCAAGGAAAGGCTGAGAGAAATGGGTTTGTTCTGCCCAGGGAAAAGGTGAAGGGGAATCTTACCCTGTATAGAGCTACCTGACAGGGAGCTATAGAGAAAATAAAGCCAAATGGACCTGCTGGAGCAGATCCAGAGGAGGCCACAGAGATGTTGGGAGGGCTGGAGCCCCTCTGCTGTGAGGACAGGCTGAGAGAGTTGGGGGGTTCAGCTGGGAGAAGAGAAGGCTCCGGGGAGACCTTAAAGCCCCTTCCAGTCCCTCAAGGGGCTCCAGGAAAGCTGGGGAGGGACTCTTGATCAGGGAGGGGAGCCATAGGACGAGGGGGAAGGATTTTACACGGAAAGAGGGGAGATTGAGATGAGATCTGGGGAAGAACTTCTTTGCTGTGAGGGTGGTGAGAGCCTGGCCCAGGTTGCCCAGAGAAGCTGTGGCTGCCCCATCCCTGGAGGGCTTCAAGGCCAAGTTGGAGGGGGCTTGGAGCAACCTGGTCTGGTGCGAGGTGTCCCCTGCCCAGGGCAGGGGGTGGGACTGGATGGTCTTTAAGGTCCCTTCCAACCCAAACCATTCTATGATTCTGTGAACTTTTTTTTTTTTCAAGGTGCATAGCAAGGACAAGAGGCACCAAAACCAAAATGCAGCATGGGAAATTCCGATTGAAATAAAGATACATAAACTGCACCATAGATAGGATTTATCTCTGCAAAGAAGGGCCAGGTAGAATCGGAACTCCAGCCTTGGAAACATGCAATATTCATCTGATCAGCCTGACCTAAGTTTGAAGTTGGCCCAGCCTGAGCAGGAGGTTGGACAGGAGAGCTTGAGCTAAATTATGGATTTAGGAAGATGTAATGAATGCAACACATGGAAATATGCACTCCTGAATCCAGAGCTTCTTTCACACTCAGTTTCAGGAAAATAACTGTGTTCCAGCAGAGCTAAACAGGAAAGCAGGAGATCTCAAAATCTCAAGAATATTTAAGGTAAGTAAATAATCAAGAATGAATAGCAAAAAAGTAAGTAAGGATTTCAAGAAAAATTGAACCACCACTTAAACAAACATTTTGAGACCAAGGAGCCAGACCCCCCGCCCCTCCTACAGCCATTTGATAAACAAAAAGCCATCTGAGCTCCTGTCACTGCTCCTACCTCCTGGCCCAGCATCTAGATCTGGCAGGACATTTTCTAATATCCCACAACCTTAACACCTTTCAAGCAGACTCCAGTCAAAATCAAAGCTTCCCATTGAAATGCTGCTTTTCTCTCTCTTTGCCTTTCAAAGCACAGATTAACTAGAAGCCAGGATTTAACATGACCCACATCTAACGTCAAAGGCTGCTGATGTTTAGCTGAGCACAAGTGACAGGTCTGATTCCTTCTTGGCATAATAGAGTTATTAACTTTTTCAAGGTCTTGTTCTCAGATTTCCCATTGCCTGTCATCACTTCAACCCTCGTCTGATGGGCCGGACCACAAGGCACTGAAGGTTCAGTACTTTGTAAAACAGACATTAATAAGGACAGTAACAAATGGCAAACTGGGGTTTTACAACAGGTTACAGTGTTTCAAACCTCTTGATTTGACTGCTGAGGACTTTCTCAAATTTCATTAATCAGCCTTAAACTCGGAAAGGCTCTTTCAGCAGTAATAGCTACTGCTGCAAAACATGAGATTTCTGGGGAAAAAAAGAAAAAAGTGATCTCCACTGTTGGAAGAAAACATTTCCTAACCTGAACACCTTCCCCTTGGTACACAACTCGATCCAGCAGTGATTCAGTTTCAGCAATTGAGTCAAAGCTGGTTTTGATTTATTTATCAACTCTTTAAATGCCATCCTTCATGCACACACTGAGTTCCTGGTCATCGAGAAGCTAAGGGGATGTGCCAGTACAGGCCAACAAGCTGAACTGGCTCCAGGCAGAGCAGTTGAACTAGTTCCTGCTCTCCTGTCTTCAGGGCCAGTAGCCCCCTGAGTACCCACCACCTGCTTCAGTGCACTAAATCCCGTCCCTGTGTGGTGGCACAGTGCCATTAATCCCCAGATGTACACGTGTGGAACTGAGGCTCATGAAGACAAACCCAGCTCCATCACACCAACAGTTGCTTAATTAGGTGCTGAAATCAGGAGGCCAAAGTTCCTTTCAGTCAGAGGGCATTTCAGCCCACCCCAAACCTGCATCTCTTTCTGGAGATATTCAGCCCTCCCCATTGGCCACAGGAGGCTGCAAAGTAAATAAGCTTCTAACTGATGTTCCTCAAAGCCACAGGTGATGGCTCTGGAATCCATCCAAGACCAGTCAGGAATTAAGGACTGGCCTGATGTCACCCCCTTTACTCAGGAGAGACACACGCTGTGTCACTGCTAGATGGGAGAGTGCATCTGCTCACCAAGCCAGGTGGGCCAGGGGAACACATGCCCACAGCCTCCCACGGCCTCGGAAGAAGCTCCAAGTGCCACAGGACAGCAGTTACACTTACTTGGAAAATATTGGAGAAGTCTCTCAGGTTAAAAACATAGTGGAACTTGATAGCTGTGGGCAGGAAAGTAGCAGCAACTTTCTGATGCAAGGCCAGAGCCAGGGCCATCAGCTGCTGAGCTGATTTTTGCACAGCCTCTGAGAAATTCCCACTCGTCAGGTGCTGTATTAAAATGGTGCTGTAGATCCTGGACAAGGCATCCTGACCAGGGATGGAGAGGGCGAAGACGCAAAAGTGACGCTGAAGAAGAGAAAGGACAAGGTCAGAAAGATGGGCAACCACCTCTCAAGCAAAATCACCCTTTGGGACTTGATGCAATTAGACACAGTGCTAGGTCTCATCTATGCTCCCTCTTCCATGAAAGGTTGACCTAGATGATCTTGCAAGGTCCCTTCCAACCCGGAATGCTCAAGGATTCTATGATTTTCAGTCCACCTGACCAAGGCTATTTCCCTCTTCCACTTTCCCCGCAAAGAACAGCTGGGAAATGCCATCATTCTGCTCTCTAAACAAGGGGTTTTCAACTGCATTTCACAGCTGCTACACTGGAAGTTCAGTCCATTGAAGAGCTGAATGTCTCTGAAGGCCCCTGAAAGGCCCACCAACTTCTGATGAAGCCCACTCACCATCTATGTTGGGAACAGCCCCTGGAAGGTGCCACCTCCCAAAAGACCCTTTATTGATTTGGAGCTTGCAGAGATGGAGAAGTTGCCCACATACAGCCATAGGACACTTCATTTTAGAATCACAGAATCATGGAATGGTTAGAGTTGGAAAGGCCCTTAAAGATCTTAAAGATCATCTAGTTCCAAACCCCCTGTCCTGGGCAGGGACACCTCCCACCAGGTTGCTCCAAGCCCCCTCCAACTTGGCCTTGAACCCCTTCAGGGATGGGGCAGCCACAGCTTCTCGGGGCAACGTGGGCCAGGCTCTCACCACCCTCAGCATAAAAAATTCTTCCTTATATCTAGTCTAAATCTCCCCTCTTACAGTGTCAAACCCTTCCCCCTCATCCTATGGTTCCCCTCCCTGATCAAGAGACCCTTCCCATCTCTCCTGGAGTCCCTTTAGGGACTGGAAGGAGCTCTGAGTTCTCCCCAGAGCCTTCTCTTCTCCAGGCTGAACCCCCCCAACTCTCTCAGTTGCTGAAGGGGAGCCAGGGCCGGGGCTGACTCTAGTCATGGGGTTTCTCCAGGAGGGAATGAGTTTTGCTCTCCACTGTCCAGACTCCCCAAGGGCCAGCAGGACCGTTGTGTTGTGACAGGATCTGTCCCCGCAGCAGCCACCCCACTGAGTTACTGCTGCTCTTGCATGGACACGCATTTCTCAGGGTGTTTCTCCACCGCTGCTCCCCCACCAAGCCCCCTCCTACAGCTCGGCAAATACCGGCCACGGAGCCGGGAAAGGCAGCGTCCCTCTGGCTGCCGTGTCACTCCCTGGGATGTGTTCGATCTGCAGGCACAGAGAACAGCCTCTGAGCAGCTTCTGCTGCTGCTCATGGCTTGGAGAGAAGGGTCAGTGACCTCAGAGCCGATAATAACCAGCTCTATGACCCCCACTGAGCCTGGCACCTCCCAAAAATCAAGCCCTTGCACTGTTTGGGGGCATTTATTTTGGTTTTCTTTGCTTGGGTTTTCCCCCCACACCTCTTTTTAATGAGGATATACTGCCAGCTCCATCAGGAAATTTTAGAAACTAAAAGGCTTTAATGAACTATGTTCCAGAGGTAAATATTAGCTAAATGAAGCACAATCTGTCTGTATGAACCAGAAGGCTGTCCCGAAAGTAGGTGTTCAGCTGGCTGGCACCGGTGACTTCTTCTGCCTGAGCAGCAGAATGTGAGGAAAAACAAACAAGGGAACAAGGGAGTCTGTCTGCTGCTTCACCACTAGGAATTACAGCCGCTCCACAGATTCACGCCATTTCTACTGATAAAATGACAGCAGGATCTGCCAGCTGTTCTCCTTCGGCCTCGTGCTTAAATAACCCACCCCAAAATAAAACCAGCGCCGTGCCTGCCCCTGTGCGGGGCCTTACCTGCAGACGAGGATTGATGGTGAAACTCCCCGCGGTGGGGTTCATGCATGACACGTACTGCACTTTGGTGATCTCCTTCAGTGACAGCTTGGTCCTGTCGTACCTTGGGGCAAAACAAAAGCAGCAGCAGTGCGACAGCAGCAGGGTGACAGCAGCAGGAGCACGGTGGCAAGGGGACAGCGGCAAGGGGACAGCAGCAAGATGATGGTGGCAGGGTGATGGCAGCTGATACGTCTCCCCAGCACACATCCATGGCTGCCAACGGGATAGGGTCAAATTCTGCATCTCGCCAGGGCAGGGTCTGGCCTTGCCTGCACACCTATATGTGGCCAGGCATACACGAATCCTGCTCTTGGTGGAAATTTTTCAGCTTCTACAACCCGTAGCTGATGTTTCTATAAACTAGTCACAAGCACCAAGCAAACACAGCTGAGCAACTACAGGTTGCAGTAGCCACGTGCCTGGAATTGTCTGGTTCGAGGCAGGCTGGGAGAGGGGCCAGCAGGCTGCCGGGGCAGCTGCCCATGTGCTGCCCACGTGAGAAGGACGGGGACTCCATCTCAGCGGATCTGCGGACCAGCCCCTGGAGCACCCCCCAGGAGCAGCATCACCACCAGGGCCAGGGCAGTCTGAGGGCTGGGTCCTGGTATGAGCAACACAGGGCTAATTTCTAATGCTTGGGAAAACTGCACTTTTAGAAGACTCTAGTTGTCTGAATTTGTGATAATCTTTACTTTACAGCCAGCTCTGGGGTGCGGATTCCAAGGTCTCAGTGTTTTCAAGCGTCCCAGGTGCAGGGACGAGGAGGAGCAAGACCAGGGCACTTGACCCAAGCTGCCAACAGGGTTATTTTATACCATGAATGTCATATTCAATATAAATTAGAAAGTTTGCTGAGGAGTTTTCTCTCTCTCTCTCCCTCTCCCTTGATGGCTGCCACCCTGAGAACTCCCTGCCCTGGTGCCGGAGCCCTGAGCCCTTCCCTCCCTCCCAAAGCCGCAGCGCTCACAGGGTCCCACACGGGCTGTCCCTGCGGGGAGAGCACGGCTTCTGCTGGGGAATGGGCTGGGTATGGTCCTTGTGTGTTTTATACTGGTAGCGGGAGCAATAGTGGTTTTTTAGCGTTACTAATGTTAATTTAGTCTGATCCTATTAAATCTATTTATATTTCAACCCTGGTGTTTCCTTGTTTTTCCCCGATTCCCCTTCCCAGGAGGGGTCATCGAGTGAGAGAATAATTGTCTGAATGGCAATAAATTGTTGTGGGTCCCTCAAACCATAACAGGCTGCCGCGAGCTCTGCTCCTCGCCGTCCTGCAGCCCCACCAGGCTGCCAGAGGGGACCCCCAGCCCGCAGCACCCTGGCGGGCAGAGAGCCTGGCAGTGCCTGGGAGGGGACACGCGGCGTGCTGCGTCCCCATGTCCCCAGTGCTGCCATGGAACCAGCAGAGCCCTCTTTCTGCCTGACTTCCCCAGCATCCACAGCCCCAAATTCCTTTCAGCCCTGCACTGCCTCCACACCTGGGGAGCTTTTGGCCCCGCTCAGGTGCACTGGCAGCTGAGAGGACTGGGAATTGCTGTGAGCCCCTGCCCCGTAATGCAAATCACAGAATCATCATGGTTGGAAATGACCTCTGAGATCACTGAGTCTAACCATACACACCCCCCCCAAAAAAAGACTATCACAATCCCAGGCACCAGAGCATGCCCTGAAGAGCCACGTCTACACATTTCTTAAATACCTCCAGGGATGGTGACTCCACCACCTCCCTGGGCAGGCTGTTCCAGGGCCTGACCACCCTCTCAGGAAAGTCATTCTTCCCAATATCTCATCTAAACCTCCCCTGCCCCAACTTCAGACCATTTCCTCTGCTCCTCTCATTATTCCCTTGGGAGAAGAGGCCAACCCCCACCTCTCTACACCCTCCTTTCAGGGAGTTGTAGAGGCCAATGAGGTCTCCCCTCAGCCTCCTCTTCTCCAAACTCAACATGCCCAGTTCCCTCAGCCTCTCCTCGTAGGACTTGTTCTCCAGACCCCTCACCAGCTTGGTGGCTCTCCTCTGGACACACTCCAGCAGCTCAATGTCCTTCCTGTGGTGAGGGGCCTAGAAGTGAACCCAGCCCTCGAGGTGAGACCTCACCAGTGCCCAGTACAGAGGCACCATCACTGCCCTGCTCCTGCTGGCCATGCTGGTCCTGACACAGGCCAGGATGCCCTTGGCCTTACATTCTGCTGTCCCTCGCAGCACTGCTCATTATGGTGTAAAATGCACCAATTTCCTTCCAAAACACCATCACTGTTTTTCCTTCAAATTCCCTCTACCCAGAAAACAGTTGTTTGCTGCTGCCCGACTGGAAACAACCCGAGGTGCTCTCAGCAGGGGCGCCTCATCCCAGCTGAGGCCAAATCCCTGGAGCTTCCTTCACACAGCAGGCACTCAGGCCAAGCACCCCCCTGCAGGCCTCACCCGGGGAACATGGCCACGGCCCGCAGAGGGAAGGGAGCTTTGCTCCTCTCGGCCGGGCTACCAGCGAGGGAGTTTGTCTGCTGGGGACAGGGGAAGTCCCCCGGGTGCAGAGCGATGGGCTCGCCCACAGCCAGCTCCAGCCCGGGGCAGGAGGGTGTGATGGCAGACCGGGGAGGGGATGGGGGAACGGCGCTTTCACCCCCTCTCAAACCCCAACCCCAGCCCCACAGCTGAGCAAAAGGTCTCAGCTGACCAAGCCCAAGCAGCTCCTACCAGTGGCCGTAGTCCAGGTGCTGCCTGATGAGCGTGTGGGGCTGCACCGTGCCGTAGGCGTCCACCTCAGGCATGTTCAGGTCGTCGATGAAGTAGATAAGCTTCTTGGTACCAGGAGGGCCATAGTTTCTGCCAGCCTTTTTCTCCAGAGGCTTCTCGAGCACACCTGTATGGAGGCAGAGGTGCCAAGCTAAGCTACTGGGGGGGTCACTGCTGCACTATAAAGATTATTTCTCAGCCCAGCCTGATGCTGTCCTGTAGCTCCAGCAGCCCCTGGAGGAGTGGAGCTGTGCTCAGGACAGCCAGGACTCCCCCCAGAGCTCCCAGCCCCTCCCGCTGCATCCCGGCTGTTGGGGAGGAAGAGCTGGCCCTAGCAGAGGATGCTGCTCACCAGCAGGACAGTGGTTGTCCCTGAGCTGTGGACATAGAGCAGCTGGGAGCCCTGCACGGTGCTGGCAGGGACCCTTGGGCAGCTTTTTCAGGCTGAGTTGACCCAAATCATAGAATCATAGAACGGTTTGGGTTGGAAGGAACCTTAAAGACCATCCAGTCCCACCCCCTGCCCTGGGCAGGGGACACCTCGCACCAGACCAGGTTGCTCCAAGCCCCCTCCAACTTGGCCTTGAACCCCTCCAGGGATGGGGCAGCCACAGCTTCTCTGGGCAACCTGGGCCAGGCTCTCACCGCCCTCAGAGCAAAGAAGTTCTTCCCCACATCTCATCTCAATCTCCCCTCTTTAAGTGTCAAACCCTTCCTCCTCGACCTATGGCTCCCCTCCCTGATCCAGAGTCCCTCCCCATCTCTCCTGGAGCCCCTTGAGGAACTCCCTAAGTTAGAACAGGGTCTCCCTGAAGCCTTCTCTTCTCCAGGCTGAACCCCCCCAACTCTCTCAGCCTGTCCTCACAGTAGAAGGATTCCAGCCCTCCCAACATCTCTGTAGCCTTCTCTGGATCTACTCCACCAGGTCCATGTCCTTCCTGTGCTGAGGACTCCAGAGCTGGACACAGTGCTCCAGGTGGGGTCTCACCAGAAAGCTCTCGATGCCTCCTTTCAAACAAATTAAGGCAAACTAAGAGTCTGTTACAAACCCAGGTCTATTTCAGAGCAAGCAACAGCTTCTCAGGCAAGATGAAGCCTTTTGAATCCCTTCTGCACACTTTTTTTTTAAACTAAATCTTGCTCGCTGAGGTTATTTTGACCCAGAGAAGAGAGCAGTGACTATGTCCTGTGGCCCCAGTGACACACAGGCAGTAGGGCCTGGGCACTGGGAAGGAACTGGGAAACACCATGGGCACAGCGGCCCATGAGCAGAGCTCATTTTGTGAATTCAAGTGCATTTTCTACCTCTGTCAGACAAAAGAAATAGGTCATTTTGGGGCAAAATTCCTGCACATCTTCAGAACAATCAAAATAATGTTTTTAATGAAATGCACTAAATACCCCTGAGTTCCCCAATCAGAGAGAAACGTTTCTCATTTCAAAGCTTTGGAAGATTTTAAATTTTTTAGCAGAAGGCTGAGGTTACGTGTCACTCTGGAATATAAAATGTGGGGAATATTTAGAATCCTGGGCTGGTATTTAATAAAAATCACCCCACGCTGCTGCATGCGATGTTTTATAGGTTATTGATTCCTTTGACTGTGGCCCAAGCAACCTTCATGGACTCAGCGAGGGGAAAAGCAAAGAGAAGCACGTCTCCTCCGCCCAGCCCCTGTGGTGGGAGAGCATCCTCAGCGGTCACTGCTCTCCTGAAGGTGGGGGTAGAATTTGTCTCTTTTACAGAATCCCAGAATGAAATGGGGTTGGAAGGGACCACTAGAGACCATCCAGTCCAACCCCCTGCCAGAGCAGGTCCACCCACAGCAGATCCCATAGGAACGTGTCCAGACGGGTTTGAATGTCTCCAGAGAAGGGGACTCCACCACCTCTCTGGGCAGCCTCTGCCAGGGCTCTGCCACCCTCACAGGAGAGAATTTCCTCCTCATGTTTAGATGGAACTTCTTATATTCAAGTTTGTGCCCATTTCCTCTTGTTCTGTCCCTGGGCACCACCGAAAAAAGACTAGACCCATCCTATTGACACTCTCCCTTTAAGTATTTCTAGGCACTGATCAGATCTCCCCTCAGCCTTCTCTTCTCCAGACTAAAAAGACCCAAGTCTTTCCTCATCAGAGGGATGTTCCAGTCCCCTCATCATCTTTGTAGCCCTCTACTGTCCCCTCTCCAGCAGCTCCCTGTCCTTCTTTACATGGTTATGGGTTGTCAACAGCCCTACGAGGTGCTGCAGAGCAGGATGGGAAGTAGTGGTTTGTTGTAACTGGGAAGACTGGCCAATGTCAATGGGACTGGGAACTTTTATAAAAATCTCCTTGTGAAAATGTACACTTAAGCCATTCATTATCATGTGCAGAAGTTATTAGGGAAGATTTATATTCTGCTTTTTTCAGACCACAGATCTTTTAGAACGCTGCTTTTTTTCACTGCCTGGGTATATGGCAGACAGCTCCTCCTTCCCATCCCTCTGCACCCAGCTGGGTCCTGTCACAGACAGTCCCTGCCCAGAGCAATGAAGGGTGCTGAGAAGAATGATGAATCCTTCCTCAGCGGAGTCTCTCTCCCCTTCAGTATAAACCCGCAATATTTGAAATTTCTCGTAGCAAGTTAAATTAAGTGTTTCAAATAAGGATTTAATTTAAATTTAATTAGTCCTTAATTTACATACAAAATCAGCCCTTTTTAAGGTTAAACAAGTATGCAGGAGATTCATCACACTGAAATGCAATTACTGGGAATCGAGTGACTTGTTCGTGAAGGCAGCATTTTAATTCAAAGCTGTATCCCATAATAACAACGAAGGGTCCGTGTCCCTCAAATCTGCACCTGAAGGAACCAGTCACTTCAAACCAGACTTAGCAAGTGCGGTTCCTCTTGCCTGCTGGCTGTTGACCAAGGGAGGGCAAAAAAACACCCCAAAACCCCAACATCTAATTTTGTCGCCAAGAGGCCAATGGGATCCTGGGCTGCGTAGGGAAGAGTGTGGCCAGGAGGTGGAGGGAGGTCATTCTCCCCCTCTGCTCTGCACTGGGGAGGCCACAACTGGAATCCTGCAACCAGTTCTGGGCTCCCCAGTTCAAGAGAGACAGGGAACTGCTGGAGAGAGTCCAGCGTAGGGCAACAGAGATGATGGAGGGATTGGAGCATCTCCCTGATGAGGAAAGGCTGAGAGAGCTGGGGCTCTTTAGCCTGGAGAAGAGAAGGCTGAGGGGAGACCTTATCTACGTTTACAAGGATCTAAAGGGTGGGTTGAAGGAGGATGGAGCCGCACTCTTTTCAGTGGTTCCCAGTGACAGGACGAGGGGCAACGGGCACAAGCTGGAACATGGGAAGTTCCATTCAAATCTGAGGAAGAACTTCTTTGGGGTGAGGGTGGCAGAGCCCTGGCAGAGGCTGCCCAGGGAGGGTGTGGAGTCCCCGTCTCTGGAGATCTTCAAGCCCCGCCTGGATGCTCCTGAGTGATGTGCTCTGGGCAGCCCTGCTTTGGCCGGGGAGTTGGACTGGATGATCTCTAGAAGGTCCCTTCCAACTCTGACAATTCCGTGAATCCATGATCTGTGATAATGCAATTTTCTCCAGGGAGATCTGGAGCAGAAATGTGCTGACTGAGAGAAGCTGAGGGAGGAGCAGAGAGCCAGGAGGGCAGCAGACCAGAGGCCCAGGGCAATGGGCTGAGAGCACAAGTGCCACAGCAAGAGGAATTTGGTCATGATACACAGGAGCAAACCCCCAGAGTGGCCCAGAGAGGGCACAGAGGGTGGCTGGCTCCTTCCAGTCTCTGGGCACGTGGCATTTCTGTGAGCCACGTGGCCTGCGAGGGTGGCAAGGAGCTTATAAATCTCTGCACCAAAGGGCACCTTGGCTAAGAAATGACTGGCTTTCATGTCAGGCTCTTTTTTCAACTTAAAAATAAAAAAAAATAAAAAATCCCAAACTGCTCTGTAGCCATGTTTTAAAAATGTGAAGAGGTGCCTGCTGGGGGAAAAAAAAAAGCAGCCAACTGACAAACTACACAAAAAGGGACAAATTAACTCTAAAAAATGAGCAGTGGGGAACTATATATAGGGCCCCAGCCCTTTAAACCACACTCCCCAGTGCCAATCTCGCAGCCACATCTTCATCCAGGTCCAGGGTGACCTCCTCCTCTTCCCCGTCCCAGCCCACAGCTCCCCCGGACGGGGGCCGGGTCTGTCTGTATGAACCCGCACCCACCTG
>QJSC01009454.1:853844-958012 GCA_003697955.1 Calidris pygmaea
GCTGTGGGCAGAGGCACCGGGGGGCGGTCAGGAGAGCCCGGGAGGGAGGGTGGGCACCTGCAGGCATAGAAATGCCAGAAACCTGCCCCAGAGAGCTCCAATGCTGGCCCCATGACACAGCCCCAGGTCACACTCCAGAGGGAGCTGAGCCCCTGCCGTCACCCTCCCATCAGCAGGTCACTCCCAGAGGGAGATTTTAAGCTCCAACCCCTCTCTTGAAATGTTTGCCATTGTTGGGAGCCTGGCAGAGCACGGAGGAAGCCTTGGACCGTCTTCAGCACCCATCCGGGCTGCCAGCACGTCCTCACCTGGCACCAGCGGCCAGGAACAACCCAGAGGGTGGAGGTCAAATCCTTGGTCTCACCAGCACTTCTCAGGGAGTGGTCACAGAGAATTTCAGGACATTGGGGTCAAACCAAGGAAGTGTTTTGTCTTATGGTGACCCACAGCTGTTATTCAGCTCAAAATAAACCAGGTTTCATTTCTGATTAATGAATACATGTAAAAAATTATTTTATCTCTCTTTAGGTCAACTCAAAATGAAAACCTCATTCCAAAATGAGCTACTTCTCAAAAATCCCCTCCTTTCTCTTTGTCTCTGAAGAGACTAAACAGCAAAACTGAACTTATCTTGGTCTCAAACTTAATTTTTCACCGATATGCCAACATCCTCATCAGCAATATTCTTATGGATTTCCCCAGGGCCAGTAAATCCCTGGGGCTCTGAGCCCTGCAGGGTCATCGAGCCCTGTGGTCCCCAGGGAAGCTCCATGGGAACACGTTGGGCTGCCACAGGACAAGGAGGACATACCAGCAGCCCTGCCTTACAGCCGGCACATACTCATTAGCACCATCCTGAGGGCTAATTGGGATGCAATTCCCCTCACTGCACCCTGAGGACAGTTTGGATCCCAGCCAAGAAACCCATCCAAGATCACAGAATCCCGGACTGGCAGGGGTTGGCAGGGACCTCTGGAGATCATCCAGTCCAACCCCCTCTCAAATCAGGTCCACCCAGAGCAGGTTGCACAGGAACGTGTCCAGACGGGTTTGAATGTCTCCAGAGAAGGAGACTCCACCACCTCTCTGGGCAGCCTCTTCCAGGGCTCTGCTACCCTCACAGGAAAGAAGTTCCTCCTTATGTTGAGATGGAATTTCCCGTGTCCCAGTTTGTGCCCATTGCCCCTTGTTCTGTCACCGGGCACCACTGAGAAGAGTCTGGCCCCATCCTCTTGCAAACTGCCCTTTAGCTCTTGCTCAGCATCTATGAGACTCCCTCTCAGTCTGCTCTTCACCAGCTGTACAGCCCCAGTTCTCTCAGCCTTTCCTCAGCAGAGAGATGCTCCAGATCCTCACCATCTTCATAGCCCCTCACCCAACTTACCCTGCAGCATGGCAGAGGTGGTGTAGTAGTTAAATGGGACCTTCTTCACCACGTATGTGTCTGTGTCCAGTGAGCAGAGCTTGTCACCCACCAGCACAGACTTCCCTGTGCCAGCGTTGCCCACCAGCATCACTGGGCGCTGGCGCTCCAGAAGCCTGTCCATGAAGTACCGCACACGGACCGTCTCAGTGGTGGGCACCAGGCAGGCCTGAGGAGGGACATAACGAGCAGTCAGTGTCCCCACAGCCACGGTCTGGGGAGAAGGAGAATTGGGAGAGCCAGGAATGAGTGGGGTGATCCCACTTTCCAGATTGCACGAGCAAGGAAAGGACATGCTGCTGCCAATGGTTAAAATCAAACTGTCTGTTCAGATGAAAGCTTGGCAGCTGGATGGTGGGAGCAGCATCTGGAGCTCACCACAAACACACTTTGCTAAAACAGGAGCAATTTTTACAAGTCGCCTGCTCGCTGCGGCACTTCTGAAAGGAAAGAAAAGCATAGCTGGCAAACACAGTTCACTACCTGCAGAAACTCTCGGGTTTTGTCCAAAACATAAAACCATCTCTATTTTCATGCAGAATGAGGACATGGTGACTTGGGGACTTTGTCACCACATTGTCTCACATCCCACTTCTCTCTGCAGGCCACATCCTGCAGGCTGGGCACACCAGCTCCCGGGACACGGGGTGGTACTGAGCCTCTCCTCCTGTACATGACTCGTATTCAGAAGCTGGAGGGACGATACGCCCTCACAGCCTCAGCACGGTACAGAGGGACGGGTAATTAAGTGGTGCCTCATGAAGAATGCCCTCCTTATTATGAAGTGCTTGACCTGTAATGAGATTTCATTGAAATGCCCGTGTACAGTTGCTAAAACGCATGCATTCCTCCCGGACATAAAGCATGCGGGGGTCACCTACCTGTAACGGCATTTCTGGATCAAATTCAAATGGGGGAATAAGTTTAGACCAAGGCTCAAACTTCTTCGTTTCTGGATCGATGTAAAAGTCAAAGACTGTGCCCTGAGAGGGAAACTTGATAGTCTTGAATTCCGTCACCCACCACTTGCTGAAATCCACTCTGTAGTCCACAAGCTGCAAGAGAAAAAGTGGAGGAAATATGCTCACTGGGAGAAATTCATTAGTGATGGAGAACGTTACCTACCCAGTCTGCCAGACTGGGACTGGTCCCTAAAATACATTCCCCAGTATAATGATCTTATTCTTTTTTCTATTATTAAGCCTAATTTTTCATTTTCTTCATTTCTCCTCATCACTCCTATTTATTCACCTCTGTGTTGATCACTCTTGCTGTGTCTCAGATTAGATAGATGGATCAATTTGAAAAAGAGAAATACGTGCCTGTGACTAAACAGGCTGCTTGATTGATTCCTGGTGCCTTCTGCTTCCGACAGACAAGGACACAACATCCATCTACATCTGTGGTCATGGTTAGTCACAGGATGCACACTAAAGCCTCTCCTCATAAATCACAGCGCTCTATTAATACTTAACTGTTGTCTTCTGGCTTCTTTTCAAGCCACAGTGTTTTGGAGAAGCAGGATTGAGACACCAGAGCACCAAAGCACCACAGATGGACCTGGCAGGACTGGGGCAGTGATCGTCCCTCTGTACTGGGCACTGGTGAGGCCCCACATGGAGTACTGTGACCCGTTTTGGGCCCCTTACGACAGGAAAGACATTGAGGGGCTGGAGCGGGTCCAGAGAAGAACAATGGAGCTGGTGAGGGGTCTGGAGCACAAGTCTTGTGAGGAGAGGCTGAGGGAGCTGGGGGTGTTCAGCCTGGAGAAAAGGAGGCTGAGGGGAGACCTTCTCGCTCTCTCCAACTCCCTGAAAGGAGGGGGTAGCCAGGGGGGGTCGGTCTCTTCTCCCAAGGAACAAGCAATGGGACAACAGGAAATGGCCTCAAGTTTCCCCAGGGGAGGTTTAGGATGAATATTGGGAACAATTTCTTCATGGAAAGGGCTGTCAAGCCTTGGAAGAGGCTGCCCAGGGCAGTGGTGGAGACGCCATCCCGGGAGGTATTTAAAAGCCAGGCAGATGTGGTGCTGAGGGACATGGGTTAGTGGTGGAGTTGTCACTGTTTGGTTTACGATTGGACTCTGTGATCTTAAAGGTCTTTTCCAACCTAAATGATTCAGTGATCGCACAACTGACCCCCTCGGCTCTGCTGTGTCCCCGTGTCCCCGCGCTGCCCTATCACCCTGGAAGCACCCACTTTCTTGTCTTTCCCCACTGTATCTTTCTACACATGGAGATTTTGGAGCATCTGAATTTTCTCAAGAGCTGGGGTGACAGTTTTGCTTTAGAGCTGGGTCAGGACTTATAAAATGTGCTTAGTCCCCTCCCCTGCCCCAGGTCTCCTCTATGACATGGGGCCAGTCACTCCACATGAACATCCTCCCATGCAGACAACAGGGACTGCAGCCTTCTGCCCGGGGGAGAAGCGGGCAGGGGAAGGAAGGGGAAAGTACTGATAAGAAGATGTCTGTGAAATATCAGATGCATAATTTAGCTTTAGCTGCAGAGTTTCTTCCTGGGGCACCTGTGGGTCTCCTCCCATCGCCACTCAATGTGCTTTCCCAGGCCAGAAGCCCAGTGGGACCAACACGTTGCCCCCAGGCTGCTGAGCCTCCTCCAGGAGACCCGGGTTTGAAGCTGAACTGAACCGAGTGTCCTCTGTAAAGTCTCCTGAGCCACCATCCATCAAAAGACTGGAGGACTTGAAAAACATGTTATTAGAATCCCCAATTTTGCAGTCTCGTGCTGTTCAGAGAGGCAGAATAACTGTAATTTTCCGTTCTCCCATTTTTGTAACTCCTCGGTGTCGGCAGCAGCCGCCCGCAGCGGAGCGGGACGTGCGTCGCTGTGAGCAGCGTTCTCCCCGGGCTGGGATGCGATGCAAACCCTCTGGAGCCTGCAGCGCTGGGCTGTCCATCCCCCCGGGCAGCGAGGGGGAGCCGCTCCAGCCCCGGCTCCGCTGCCAGAGCGGTGTCGAACTCAAACTGCTGCCTTCATAAAAACCCCATATGGGTTTCCACTAATTTCAGAGCCTGGAAATGGCAAATCTATCATCTGTTTCTGTTCGGGGTCCCGCTACCCACCAACAATTGCAGAGGAGTGGGAAGCCTTCCAGACTGTTTCTCCTGACATTTCGGCACCAAAAGGTCAGCACGAAGGGCACCTTCAATGGAGAGCAATAAACAGATTTTATATTGGATCATTTTTCATCAGGCTTGCCCTCGCTCCGACTGCCGGATCCTGGCGCTCTCAGCCCTGACATTTGCAGAGCATCACAGGCAGCAACGTGAGTCCGCTCCCGGCTCCAAGGCTCCCAAGCTCCCAGTGGGATGCTGTGCCTGGCACTGCGGTTCCTCCTGCCACCCGCATGGCGACAGCCCACCACGCTCCCCAGGGACCCTTCTCATGCCAGGGACTGGCTCTGCTGTGGTGCTGGGGATGCAAGGTCCATCCGCCGACGTGCTCAAGGAGCTCTGAGCTCCTGCAATTAGAGAGCAGCTGGGACGGCTGAAGCAAGGACAAGCGGCACTTGCCGGGCTTTGTTGTGTTTGCGTTTTTTAAGTCATCCTGCACTGACAGCACTAAGGGTGACAATAGGATGCCCATGAGCCAGCAATGGGCCCTTGTGGCCAAGAAGACCAATGGCATCCTGGGGGGCATCAAGAACAGTGTGACCAGCAGGTGGAGGGAGGTCATCCTGCCCCTCTGCTCTGCCCTGGGGAGACCCCATCTGGAGCACTGGGACCAGTTCTGGGCTCCCCAGTTCAAGGACAGGGGACTGCGGGAGAGAGTACAGCAGAGGGCTACAAAGATGATGAGGAGACTAGAACATCCCTCTGATGAGGAAAGGCTGAGGGACTTAGGTCTTTTTAGAGAAGAGAAGACTGAGGGTGGATGTGATCAACGCCTAGAAATACTTAAAGGGAGGGTGTCAGGAGGATGGGGTCAGTCATTTTTCAGTGGTGCCCAGGGACAGGACAAGAGGAAATGGGCACAAACTTGAATATAAGAAGTTCCACCTAAACATGAGGAGGAACTTCTTTCCTGTGAGGGTGGCAGAGCCCCGGAAGAGGCTGCCCGGAGAGGTGGTGGAGTCTCCGTCTCTGGAGACATTCAAACCCACCTGGACACGTTCCTGCGCAACCTGCTCTGGGTGGACCTGCTTTGGCAGGGAGGTTGGACTGGATGATCTCCAGAGGTCCCTTCCAACCCCATATCATTCTGTGATTCTGTGAGTATTTCCCAGCTGGCACGTAGAAAATGGAAAGTAAAGTCCTCCACAAAGACTAAGAAAACTAGACTCGCACAGGTCACACAATGGCCACGAGGTATGATGGCACCAGATCAGCACCAAGCTGAGCCTGAGCTGGGTTGTTTAGCAGTATCCGAAGCATCTGCTCCTTGACACAGATCAATTGTGAGGAGCCCAGCAGATGCTGTTGGTCCAGCATTGAAGCATATGGAAACAACAAGAGGAGAGCACTTGAGCAGCTGCTGAGAACAGCAGTGCCTCCACCCCAGCTGGGGAAGGACCCCTGGTGTCAGGTCCATGGAGAGACCTCCCACACACTCCAGACCACACACAGCTTGAAATGAGCCTACTAGAGACCAGATATGGATCAACAAGCCCTCGACAGCGCTGCCCTGTCACTGGGCAGACCTGCAGGTGGGGATGAAATGCTTTAGATCTGAGGATGAGGTACACTGACCAGGAGATGCAACCACCCAACAGGTTCCCAGCAGAGATCAGACAGAACCAGAGTGAGCAGCTCCAGCAGATGCCAACTGTACCTCCACCAGCAGGTTTTGCAGCTACTCCCATTGCTCCCTGTGCCACTTGATGAAAATCTGGTACTCAAAATCTAGGACTTGAGGTGCCACATGGGCTCTTAGACCCCTCTGCAAGTGCCTCGGGTTTCTCCTGCCTGCCTCTGAACCAGTCGTATGAAAAACCTCCAGCTTACCCAGCCATCACCTGGGAACAGCAACCCCAACCAAGGGTGGGAAGCTGTCCCACAAACGTGGGCACAAAACCATGGCAGGGAGCCGAGGGTGGCCCTAACCCCAGCAGCGCCAGCAGCAGGGCTCTGACACGCAGCCCACTGTCTTCTTGTCCATTATTGCTGTTAGAGCTGGGAGCTGTAAAACAGCAGCAGCTTTTCCAATTACTTGGGAATCAAGAGACAGCCCCGCTGTGCCGAGCTGTGGAAACGGGGCAGAACTGGGGCGAAAGGAAATGTCCGTTTCTCCTCTCCTGTGCATAAGAAACCAGGGAGAGATGGGGAGGTTGGAGGTAGCAGCACAATTCCCCCAGGCAGGGCTGGAGAAGGTCCTTCCCAGGATCCCTGTTGTTCAGGTGCTGCTGCTCCCACCAAACAGCCGTGTTTCAGCTCAGCTGGAATGTCTGGGCTTCTCCCATATTTTAAGGACCTGGACCTGAAAGGGGGCTGAAAACATGCAGTATCAAGTGCTGCCCTTGAGAAAACTTTCTTGTAATAATATCACCATGCAGGAGATCACACCCACCTTGTCCAACGCAAGCTGATGGACTCCGAGGCTGACAGCTGCAATTACTCCATGGGACGGATGGACTGTGGAAGCAGCATGGAGAGTAGTGCCCTGCCTTCCTCTGCCTCTCGGCCATGAGTGTACTTTGAATGTCAGAGACACCAGGAGTGAAACCATGGTTGGATTAATCCTCCTGGCCCAAGAAGGTCTTAGTCTCTAGATTGTGTCTTCCATCACTGCAGCCTGGGGTGTGAACATCATCCACCACCAGCTCAGCTGAGCCCAGCAGCTCATGCCTGAGACCACCACCAGCTGGTGGCCACAGGGGAGGTCAAGCCGAGCACCCACAACTTTCAACCTCACCCTTGTCAGAATCCTCCCAGCAAAGAGCACGTGAGAGCAGAGCCTTTGTCTCCTCCAAGTTAAGCGGAAGCACATAACCCCCAGAACCCAGCCTGCCCTGCTGACCACCCCTCTTCCTTACGTACTTCTCTCAGAACTGAGGACAGTCGGTTCTTGCCATCTACCTCCTTAATAAAAGCCAGTTGGTGACAAAGCACTGGCCGGTTTGTGTCTACCTGTGCGGTCAGACGGCTGAAAGGCTGCTCCACTGATGTGTGTATCTGCTAAGTCCACCTTAATTTGATCACATTATGCACATCCACAGCCCTCCATAAATTAACCTCATGTTTCTCCCCAGTGCAATGTGTCTGCATGAGCAAACATCACCCGACTCCTCAGCCCTTCTCCTCTGCTGTTACACCCCAGACAATGAGGTCTCTCACAAAAGGAATTGTTGCGTTCAGGTTTCTAGTTTATTATCAGCTACACGACAGCCCCAGGAAAACAGCATTACTGATACAGCACTAGGTTATGGAAAGGATTAAAACAACCCACAAAAGAACAGGAAAAAAAAAGCCTGTATAAAAGATGCTGAAGCAGCATCTTCCTTCTTACCTGGTCTTGAAACATCGATCCACCAAAGGCCCAGACGGCGGCAAAGACAAAGTAAAGTTCATAAAGCTCCTTGGGACAGTCGGGAGGTGTGTTTTCCTCTGTCAGGAGGCATTCGAGGAGGTGGCACAACATCTGAACCATACTCTGCTCAGGAACAGGAATAATCTTCTTAAATCTAAGGGATGGAAATTGAAAGCACGGGAAATATAATTGGGTCCAGCAACACAGTCACTCACAATCTGGGAAGAGAAGCCTAGAAATGCTTTTTCAGAATATTAGCATTTTCCATGTCAGCAGCATGTGTCTTATTCCCGGGTACAGCAATACAGAGAACACCCCTTCTCTCCCTCGGACCTGCTGGCACTGGCACATACACAGGTAATAACAGTGATCAGAAGTTTCAAGCATTTTAAAACTTTGATCCTCTTGAAAGAAGTAAAATGGGAGAATTGCTAAAGGCAATGATTTCCTGTGAACACGATGAGTTCAAAAGCGGTCAAATAGAGAAGTAATAAAATAAGCCCTTTCATCTTGCCATTTTACATTCATTTAAGCTACACTTACAGAATTCCAAACTAATACTGTAGCAGCACTGAAGTCCTCCATAAAGTAATTAAAGCTATTTGAAAGGTTGTTCCTACAATTTTTGAATTAAGTAAGCTACCAAAATACTCAGCTCAGGGCTGCCTGTAGCTAATCCCAGGGATTTCACGGTCTGACACAATGTTCAGCAAATAGAGTGGGAAATGTCCAATGGACTCTCCTGCCATCAGCTTGGTCCTCAGGGAGCGGCTCCCATGGAAGATGCCCAAATCCTACTTCCAAACACCGCTGCTTTGACTAATTCAGCCCCTTCTGACACATCCCCATTGTGGCTGATAACTCCCATGCTCAGTTGTATGCTGATTGATTGATCCATTTGTTGATTTTAAATGAAGGTGTAACTATAGGAAGCAAGCCAAAGATGGGAGAAGCTCCCTTAATCATGTTTGTTGAGACTCTGCTTTGGCCAGTCCTCACACAGTATGAGTAAGAGATCCACCTCCCATGATGATAAGCAAGAACCACGTAGCTTCTCTGGGAGCTTTGAAGATAACTCAAGCCAAGAAGCAGCAGGGCCCTTCCAAATATCCAAGTTCTTCATGTTCATTGGATTGGTGTCCAACCATGAAATACGCCCAGGCTGGGTGTCCACACAGACTGACTTCACTTGTTCAAATGCATCAGGAAAGAAATTCAAGAGAGAACTGCCTGTAGAGCAATCCCACCCTCTCCCACAACCACCAACTTCCTTCTCCTCACTGAGGGTCAGGAGAAGAAGGGTCAGGAAAAAGAGGATCTGATCTCTCCGCCTTCCATGACACATACAGAAAACTTTCCTTCAGCAGCAGTTTGAAATCTGCTCTACTGGAAAATTACTTGTGGAGTGGACTCAGGTCCAGTCTGACATACTGGGACACTGAAAAGTTTTCTCTTTAGGATCTCCTGGATTTACTTTCCAAGAGATACAGAACTGGTACAAGAAGTACAGGAACAATAAAATCAAAATCAGATGAAAACCAGACCTGACAACCAAAGGCCGGGCAGGAATGTCCGCTGCCCCACCTTGCCTCATTGCTTCTCTGAGCTGAAGTCACTGATGCTCAAGGCTCTCCAGGACAAGGAGGAAACCAGCCACCCAATGCCATGCACAGCACAGCCCCAGCCCAGCTGGTCTGGAAAGTGGCGAGGGTCCCCCTGCCCTGGCCAGTGGAGATACAAATGCTCTTCAGATGGTACCTTGTTCTGAGGGTGTCCAGGCAAACTGGCAGGTACTTATCAAACAAAATGGTCAGGTTGGCTCTCTCGGACTGGACCTCTCGCCTGTCAATCCAGCTGCTCACTGGGGGATTCCAGCCCAGATCTGATGGGTTGATGTACAGGATCCCTTTAGGCCCAGGACAAGAGAGGACATACAGTAAGGACACAGCAGAGACTATTCCTTCCCTCCAACAGAATTTCTCAGCTACTTTCACATAACTGGAACTCTGTGAAATACACCTGGATGCCCCATTACCCACCCCCTCCTCCTGCCCCGCTGCAGAGTAGAAACATTAATAGTTAAGAAACTCAACTCAGGAAACCAGAACAGCTTAATGATGCTGCCCCAAATTCAGAATATGGCTTGGCTTGAGTCACGTTATTGCTCCATGCCCCATTTCCCCATGTAAAACTAGGGGACTCCTTCATTCCTTTCTATCATACTTCATGTACTTCTTGAGAAGATCAGGAGCTCTTTGGGACAGGGACTGTCCCTCTCCTCGAGCCATCCAGGGCTTTGCCCAACAGGGGCACTCTCAGCAACGCTGAAGCCATGAACATCCATCAACAGTCAGAACTCTGGGGAAATCTCCACGACAACGACCACTCCTCAGAGGGATCTGGCGTCAGGTTCCTCAGTTTGTCTGTGTTTCAGGAACCCACCCTGTCCCCCAAAGGCAGCTGTGATCCCAGGCTGGGCACGTTCAACAGGGACCAAGCTGGCCAACAGCAGACTGGTTAATGGCACTGAATCCCAGTGTGAAGCTCAGGGCAGGACTCACCCGCTCTGGAGACAGTGGCTGGGGTGGCTGTGCGCAGGTGGCTGATCTCAAAGACCAGCCGCATCGTTGGGTTCAGAGGGATTCTCTCGTTGCTTGCCAGGGTCAGCACCTGCATGAGGCAGACAGACAGACAGACTGACACCTTCCCTGGGAACAGGAATGAAAAGCGTTCAGCACTTTGACTAGAGAGCTCGGTTGCTGTCAGCCCAGTTCCTCCAGGCGCAGCAGCTGATTTCTAGCAGACAGAAGAACCGTCCCTCTCTCTTCCATCACCCAGAATGAAGAGCACTCCCTTTGGGTGGGGAAAAGGTGTAGGATTATAAAAGGTCTAGGAATATGACCCCACTCTATCTTTTAGGGGCCTGAAGTTATCATCAGGACATCTACGGTTATTCATGAGCCCAGCTCTCCAGGAAAGGGAAATTCCAATGAAAACATGAATTGAGCTATTTCCCTCATGCACCATTTCCTTTATGCAATATTGTCTGGTGTATCTGAAGAAACACAATTGCACTATTCTAGGAGGTCCTACTGCAGCATCCGCACTTCCAGGCTGCATCATGCCCCGCAGTCGGACACCACCTGCTCCTTCAACTTCTATTCATTACCTTATTATCATCCATCACAGTATTAAGAGACTCAATCCACATCGGATCAATATCTCCATCTAGTACCATCCACTTGGGTCCATCATGTGTGATGTTGGCCAGCTCTCGCATGATTGATGAGAACAGTCCTGGGAGGGTGACAGGAATATGTTGGTGAACACTGAAGGTGCCATCTGCTCTAACAGATTTTTCCAGCAACTTATTAAAAATTATCCTAATTAATGCTTTCCTCTTAAGCACTCACATCTCTGTGCATACATACATAAATATTACTATATCACGCTATGGGTCTAGTCTGCTTTGAAGAAAAATACCACTATCAGTTACCACCACTGAAAATGAGTGCAGACCAAGCACAAGCTTCATTCCCACCCAGAATCATAAGGGATAGAAAAGTGAAGAGCAGACACTCAGGGGCAAAAGAAGGCACACAATGCAGAGAAAACCATCTCAATATGCCTTGGAAATTCTTATAAATGTTTTTTGTGGCTCGAAGTATATCAGGGAAATAGAGATGCATTAAATGCTGGGTCATGGCTTTAGTGAGATTGAGGGGAGAACAAGCAGGGAATGACACTGAATGACAGAACAAAATGTCAGTAAAATCAAGGAGACAGAGAGGATACAGTGTCTCCAGGGGAGTAAATAATGAATGTTAAGAAGAGCAGGAAGGCTGGGAGAGAGCAGCAGCACCGCAGAGCAAATGAAACCTCCACAAAACTACCGCTCTTCTCTACACATGAAAATACCTAGGGAGACGCTGCTCTTCATGAAAAAACATCAGGCAAACATTAAAAAAAAGGCATACTTTTTTTTTTTTTTTTTTTCCCCTCCAGGACAAGCTATTTCTTTGTGGTCCAGGTCAGGAAGAGCCAGTGGCATTATGTGAGTGAAGCTTGTGCACAGCAAATGCAGAAGAGCTCACCTGAAACAGGGACCCAGTTCTGAGACCGGGTCAAAAAAAATATCCCTGCGCTGGCTCTGCCCCACCTCAGCTCCTCCCGCGCTGGACACATGCCTTGGAAACTGCTCCAACATCATGAGTATCAGCAATATCCCCTGTCTCAGAGCATCACTGCTTCCCTCACACCCCCTACAACCGCAGTGCAGAGAAAAGGGCTCTCTCCTGACCTTGTGCATCCACCACCGAGCCCTCTGGGGATTTAAAAGAAGGGTTTGGTTCTACAACAAACACTTGTAGGATTCCCTCGTGGGACCTTTTACCGCCCAACATGTACAACCTTTTCAGCTCCTGATAATGAAAGGAGTGACAGGATAGAAACGGGAAGAGGAAAAGAAGGAGCTGATCCGTAAGACAAGATTCTCTCTTGTTCGGCTTCGGTGACGATTGCCTTGCTGGCAACAAGAAACAACATTTTCAGAAATGGTTAATGCAGAAAACACCTGTCTTGAAACCCCAGGGAGGAGTTTCAACAGTTCCCTTGAAACGTTGCAGGCCAGAAGCCACTGGAGAGCCACCTGTAAGATGTCCCTCCTGGTGCTCCGTGCCACCCACCGCCCCCACTCTGTGGTCACTGCTGCAGAGCTCAGGCTGGATCCCACACGTCCCTCTGTCACTTTGATTTAGGGTCCCTAATTACAATTAAAAAGAAGTTAACCCTGGCCCTGGAGCTAAGCTGGGGGTCACGGAGGGGTCCATGGTGGCAGCCAGAGGAGGTGGGTGGCACCTCATCTCCTGGCCCAGCATGATTTATGGCAACGTCTCCCTTCCCTCCCCCGCGCCTCCCAGGCCAGCCGCACACGTAAATCAAAGCTGCCATCACCTATTAGTCACAACCAAACATTTTCACTCCCCACTTCTGTAATCTTTCAGCAAGTTCTAAATGCTCATCTTATTTTCCTCAGGAGCAATCAGGATCAACAGACTGGCAAATGTTGGTGTGTTCCAGAGATCGGGCAGCGCTATTAAAGGGAAAAACACCCCTGTAAGGCTCCTGTGTGTGCACTAGCAGCTACGGAAACACGGGGATGGGAAATCTTCAGGGGGCCCAGTGCACACCATAGGGCAGGAAGGAACTCTCTGCCATTTACCTGGGAGTTCTGGTGGACAATAGGATGCCCATGAGCCAGCAATGGGCCCTTGTGGCCAAGAAGGCCAATGGCATCCTGGGGGGCATCAAGAACAGTGTGAGCAGCAGGTGGAGGGAGGTCATCCTGCCCCTCTGCTCTGCCCTGGGGAGACCCCATCTGGAGCACTGGGTCCAGTTTTGGGTTCCCCAGTTCAAGAAGAACAGGGAACTGCTGAAGAGGGGACAGCAGAGGCTACAAAGATGATGAGGGGCCTGGAGCATCTCTCTGCTGAGGAAAGGCTGAGGGACTTGGGTCTTTTTAGTCTGGAGAAGAGAAGGCTGAGGGTGATCGACGCCTAGAAATACTTAAAGGGAGGGTGTCAGGAGGATGGGGCCAGTCTTTTTTCAGTGGTGTCCAGTGACAGGACAAGAGGGAATGGGCACAAACTTGAACATAAGAAATTCCATCTAAACACGAGGAGGAACTTCTCTGAGGGTGTCAGAGCCCTGGAAGAGGCTGCCCAGAGAGGTGGTGGAGTCTCCTTCTCTGGAGACATTTAAACATTCAAACCCCACCTGGACACGTTCCTGTGCAACCTGCTCTGGGTGGACCTGCTCTGGCAGGAGGCTGAACTGGGTGGTCTCCAGAGACCCCTTCCAGCCCCATAGCATCCCATGATTCTGTGATCACCAGTCCAGCCAACTCCAAAAAACTGCCTCCCCAGTTTAGGAACTAGTATGTGTTGGTATTAGTGGACATGATAATTATTCTTACGGCAATAGGATAAAGCGGGTTTATGCCACACTTCCCACCTGAGGATCAAAGAGCTAAAACATCCTACATATCTTTTCACCAACACACTCTCCTGTGGCTGCGAGCAGCAGAGAAGCACCTGGGCTTCCAGACCTGCACATGAAGGACCAGCCATCCTGCTGCTGCTCAGGAAGTTCATCAAACTTATCCTTCTGTATCTGCAGATTCAGTCATGAAAAGACATTTACCATCTTTCCATTCTCTTGTTGCTGGGTTGATGATGCCAAAAAGCTCATCATTGGTGACTGCCTTGGGATTGAGGTCTGTCCAGACAGGACGTCGCTTCATTATCTGGTAAGTCTTGTTGAGGGATCTCATCACCTGAGACTTGCCTGTGCCTGCGTTACCCACCACAAAGACGGAGTGCCGGACCGTCAGCAGCTCCTCCAGCTGCACCACCTGGGAAAAAACACTCCCAAATTAGAGACAAAGATGCCAAACTGAAGTTCAGATCTACAAAATAGCTCCCATTGGGCCTCTTATTTAGAAGATGTGCCCCAGACACACAAATGGATTTGACACTGAGTTTGGTCTGCCCATTCTGATCATGCTGGGTGAGATCCTCAGTCTGCAGACAAACCTCCAGCACCATTTACGTCTGGCAGCCATCTGAGGTTCTGCTCTCCAAGGGCCACACTTTCATGGACCTGCAAGAGATGGCCCTTTTGTAAACTCCGGGGCTGAGCCAGTGCAGGTTTTAGGGGCCAGTGCAACTGCACCAGAGCCAGCGCAGCCGATTCCATCCTCCATCGAGGTATGCCTGAGGGGGGAATATTGTGGAAAGCCCTCTTTGTAGAGGTGAAGATGGTTGAGCAAACCCAAACAATGTGGTGGTGAGGTAGGTACAGCAGAAGGTCGCTTGGTCTTACTTTAAGCACAAAGTTGTCCTCAGCCTGCAACTGGAGGTCCAGCATCGCCTGCCGCACAAAGGACTCAAAACTCAGGTCACACTTCCGAGGCACATCCAATGCAGGGAAAAGATCCCCGATCAGCCCCATGAACACCGGCACATCATCCGTCACAATCTTGGGGATGTTAAAGTCACGCAGCGAGCGCATTAGAACCTGGTCTTCGGGTCGCTCTGGGTCAGCTCGTTTGAGGGAGCCGGCAGCAACGAGCACGGACTTGATTGCACGCAAGCCCCAGTCGTAGTGATCCTGCATGGGGAGAAATCAAAACAAAAAAAGGAGGGATGAGTTTTATGGAATCACGGAATCACAGAATTGTCAGAGTTGGAAGGGACCTTCTAGAGATCATCCAGTCCAACCCCCCTGCCAAAGCAGGGTTGCCCAGAGCACATCACTCAGGAGCATCCAGGCGGGGCTGGAAGATCTCCAGAGACGGGGACTCCACACCCTCCCTGGGCAGCCTCTGCCAGGGCTCTGTCACCCTCACCCCAAAGAAGGTCTTCCTCAGATTTGAATGGAACTTCCCATGTTCCAGCTTGTGCCCGTTGCCCCTCGTCCTGTCACTGGGAACCACTGAAAAGAGTCCGGCTCCATCCTCCCTCAACCCAACCTTTAGATACTTGTCAGCATTGATAAGGTCTCCCCTCAGCTTTCTCTTCTCCAGGCTAAAGAGCCCCAGCTCTCTCAGCCTTTCCTCATCAGGGAGATGCTCCAATCCCTCCATCATCTCTGTTGCCCTACGCTGGACTCTCTCCAGTAGTTCCCTGTCCCTCTTGAACTGGGGAGCCCAGAACTGGACGCAGGATTCCAGTTGTGGCCTCACTGGTGCAGAGCAGAGGGGGAGAATGACCTCCCTCCACCTCCTGGCCACACTCTTCCCTACGCAGCCCAGGATTCCATTGGCCTCTTGGCCACAAGGGCACGTTGCTGGCTCATGGATAGTTTGCTATCCACTAGGACTAGTTTAGACACTAGTTTATGCTTAGACAGTACATCACCACCCAGGGGTACAAAACCAGCAGCTCCAAACTGGAAATACGTCCAAATCTGTTCTTTGCATTTTGCCCAGAGACCTGCACCAGCCGGAGTTACCTCATTTCCATTTCAGTAGGTGAGATTCCTGTCAGGGACAGGATTAAAGAGTTAAATGATTCAGCTGTTCCTACCACGGCGTGGGCTCAGAGCTGGCAGTGAGACAGCAGCAGGACTTGCACTCCGGGGACCTAAGCAATTTGTTTCATCTAAATCATACAGGAGCTAAAGCAAGGCCAGCTGAACCCCCGGATCTGCAGGAGCTACCAAGGTGAAAGGGTTGTTAATCCGTTATGAGGCTCCAGACACCCAAGTTTCTCCATCCTGCCCATCACAAGGTCCCCAGGCACATCTGGTCCCAGAAGCAGTCCCCCGAGATGGGGCCAGCAAAGACATTGCTGAAAAAGAACCACAAAAAGGCAGGAGAGGAACTCTCAAGCCAACAAACAAGTCTTTGTATTTCTGCTCTGTTAACACCCTGCAAAGCGCAGCTCGACAGTGGGCTGCTCTGCAGGGGAGGCCACAGATTCCAACAAGGCCTCCAAGACACGGCACAAAGTTTCTGTGATCAGGCATCTTCCACCCAGGCTCATGCTGGCACCGCCAAGATCAGGTTTTCCATCTGGAGCCCTGACTCAGCTTTTCTGTGTACCCAGCTATGAGCTATGCAAATGATGACAAGGAAAATCTGATTAATTAGAGCTTTGCACTGGAAGTGACCCTACTTAGTCAGCACCTGACAGCAGAGGGAACTGTTTGGCTGAATTTAGAGAGGGACAGACACCACAAACCCACTGCAGGCGGGGAGTCAATAGGAACTCAGAGACGGAAGAGCAAAGGGTCACTGAATACTACCCCAGACATGGTGTCATTTGAGCCCAGTGAAAATCCCTCCCGCTAACGTTGCTGGTCAAAAGCTTTTGTCCTGCAGATCCTCCAATAAAGCAGTTCCAACACTTCATTGCTTCAATGACCACAAATCTCTTTCCCAGCAGCGAGCGCAAATGCAGTCATTAAATAAAAGCTGTGAAGCTGTAGCTGTGGAGGTGAGTGGCAGAGTGCCACATTCCTGCTGACTGTGGAGATCAAGAGGCTTCGCTGTCCCCCCCAGGAACAGAAGGGGCTCACCTGCTTGGAGAGGAGCTCTTTGCACAGCCGGTACAGAGTGATGAACTTCCTGGCTAACGCCCGGGCCTCAATGAATCCCTCGGCCACCAACATAATCTCACAGATCAGCTCGAAGTCTGGCACAACCATCGCGCACGGCCTAGAAAGACAGGCAAGAAAAGGTGGCAGAACATAATTCTTTACTCCCGGTCCCAGGGGCAGTGGATTCGCAGCTTTATCTTCCAGGTCTCCTGCGAGGCAGGTCACACACCGCCTTTCCCACCGCACGGGACGGAGCTCCTGTGCATTCCCAGGCCCCTCGCACAAGGGCATCTGTATCTGCAATTCCCCATGGAAACGAAGTCAAGCCTGGATGTTCCAAAAGACAATTTCTGCCAGTCTTATAACACGGGCCCCAAACCCGGGACTCACCTGAAGAGAGCTTTTAAATTCTCAGGTAGCTCGGTTCGCCCTGCATAGCCAGGGTTCATGGTGATGAAAATGCCCACTGAGGGAACTAAGTTAATGTCTTCTCCAAGAAAATTGAAGGATTTCTTCTTCTCCCGTATTGCATCCTGCACGCTCTTCACCTAGGAACCGAGACAGCGCTGTGGCATTGGTGTTCAGCGAGGAAAAACACACCAGCAGCAGTGCTGCCCTCCCTCCCTTGGCCCCATGGCACTGGGGCTCATCACTGCTCTGCTGGGGTTTTTTACTGACCACGTAAAGTTTTACAGACTGTTTGGAGTAAATCTGTCTGGCAACAACAATCTCCCATCACAATCACAGCCTGACAAAGCAGAAAAGAGAGCTGAAGAGACTGGGCACCACTGCTCCCCATCGCCACCGCTCCACACACACACACGGCATTTCCCAATAAACGTGGCCTCAGCTCAATTGCAAACTGATCACTTGATACTGCTTTTTAAGATTTTGGGACATCAGATGTTTCTTTTAAAACCACAACGAGAAGGCAGAGGCTGTAAGATGTCCCCTGACACCCTCACTCACTAATATTGCACTGCGGTTTGTATTTGCCCGGTTGCAGCTCCGTTCCCACCCCTCACCTTCCAAAGGGAGCAAGTTTATTAAAGCTCCATCACCTTCTTGCAAACAGCACTTCAGCGAGGCACAAACCTCTCTGCATTCACTGCTCTGACCTCACTGCTGTTTGCCATCTTAAAGTTAAGCAATTAATCGAATTTTGCTCTGTGAAGAACCATATCGACATTAGCTGCATGACTAAGACAGCCAATTAACCATCGCCATGGTTACACCACTAATAGCAGCCGGGAGACGCGACGATGGAATGACAGCCCTGCCACTTCCTTTAGATGCTGCGCTCCAGCCAGGAGCGAGGGAATCATTAGCAGTTGAGTCATATCTGGGCTCCTTTTGTTCAGCCTTTTTATTTTAAGATCCTCAAAGACTTTTTTTTTCAATGACAACTTTAAACTTAGAACCTGATGGAAGAGAAATTGAGAGGGAACGATACATAAACTCCTGTACCCACCTGGGGCCTCTCTGGGACATCACATAAGGTAGCAATTATGAGTGAAAGAGAGATGAGAAGAACATGGAGTTCACGAAGGGGTTCAGAACAATATCTTTGACCAAAACATTTACAAAAGTGTAGGAACTTCTGGGCTCTAGATTTTTCTTTCTGCAACACCAAGCCCAAAAGGGGGTCTAGGAAGAGTTCAGCACCTCAGTCAGACACTGGGATCCCAAAACCTGCACTTGGCTGACACAGGTGCAGAAGAACTTAGATACTTTGGCACCTCAGTTTTCAGTGCTGAAGTTCCCTAAGGCTCAAAACGTTCAGTTCTGCCCACGTGGGAGCTGTCTCGGTGGGGACAGGACAGCTGAGCACCCACCTTCCGCTCAACACCTCCCAGCAGCCGGATTCATCTGGCATTTTCAGGGGACACCAGCAAGATCTAGGATCTGGACAACATCCAGCCACAGCTCTCCTTGAAAGAAAGGGCCAGAAGGGGTAGGAGGGGCTCCTGCCATCCCACTGCCCCAGATTTCAGCCCCCACCAGAGGGGGCCCACACCTGCAGCATTCCCCAGGGTGCCCCCCGTCACCCCCCAGGCAGGGCAGGGGACATCTCTCCTCCTGCAGCCCCTTCCCCTGCGAAAAATACTTCCAGATTTCCTCATGGGGCAGTCAGTGGAAGGGAATGAGGTGGCAAAGTGCCAGACTATCTACGAGCAGAAGAGAAGAGGACTCAGCTCAGTGGGGAGGGCAGGGTCCCCTTCCAGCGCTTCTCCAGGGACGGGACTCACCAACCACATGCACTGAACAGTGAAACTGTGGAGGAGTCGAGAAATCGCTCTACAGGGAGCACACCCCGTGCAGCTGGCACAGCCCTAACAGCTCTCCCCCAGCTTTAATCCTGAGCTGCCAGGGCAGCCTCCGCCAGGCATCAGCCAGGGCTGCAGACCTGCCCCAGGTTCCCCATCCCAGGTGTCACCCAGCACTCGGCAGCACCCATCGCACCCATGGGATCCTCCTGGGGATTATGCCACATGGCCAGGAATGCCCCCTACAGCCATTCCACAGAGCTCTCCTCACAGACACGGGAATTAGATCTACAGCCACAGGAAAACAGAAAGAAGGAGAGAAGACTGCACCGTGTTGGTGACAGGTAAGTGTTAAGAAAACTAATCTTGAACATATTCCTATTTGCTGACTATGACACACACCCTGTGCCTCATGGGGGGCAATGAGTAACCCCCAGAAGTCCAGCGGGCCATGGATCTGCCCCAAATACCCCCCTTCCCCTCCATGAAAGTTCCTCCCTACATGGCTGAGCAGCCATGAGTCAAGGCAGCTTCCCTCCATAAATGACACCCCGCAATTATCCCACAGCCTATTAATGACACGACTGTCTTCCTCCGGAGGAACAGGTATGGAGCTGCGGCACACACCGATCTGGGAAAAGGTGCTATAAAAAATTGCCTCAACGCAAATGCTGTAACTGGGGGAAGAACAGAAGTGACAAAAATGTTTGCAGCGCATCACTGCTACATTTTGTCAGTGCTGTGATGTTCATGTGATTAATCTTGGGATATAATCCCCCACCTGCCTACACACAGAACTGAAACCGGCAACACGCGCTTTCCGTATTCGCCCTCGCTCCAGAAGCTGCAGCTCTGCCTTGTTTGTATTTACTTACATTTCTCCACTTACCTGTACAGCCACCACAGAAAGGACCTCAACTGAGATCCTGTTAAATTCATCAAAACAGCCCCAGGCTCCCGTCTGGGAAAGGCCTTTGTAAATATTCCCACAAGACTGGAAAAAAAAAATAATAAAATTACAAGAGTAAAAATCACAAATAGAATCAACTCCAGCAAAAAATGGATTTTATTTCCCAGCCTGTTTATTTATAGCAATTTACAGTCTATTGTGGGTATTTAGAAAAGTGCATGGAAACAGCAGGCACAACTCAATTATAATATTTATAGCTCTGCACAGTTTGCCACTTGATTTGCTAATTGCACTTTCTCGATATATCTGTGCACTAGTTTCATTTAAAGGTCACCTGTGCTGAGTTACTGACGGCCCCGCTTCCTGGGGGAGCCCATCAGCTGAGTAAAATATGATCCCAGGCTACCGCGATCACCGTACTGTGCCGGGGCGGCAGAGAGCAGGGCTCAGCCGGGCTCTGCAGCGGCCGAAGGTTCAGCAGGTTTTGGCCTTATTCTGAGAGAGCGTCCTGAGAAAACCAGGACCGGTCCCTTCCCAGGCCAGGGCTGTCAGTCCATGAGCATGCCAGGAAGAAACCAGGGTGGAAGTATCAGCAGAGCATCCGTCTCAACTGAACGGGCCAACATTTTTGAAGTATTTCACATGGAATCTAACTCCAGAAGGGAATGGAAAAGTGTAACGAGGCAGAGAGAGAGTCAGTTGGGATCTCTGCCTCCTGAAGAACCTTGCACAAGTCTTTGAGAAGAAAAGGGAGGAGGAGAAGGTAGTGTCCAGCAGAAGGAAAAGAAGGTGTCCAGCAGAAGGAGAAGGTGTTGAGTAGAAGGAGAAGGTGCTGAGCAGAAGGAGAAGGCAGCATCCAGCAGAAGGAGAAGAAGGTGCCCAGCAGAAGGAGAAGGTGGTGCCCAGCAGAAGGTGTTGAGCAGAAGGAGAAGAAGGTGTCAAGCAGAAGGAGGGTGCCCAGCAGAAGGAGAAGAAGGTGCCCAGCAGAAGGAGAAGGTGCCCAGCAGAAGGAGAAGGTAGCAGAGATTTGAGGAGAGGTGATGGATCACAGTGATCTCAGCTGGATTACTCTCACCCCTCAGGCTTCACGGGGCCCTGAGCACCCCTAGCCCATGTATGGCACCGTGGCCGAGGGGGGAGCAGTACCTTGTAGTCCATCTGCTCGGAGCAGTTGAACACGTACACCATGATGCCCAGGGCTCGCCCCAAGTCTTTTGTAGTCTCTGTCTTGCCAGTGCCCGCTGGGCCCGCGGGTGCTCCGCTCATGGTGAGGTGCAGCGACTGGGTCAGGGTGATGTAGCATCTTCCACAGCAAAGGATGAAGGCAAAAAAGGCAAGAGACTGAGACTTGGTCCAACAGGTGACTGTTGGGCTGCAGAGAAATGGCACTAGGAGCCTTTCTTCTGAGAAGCTGTATGTGAGCAGGGTGCATGTCTATGCTAGAAGTCCTCTTGGGCATGAATTACCACCCTGACCAGCTGTTTTCTCTGAGAGATACTTGCCTTTCCCCAGGCTCTGCCCAACCTCTTCATGTCTGACTTGTGCTTTCTTTGGATCCTCCAACCACCCATTGATACTGGGTATGTCCCAGGCAGCAGGAGAAAAGTTCAGCTTTTCTGAAAGGCCTTCCTCTTCCTTCCTAGTGCTCTTCAGCCCAAAGGATCCCACTCCCCATCACTGACAGAAACCTGCTCAGACGGTCTATGAATGATGCCCACTCAATGCTGCAGCAAGCCCCAAAGCTTCTCCATCGTGCTGATGATGGACACCAGGGAGGTGCACACCTATGGGTGTCTGTACTCTCTACATAAGCCACAGAGCTGAGGTTCAATACGGCCAACAAAACCTGATACTGCCTGGAGACTTGGGCTCAGCTAGTCACTCAGGTGACTAGAGCCATCTGAAATGTCACACAGGGTGGAAAGATATGACATAGAAGACTTGCACGCTCTGAGTTGGCAGTTGGAAGTGAGGTGGGACACTGCAGAGCATCTCAAGTCACCCTACTGTCCCCATTGAGACAACTGAACCAAGTGGCAAATGTCTACTTCAAGCTGGGATGGCAGCTTTTGAGACTCACCAGCTCTGTGGGGTGTGGATCTTGTGCAGAGGCAGCACCCCCAAGGGAGCTGAATCCCACCCCGGGATCTGAGGTACAGATACCCCAGAGGGTACCACCACAAATCACAAACCAGGCGAGAGAGTGCTGCCACCAGATCGCCGGGACAGGCAGAAAGAACAAGAGGGATGCAGGTGTCCAAACTACATCCAGCTGGTTGGCAGCTCTCTCTAACTGCATGGCAGAGCCCCGCCACGGTGGTGTTTCCCAGGGACTTACCTGTCGGTCAGAGGAGTGATCACCAGCCGAGGGGTGTTGCCAAGGTATTCGTAGGAGTAGAGGAACTGGGCGTCGCAGATGTTGGCAAAGCAGTGCCGCTCCTCATCCGACCACCTGTGCCGGAGCTGTGACAGCCAGATGAACGCCTGGGCATTGTCCACCTGTAACACAACCACAGGCACCATCACAGGAAGGTCAGGGATGCCAGGCACAGCTCAGCTGCCAAAATGGTGACTGCGACGAAGCCTTCATCAGGGATGGACTGGTCCTCGCTGTGAAGGCAGGTGGGGGAGGAAGGTCACCTCCCTGCAATGTGGTGAGAAACGTCACCTCCCCATCACCCATCAGTAGAGGGCAGGAACCAAGTTAGTAACCTTGTTGGTGGGAGAGGAAAAAGTGAATACCCAAGAGAAAGAGCAGCACAAAAAGACTCCTGAAAAGGACATTTAAGCAGCAACAAACCACGAGGTGGCTCCTACAATGCAAGCAGAGAGAAGAAGCAGAGGCTGTCCAGACAGGCAACAGGCCATAGACAGCTCTAGGAAAACAGGGGACAAGGACAGCCACGGCCAGCACTCTCTGCACAGCCAGCAGGCAGCCCCAGCAGATGGACCACTTCACCACAAACTGGGCCAGGGCACCACCAAGCCCAGCTGGGCCTTGAAGCCAGAAACCCTGCGAGCAGCTTGGCTGCCTCTGAGAGGACACAGATGAGGGTAAAGCCACAGCCCAGGACACTTAGGGCACCTTCCCACACACCCACCCACAAGGCTGGACGCTTGGCACAGTGTGAAGGACAGGGGAGAAGCACGGGAGAGGTGGGCAGCACAAGGAAGCCTCAAAGAGTCCCTGTGGCCCCGCAACAGATCAAGGAGGCTACAAAAAACAAAGGCTGAATGGTTTTTCTTACTTTCTAAAGTCATAACTGAGACTGCAGCCAACAGCCACCCAACACACCACCATCATCCACCAATGTGTGTCTGGGCAACAGGACACAGGGCCACACTCTCACTCCTGGGGTGAATCTGTGGCAAGTACAAGCCCCTTGGTGCTGCAGGGCCATGGCACAGAACAGCATTGTGGGTTCACGGGGGCCTTCTGCCTCCTCACTGCAAACATTGCAGAAGTACATTTAGCCATGGACCTCCCACTGGGACAGGCAATGACCAGAATGGCCTGTGCTTGGCCCATCGCTCCCGAAACCCCCACTCCAACACCCAACACAGGACCATGCTGAGCTGCCAACACAAACCTTCTGTGCTATCATCTTTGCCACCACGTCCCGAGCGTGCACGTCAATGGTGCAAATGGTCATAATTTTCTGCCTGTCACCCTTGGAGAGCGGCCCGATCAGCATGGTAACGAGGGTGTTCAGCTGGGTCACTTGCTTCTTGTGATATTCCTTCATGGCGTTCTTGTAGCCTTCCTCCACCCTGGCAAAGGCAATCCCAACCTCGGTTGTCCACCAGATCTGGGTGCAGGACAGAGCCACCTGGGGAAACGTGCTGGCTCAGTATCAGGGAAAGCACCAGGGCTTCCTTATGTTCAAGAGTGTGTGATCCACAGGGAGATCAAGGATGCAGTATCCGTGACATGAAATTAAGTATTTTTTCATACAGTAGTCACAGTAGAGAGGACAACAGGGATCTGCCCCGTGACATTCATTTAAAACATCGTATCAGTGGCAGACACATTTAGCAGCTACTTATTAGTAAATGAGCACCTTTCACATGCCTGACACAGCAGAGGAGGAGGAGCTGGAGACCACGAGGCTGTTAGAGGTGCACCTGAGGGGCTCTTTTCTCTCATGAGGCCTCACTGCTTTGCTTTCCTGCTGCTCCTCTGGCTCGCCTGCTGTGACACACAGGGTGCAGCAGGCACTGCCCAAGCCCCCGCGCCCCGTAACCCAACCCAGAGCCTGCCCTCCCTGCAGCCCCACTCAGAGCATGGAGCTCAGCCTGGAAACTCCACCAGGAGACTGCCAGGATAAAGGACAACCCATCCTTCCCCTCTCCTGGACGGCACAGAGGAGGCCAGAAACGTCCCCATCCGCTGGAGGCCACTGCTGAAGGAAGGGAAGGGCAGGACTGAAGGGGAAGCCAAGAGCTGCCCTTCCCGTGTGCCAGCCTGAGCGAGGATGAGGAGCAGTGGCAGATACCTGGGCAGGGTAGTCAAAGAGCCACTGCTCCCTCGGCTTCTCCTCGTACGCTGTGACGGCTTCTGTCATCTCGTCTCTCACAGTAGCCCTCATGCTGTCCAGTACATGATTCAGCCAGACCTCAACCTGGAAAGGAGATTAAATCACAGTAACACATCCTCTTATTAAGTGCCTTTGGTAATTAGTGAAGATGGGTAATGGGACAAGCATCTCAGGTTAAACAACCCTCACAGTCTCCTTCAGACTGGGTGGATTTAGCCACTTCTGGCACTGCGGGATTACCATCTGTTTCCAGGTACCAAAAAAACCAAGGCAGATTGTTCTTGAACTCCAGCTACAGGAGAAACCAAAACGAACTGCACTGATGAGTAACTTGATTTGGCCCGTTCCACCTCCAGGCCATGACAGAATCACTCATTGGGCGCAATTTGCCCGGAGAAAGCTGCTGCCGAACCTGGGAACACAATTCCTGCTGAATTTAGTATTTCACAGGCAAAGCCCACTGAGAAGACAGTTGAAGTGCAGCAAGGCCCATCTGGGGAGCTCAGGAGCTCATTACATACTTTAGCTTCCTGTAACAGTCTGTGGAGAGAGGTGCAACCACAGGGACAGATAAACTGAGCAGCAGTTTGATTCTTACATTTCGTACTTTAACTCATCCTATGAAAGAAGGAAGATTTGGAAAACAGGAAAAAAACCCTTCTCTTTCAAAAGATACCCGTGCACAGGTACTATGGGTTATCTTTATGGGTACTATGGGTCTATTTTCAATCTGCATCCCCTCCCTTACCGAGTATAATGTAACATGCTGTAAGAATAACTTTCAAGACACCTTAGAAAAAATTCAAATTAAAAAAAAATGGTTAGAAAAAGGCCACAGCCCTTTCTCCCGCTAGGGACTGTGACACCTCCACTGCACCTCAGGGAGGATCTATCCCGAGTGGGACCAAGGGCTGTGGTGTAAGGAGGAATTAAATCCCACACCACCTCTTCCAGCCCTTCTCATGTGCAAAGGAGTAGTGGAGCTCTAGACTTGGCAACAGCTTCCCCCGGGGGGGCAGGAGAGCAGACTCCACCGGGTGGTTTTGATGGACAAGGTCTTCCCTCTCACCTGCCCACTGCAGTCACAGGGCTCGCTGAACCTGACGTATTCCTCCTCTCTGCTGTACATCCCCAGGGCAACCTTGGTTGGCTTTTGCTCAGAGTCCAGCTGGAATTTCATCTTGGCCAAGTTGTCGAAGAGTTTGGAAAGATGACGTTGCACCTGCAAAAGGAATTGTACTAAATCGAGCAACTGAGACAAGCAGAACAGAGACCACCATACACGTCACAGGCCCAATCGTGTTCCCAAAGCATCATCTTGGACATCTTGGCAGCACCACATCTTCTCATACATGGCCAGGATACCGCCAATGAAAGCCTCTTGCTGTTTCTCCCAATACTTCCACCTATTTGTACATCATTTAAAAAACAGAAATATCCCCCATACAGGGCAAAAGGACAGAAAACATTCAAATATTGCATGACCTCCTAGCCCAGATTTCCCTATATGCAGTGATGAGAGGTCTGGGGCCATTGCTCCACCTCACCCCATGAATTTTCTTCACTATGCACCTTCCTGTTTTTTCACTACTAGAAATCAATTTTGTGCTAGTGAAAAGTTCTGAATTCTCCTCCATGGAGAAGAAAGACCTTTATTTCTGCCCAAGACCCATGATAAACAGCTCAACAGACCTCCTATGAAACACCCATCTTGACCAAAAGCGCTCTTCCAGAAGGAAAAGAATAATTCAGTCCTTTCCTGTTGGCACCCAGCTCAGTTTGAACAGACAACAGGGAGACGCACCATCGCTCCTGCAGGTTCTCAGCATCGACACCTGCCTGCTGGGGCTGAGCTGGTCACCAACGCGGCTTCCAGAGTACTATATAACACACAACTACATCACTATGTGTGTCACACGCCACTACCAACACAGGCAGACTTCTCCCGGGATGGATGTTCCTGTGGCAAGGGTCAGCTCACAGAGCAGTCCCAGGCAGGAGCTGCCCCTCTCAGTGACAGCAGAGGCAGGAGGTGGACAGAGTCCCATGCATGGGATGAGAAACTAGAACAGCCCGTGGTGCCGGGTGCTCTAATGCTTTCTGTGAAAGATGGGTGGGCTTGTCCACTGAATTCTGACTCCCTGGCTCATCAAGGACTTCTCAGGAGCTGTCCTGCAGGTGAACAGAGCTCGAGGCTCTTCTTATGCGCTTTCAAGCAGGGCCAAATCCTGGAAGGTGTTAAGTACCTCCAAGAAGCAAAGGGCACTCAGCACCACCCAAGATCACAGAATCCCAGACTGGCAGGGGTTGGAAGGGACCTCTGGAGATCATCTAGTCCAACCCTCTGCCAGAGCAGGTCCGCCCAGAGCAGGTTGCACAGGAACTCATCCAGGCACGTTTTGAATGTCTCCAGAGAAGGAGACTCCACCACCTCTCTGGGCAGCCTCTTCCAGGGCTCTGCCACCCTCACAGGAAAAAAGATTTTCCTCATGTTGAGATGGAATTTCCCGTGTTCCAGCTTGGGTCTGTTGCCCCTTGTCCTGTCACCAGGCACCAATGAGAAGAGTCTGGCCCCATCTTATTGCCGCCCGCCCTTTAGCTCTTGCTCAGCATCGATGAGATCCCCTCTCAGTCTGCTCTTCTCCAGCTGAACAAAACCAGGTCCCTCAGCCTTTCCTCAGCAGAGAGATGCTCCAGCCCCTTGATCATCTCCATAGCCTCCGCTAGAGGGGGGCTACAAAGATAAGATGAGCATATCTCCTTTCAAATCTTAAGTAAACCATAGCAACCTTTGCTTACATCTAGAAATTTCTGCTGATAAATCCCCACCATCCGTTCCCAGACCCTGCCCAGTGGCCGGGCCTCAGATTTATGCCAGCTCTTGGTGAGATCCTGCCACCGGAGCCCTGAATACGCCGGCATCCGCACAAGCTCAATACCCAGTTCAAGAGGATAATATCATTGTGTATATAATCCTCCTTTAGGAATTATCAGACTTTGAAACTACAGTGGAAAGGCTGAGAGCGTATCCATGTATGATCCCACTTGACATTTACTTTGATTTTACTGCAAATAGTTTTGAATAACAGAAAACACCAGGAATTTCTTCTTACTCCATGGAGTGTTTCAACACAGCATCTTTTCTTTGCTTCCTGGGGTTTTTTTCTCTCCATTTTAAGTATCAATCAAGTGTGTATTTATGATACTCTGCAGGCTGAAATCAGCCAGCAGCAGAAACAGATATAAGCAGTGTGAAAGGTTAGAGGCAAACAACAGCATTTCCAAACCTGCTCCGTTCGTGTGCTCACACGAATGCTGAAAATGATGAAAAGCTTAAAGAAGATTACTCACTACTGAAAGATGGAATAAGTAATTCATTCCTTATCCAACGCTCTCCACTTGCTGTGAACAGTTTGATTGGTTTTACATACCAATCTCAGGATAAATGACGCATCCCAAACAGCACCAGCCAGAGCACAGCATTGCCAGGCAAAGCGGGCAAGGCTTCCCTACGGCAGCTCCCGCAGCACTAACAATGGACCCTAGCGCTGCCATGCTCTGTGTGGAGAAACATCTGCAGGGCTGAGTCCTCTCAGCTCTGCCCACCGGGGACAGGAGGTGTCCATGCTCCTCAGGGGAATGAGGGGAAGTGCACACACCAGAGCCATTTCCTAAAATAGGAAAGTTCCTACAAGCTCCTCCACAGGATGACCCAGCGATTCAAAGCCAACAGGAGAAAGGGGGTATTTGGAGCGGTTTCCCCACACCTGGCATTCAGGCACCATCCCCACAAACCCAGCCTGGGGGGAAGAAGCCTCCTCAGTCAGATGGCACGGAAGCCCAGGGCAGATCAGACACCCAGCCTGGCCCCTGAGCCATGCAGGGACGGGTGGCAACCCAGGAGATCTCCTTGCTTGCCTTGGCTATGGCCACTGTCCTCCCTCTCTCAAGCTGTTCTTCTCTCTCCTATGATCAGGACATCCCAAATGCCTTTGCATGGAGGAAGGAAGAAGTGGCTGACAAGCAAATACCTCTTCTGCCTAAAAAATGGAACTCTCCAAGCCAGTTATCAACATTTCCACATTTGAATCATCCGTCTATGGCTCTTTCCACAGCAGATGCAGTTTGGTGGCATCCCAGGCTGGGGATCCAATGTCAGCAACAAGTTTTGGCTGAGATCCTCAAGAAACATGGTTTCCTCCCACCTCACTGTATCCCAGAAGGAACAAACTCACTGTTTTTATGGTATCAAAAACATAGCTCTGCTCTGTGCGGCGCTTTCAGAACCATCTGGAAGTACCACCAGGGTTAGATCAGACAACACATGGTCCACATGTTGCCTTTCAAAGATAACAGATGATGGCCCAGCGAGGGTGGGAGAAAAAGCATTGCAGGAAGGATGAGCTACAGGAGAGTCCCAAGACAGCATCTCCCCCTGCGACATTACTGACAGCTGGGAAACGCCAAGTACAAGGCTTACCAGCTGTGGGTTGGTGCCATTAGACAGAATATCCAATAAATCTGCAGAAGAAATGAAGTAAAATCTGGGAAAGGCCAACCTCTTCATGTCGAAATACTCAGTCAAAGCCTTCTCACACAGAGACAACCTGGGGAGACAAAGCAGATATAAACGAGAAATACCCTTTTGTGTTCCACGCTTCGGGGAAATGCCAGCCACGAGCTGAGCCTGAGGCTGCTCCTCCACGGCATTTTCCAGAGAGATCAACAAAGCACGTATGAACTCACCGATCTCTCTCTACTTCCAAAGAGTCAAACAGCCCAAGAGTCAGAGAAGTCTCATAAAAAAAGCAGAAACACAGGTGGAAGAAGAGGCCAGAAAGGGTTTGGAGTCTGACCAACAGCTTTAGACAAGCTCTGAACTGCCACAGGTGACTTCACACCAGGATGAAAGTTCCCATAACTGCTTTTATTGTAATAAGCCACATTTAAAGTCTGATTCAAACCTACTCAGCTTTTTGTGTTTGTGAAGACTGAAAGGAAACTTGTTTGCTCCCATCTAAAGTGAATCTGTCAGTGTTTACCTGCTAAACTGCTGCTGAGCTTACACAGTTCATAAATAACACACAGCTAGTCCTCTGTGAGGAACACGGCCCTTATCTGATCAAAAAAGAAAATAAAATCTTCATTTTAAACGGATAGTTATTACTGTCACAACAGCTATCACATTAACTTTGAAGCGTGTTCCAGGTGGACTGGCTCATACGTTCCGTGACAAGTGTATCCATTTCAGGACGCTGAGGTTTTTCCCAGGGAAAGACCCTGTGTCAAGGGTACGTGCACAGAGATAATTTCGGAAATTAAAGAACACGGGCTCAGCTCTGCTGCAGGTATCCCTGCTCGGACTGCTAAATAGGGATTTAAGACATAGTATCTGGAGTGGCAGTGAGGCCATGTGTCCTTAAAACCAGCTGGATGCCCAGCTCTGTACGTGTGCACTCACTACCTAGGAGGAGAGTTTGCACGTACACAAAGTCAGACTCCACTCTGGGGGCTCCGGGATGATGGATCACAAATAAAATGACTTGAAAAAGATCCGAAATGCTGCGAATGCAAAGAATGCCCAGCCAAGGAAGAAAGCCTCAGAGCACAGGTTAAACAAACTTCTCAGAGTCCCTGGCAAAATCCTGAGACTGAAGTTCTACCTACCTACTCTGAATGTCCTCCAGTTGTTGGGACAGACCTGGTTTATTGGTGGCTTCAACCACATTGGGAGTTTTGTGAGCTTCATAGGCCAGTTCTTTAAAGTCCACATCAATCCCTTCAAAGCGTTTGGAGTCCTAAAAAACAATAAAAAGAACACATTCACAGTAAAACACTCACTTGGTGCTGAAAGATCCCATCCTCTGGGTGCTGGCTTTGGGCTGAGGGGAGAGACTCTGCAGAGAGCCTTCTCTCCAGTGCCCAGAGGGACCTTGCCACCATTTCAGAAGAGCTCCTCCACCCACATGCCTGAAAGAAGTCTCCAGTCAGGCACTTGCCTTCCTGTCACTGTTTCCCAAAGGGGCTGTGGATAAAGTGATCCCTGCAGAAGCCAATGCCTCGGACCAACCATTTCATGGGACTGAATTCCCCTTTCAATATCCTCTAAACTCTTCCTCTTCTCTGTCCAGATGAAATACCAGTTTCCCCGGCCACAGCAGCAGAAGACGTTCCCACATGAGGAAAGGCTGCTGACCTCACGTGAGTCCACTCTTCACCGCGTGCTACAGAGTGGGAGTCCCAGTGCCCATCCCTGAAACAGGGACGATGACACCGGCAGAGGAGAGCCCTTCCTTGCCTGGAGTGAGGCCATGGAAACCCCAGGCTGGCAGCAGAGGAGCGCGCTGACAGTTATACTCTGCACCTAAAAGGGACCCTGAATTTCTGAGGCTGACAGTGAAGAATAAATAAAGCAATACTCAAAATGTCTCTGCTCATCCCTTCTTCCCAAGCCGGGCCCCCCAGGCGAGCCAGGACACTGAATAAAAGTGCTCCAGGCTTCCTGGTAACACCTCCCCATTAACCCCTGTTCGGTCCCAGTAGCAGGACTCGGGCTGGCACTTGAGCCCTGCCTACACAGGGGCTCCCAACGTGCACCCCCCACCCTGCCTGCACCCCCTCCCAGCCCTGCCTGCATCCCGAGGGGGTTCAGCCTCCAGAGGCTGGGAGTCTTCTCGGGAAGGGGAGAGGCTGCTGATCCCTGCCATCTCAGACGGGCACCGAGATGCAGGCAGCTGCCCAGTAGATGTAGATTTAAACCGTGATGGGATTTCACACGTGCCATCAGAGAGCTGTTAAATGGGCACAGGGTACAGCCCTCAGGGCACCGGGTATCAGCACCACCTATTGCCCTGGGACCAAGCTGTGCCCAGCACCCTCCAAAGCAGAGGACCAGTCCAAGCAGCCCAGAGAGATGGAGACACAGTTGTGCATTGTCCGGGCGCCACTGGGCTGTGCACAACCCCCTTGTGTGTCAGTCCCCCGACAGTGCTGTCAGTGACACTGTACATGGATGGGGATGGCGGTGATGCAGCCAACGGCAGTTCACGCCTGAGCTCCTCAGCCTGGCTGAGAGGTTCAGCAGGGCCACGAACCAACTTGGAAGATTTTCTTAATAATCAAGGAAATCGGGAATAGGACTGGAAGCTGAAGACACCCCCAAGGAGGTCACCGATGACATCTGGGTTCCGTTTTCCGAAGCAGGAGGGAGAACAGCTCCTGCCCCTGCACCAGTGCTGAAGGCAGGGAAGGGGACGCTGCCCGAGCTGCCCGGTCCAGCTCTGCTCTGACTGTTTGCAAAGTCTGAGCAACTATCCTGGTCCCAGCCCCTCCGAGGAAGGGGGGAACACGCCTGCAGCATTGCAGGAAGGCAGCAGCCTCGCGCTCGGTCTCCAGAACCCCTGTATTTGCTAAGCAGCAGTGGAGGGGAGAGCTCAAGCACAACCTACAGCACAGAAACATCCCGGGGCAGCTCTAGGGAAACTCCTACAGCTCTAAGGGAGCCTCCAAAAACGCAACAGAGCAGAAGAGCCCCACTTTGGGGAACTTGGCATTATAGATAACCCTGTTTTCTATAATGGAGGCTCTGCTTCAACACTTTCCAATCAGGAAAAAAAGGATTTGGGGTTTCCTACCTTGGGAAGCTGTGCCCGTATATCTTCTGAGCCTATGAATATGCTCTCCAGGTGAGACCATGTACGCTGCACTTCGAACCAGAGAGAAATGACAGAGTCTGCGGTGGAGAGCTTCCTCTGCCATGAGGACACCTCCTCCAAGAAGAAAGCAATATATTTGGAAGTCATTAAATTCTGCAGTTGCACCTGGTTGTCTTCTAAAGTTTCAATGAGTTCGTCATCTGACTTCAGCAAAGGGACATTTGTCTGGGGGTGAGGCTCATACTGAAACTCCATGGTGCTCCAAGTCATTTTTAGCTCCTTCAGGACTTTCTCCATACTCATTTCTCGCACTGCTTTGTCCACAATGCCACGAACCTCGTCCTCAAAGTTATGCAGGTTGAGCTTTAGGAGATCAGCCAGCGTGGTGTCCGAGTCCATCACAAACCTCACACCCGTCATCTGCATCAGTTGATTCCAGTGTCTCTCCCTAATGGCAGGATTCTGAAGTTCTGCCACAGCTTTCAGGGCCGTCAGCATGTTCTTCACCTTGCTGTCCAGCCCCATGAAAGCATCCCATGCCCTCATTTCCTTATCCAAATTCCAAATCTCCCTTGCAAACTTTTTACACTCCAGATCCATGTTTTCCACATTAATATCCACCCATTTGGTGGTCTGCCAGTCATCAAGGCTGGTGTTCACGCGGGAGATCATGTCCCAGAGCTCTTTGAGAAGACACAGCTCCTTTCTGCATTGCTTCAGTTGTTTATAATCTGGCACCATGACTTCAAACAGACCAGCTGATTCATAAATCGAGGTCATGGCTGACTCCATTTGTTTAATCTCAATGTGCTTTGCATCCAGCAGCTGATAAGGCTTTTTAGTGTCAAACCTAGAAAGAAATGTTTATTCTTCGTAAGTGATATTGTAACAACTTCTAAAGAAAACACAAAACAAATAGTGCCTCTGAGAGACAAAGCGGAGCTGCAATGTCTTAGTACACGTTGAGGGTACAGCCACACGGCGCTACCGACACAAAGCACGATTGTGCACTCAGTATCCAAACTCCATCCCTTGCTCCCCCTGGACAGTGTTCCCAGGGACAACCCCCCAGGCACAACAGATCCCACACCGTCAGGAGGCAGGAAATGTGTGCAAGGGCTCGAGCGTACGTCCTCGGGACGCTCGGAATGATCCCATAAAGCCTTTTTCCCTTGGGGCTTCTCTGAGGGAATGATTTGCCCACACCTGAACGGTGCTTCTTTCCGAAACCGCTCTCTGAATCTGTGCTGCTCAACATCAAACGCCGCCAGGCTCTTGCGCAGAACTGTCATTTCGTTGGCTTGCAGAGGAGCCACATGCTGTTTCACAGCTATTGCCAGCTTCTTTATATTGTTCCATTTCTCTGGCAGCTCCTGCAAGAAAAATGTAAGTGCTGGTAGGCAGAATTCGCTACGGGATAGAAGATGCATCTGAGCTGTTTATGGACAATCAGAGAACAGGAAAAGCAACAGATCCCGTGTCTAAAACTATACAGAAGTTTTGTTGTGATGCAAAGGCTAAACACACCATTTGGGATAAAACTTACCTGTTATTCACAATTTTGAAGCCTAATGAAGACTAAGACCTTGTACCTGACTGCTCTGATTGTAAAAACACGTCCAATAACTTGAGAAGGAGGGTCCCAGGATGGTTCACTGCACGAGAGAGAACCGGTATCCCAACATCAAGCCCAGTGGGAGCCGGAGCCTGCAGGGAGCGGCTGAGGGCAGGATGGGCTGTGGACGCAGGCTCATCAGATCCTCCAGCTTCCCACAGCTAATTAAGAAACAGAGCTCTTAGAGCAGAAGAAGACGATATACCAGAAGGACTTCTGGAGTGCTCTCTGGGACAGATCCCTCCAGCCTTTGCATACAATATTAGTACTAAATAAGACCGGTTTCTTTCTCTGGTCTGCATCCAAGCTGGAAGCGCGCAGCACTGCCGCTGATCCACCCTGAGTACCTAGGATTTCCTTCAGAAAGGGATTTTATTTCTTCTCACCAGGCTTCTCGGGCCCAGACAATGACATCAGCCAAGGGCTCTGCTGTTCTCCAGTTCTAGTGCTTGGCTCTCAGAGAGCACACTTCCCCACGTACTGTGCAAGCCTCCAGAAAAGGCTTTGGGTTTCTTTTCATCCCAGTTCACATAGTTGAGGAGATTGATGGAGACCCACCAACACTATGGAAAGAAGGGAAACAACCTGGAGGCAGCTCTGAGGCAGCAGAGACGGCCAGAGCGGGGCCAGTGACCTGAGGGGTCACTTTCTGGCACTTTTTATATTCCAGTATCAACAGCAATCACTATCCATGACCACAGCAGGGCACAGGTGGAGCTGCTTCCTTGTCCTTCTCACACAAACTACCAGCTCCAGCCCATCCATCTCCATGGACACGGAGGGAGCGGTACCTAGGGAAACTTATTTCTGGTTTTTCTACCGTGTAACAGGAGTGAATTAATCATTCAGCTACGTGTTCCTGTCACTTGGCAGAAAGACCAAAACTGGTTTGTTATCTCCTGCATCTGAATGGCTGCCCCGCATCCCTCATCTCCCCTATCAGAAGAATAAATCAGTTGTTAGAATGTACTTGCACAAACAGGCACCAAACAAGCAGCTCTTGGGCAGAGGGATTAGCAGAGCTGGGTTCTCCGCAGCAGCATGTTTTATGCTGGACTGAAGCTATTGCAGCAGCCAGAGCATCCACATAACACCTCTCCGCTGGTTTTCAGGGAGCCTGCAGGAACTCAGGTATCTTTAGGACCCTTTGCTATTGCAGACCTGTCACCTGCCCCCCCTCGGATCACAGCAGCATGAGCGGAGGCTTGGCTCTGCAGAGGGGCTGCGAACCCCCCTCAGCTCCCAGCCCAGCCCGCAGCAGGGAACTAGAGCTTGTACTGCACAGGCAGGAACATCTCCCCAAAAAGTCCCACTGTACATCTTGGGTCCTGCACAGACCCCTCTGCCCACAGCCCCCGGGGACTACTGGGTCTCCACCAGCATGTGGCCCCATAAATACAGGTTGGGTGGAGAATGGCTGGAGAGCAGCCCTGAGGAGAAGGACTTGGGGGTGCTGGTGGAGGAGAAGCTTGACATGAGCCAGCAACGCGCACTGGCAGCCCAGAAACCACCTGCCCCCTGGGCTGCATCCCCAGCAGCGTGGCCAGCAGGGCCAGGGGGGGATTCTGCGCCTCTGCTCCGCTCTGGGGAGACACCCCCCCAACAGTGCTGCCTCCAGCTCCAGGGCCACCAACATCAGAAGGACATAGACCTGTTGGAGGGGGGCCAGAGGAGGCCACAGAGATGCTATGAGGGTTGGAGGCCCTCTGCTGTGAGGACAGGCTGAGAGAGTTGGGGGGGTTCAGCCTGGAGCTTCTTCAGGGAGACCTCAGAGCCCCTTCCAGTCCCTAAAAGGGCTCCAGGAGAGATGGGGAGGGACTCTGGATCACGGAGGGGAGCCATAGGACAAGGGGGAAGGGTTTGACACTGAAAGAGGGGAGATTGAGATGAGATCTGGGGAAGAACTTGTTTGGTGTGAGGGTGGTGAGAGCCTGGCCCAGGTTGCCCAGAGAAGCTGTGGCTGCCCCATCCCTGGAGGGGTTCAAGGGCAGGTTGGACGGGGCTTGGAGCAACCTGGTCTGATGGGAGGTGTCCCTGCCCAGGGCAGGGGGTGGCACTGGATGGTCCTTAAGTTCCCTTCCAACCCAAACCATTCTATGATTCTTTGCTGTAACATCTGGGCTGTTGTTGCCCATGTTTGTCCCCTGCTCCCGGGGGCTGGCTGGGCACCTCACAGTCTTTTCTAACCTCCATCTTGTGGTCTCCTTTCCAGAAACGAAAGGAATTCCCAAAGGAAATCTGATTCATAAGAGCCAGATGTGGAAAGGTGCCAAAATACTTTCATAATCTGCTCCCAGTGATGTTCTCTGGGTTGAGCAGATTTGGTGTTACAGACGCAGCGGAGGACTGAAGTCCAACGAGAAGGCAACTCTAACATTATCCTTCCCATTTCCACAGTTGCCAAGAACTGGCTTATTTAAAAATAATTATAATTCAACCTAATTAACAGATGTATTTGAAAATGCATTAATTTTTTTCAAGAGTAATCGCTGGGAGTTGAAGCAGGCAATTCTATGTTTTTCATACATAACAAAAGGCTTAATCTCTGCTTTAAAAGAAGAATCTCAGTAAAACTCCAAAATTTAGAGCTATTAAGGCACATCCCACAATAGCAAAATACTATCCACTGAGGCCCTCTAATGACAGGGAGCTGGGTATTAAATATTCCTGCAACGCTTTTCAACTCATACTCCCTTTGACATCCGCTACTCGGCAAATTGCTGTGTCCACCGCGAGTTCTCACCTACCTCCAGTTGCCTGTAGACCTCCTCAGGCAGTTGCTGCTCGTACGTCCTCAGCAGCTCGACGGTTTGCTTCAGGGGCTCAAACATGGCATCAGTGACACTGTGCCTTTCCTTAACGGCCAGGAGATGACCCATAATCTCCACCAAGCCATCATAATTGCCTTTTTCAACCTTTTTGCTCAAACCTTTATTGGCAGTTTTTATGAAGTCGTCAAGGTCAGCCAAGCTACGTAACACAAAGCAAGAAAGCACAAAATGAGGTAATTCCTATGACAATAATGATCAGCCTCAGGCCAGGCCACCAGGCTGGCATGGATGGGGGAAGGCCTTGCCAACACTGTCCTTTGTATGGCAACAAGCTGAGGGCATCAGAACCACAACCCAAAGGAATCCATCGATGTGGTATACAGCCTCCTGCAAGGGACAGAGAAATACTCTGGGACCCTAAAGGGCACCTACAGGAAAGCTGGGGAGGGACTCTGGATCAGGGAGGGGAGCCATAGGACGAGGGGGAAGGGTTTAAACTGAAAGAGGGGAGATTGAGATGAGATCTCAGGAAGAAATTCTTTGCTATGAGGGTGGTGAGAGCCTGGCCCAGGTCGCCCCGAGAAGCTGTGGCTGCCCCATCCCTGGAGGGGTTCAAGGCCAGGTTGGAGGGGGCTTGGAGCAACCTGGTCTGGTGGGAGGTGTCCCTGCCCAGGGCAGGGGGTGGCACTGGATGGTCTTTAAGGTCCCTTCCAACCCAAACCATTCTATGATTCTACGATTCTATGACTTCTCAGGTTGGAGGAAAGGCACCTGAGAAGGAATATAGTGGAGATCTGTGATCTCAGGAGTGGTCTAGGGATACTGAGTTTGAAAGGACAGTTTTCACCTCGTGTCTTCCAATAGAGGAATCAAGATCCTCAAATTAACCTGGCAGATGCAAAGCTACAAGAAACAGGGATTCCTCTTCACACATTGCCTCATTTCCCAGGGTAACTCCCTGCCACAGGAGGATGCAGATGATAAAAGTTCACAATGGTTCAGAAAAGCAACCAAACACTTGGTGGGAGGAATAAAAAAAATCCATCCAGGTCTTCAAACAGAAAGGCATGAGCCTTGTCTCTCAGACCCTGAGCTATAAATCATCAGAGACAAGGAGAGAATTTGAGGTAAGTTTCCCCACCTGCTTACCCTGTTCTGAACTTCACCAGCTCCTGGGAACTGTTGGCAGAGACATGATGGGCTCCTGCAGCTCTGGTCCTTTCTAGCACGGCCACTCTCCACTTCTCAAAACACTTACTTTTTAAGTGCCCACTTAAATTCTGGGGCTGCTGCTGGGCCAAAATGTATCCTAAAATACTTCACCAAATAAGGACTAACCTGCTGAGTCAGGCACTCTTCATAAGATCCCCTCAATGCCTGTTCTAAGCTACAAAAAAACCTCTTTGCACAGAAATTATCTAACAGAATTATGGTGCTGAAAAGAACACAAAAGATCATCTCAGCCCCCACCCGCAGCAGCCTTCACACTAGATACGCCTGTAAGTACTTCTCTGCAAGCACCCAAGCCCTGTGACATCCTGCAGTTGGAACTATTCAGATAAATCACCTGCTGCATCACCCTGCACAGACCTGGCCACTGAGCAGCTATTCAGAGCTGGGAATACATGGTAATTCAAAACTTACATCCGAAACTCCTTCTTTATGTAACCTTGAAACCTGCTCCCCATGACTGCTCACGCCAGGCAACCCCAATTACTTTTTCTTTTTTTTTTTTTCCTAAACACGGAGTGCACTCAAAAGAGCAATGCATTTAGAAATAGAGCGAGTATCTCATGGCATTAATGCAGCTTTACTGATGGCTAATATCAAATTCAACACAGTAAGCACTGAGCCTTAGCAGAGATGAGATTAGTTGGATCAGGAAGAACAGACAATCAGACGTCCCACTTAATGCCGCACAGCGGGGCCCAGGAGCACCGACTTGTGGGGTGTCGATGGTACAACGTCCATACAACGACTCCCATGGGACATGCTCGGCCATACCAGTTCCCAGCAGGGCCCAGGGGAGGGAAAACACAGGGGTTGTGATGGAGCTGGGAGCCATAGGGACCCCTTCTCTTGCTCCTGTATTAGCTTATCAGTTATCAGTGTGAAAGGACTCCAAGACAAGAGAAACCCCCTTTGGTCCCGGGCAGAGGAGGCAGGACCAGCTCTCACCTGTGCGTGACATGGTCCATGAGATGCTGCTTGAACACCAGGCTCCACCTTTTAATCACGTTCAGCAAGGACGCCTTGAAAGGGCGAGCATCGACTTTCATCCAGCTCTGGAAGATGCTGATGGGCTCGATGCGATTCACCTCCTCGTAGATCTTCTCATAGGAGTCGATCTGCTCTTTGAACTGCTGCAGTGTGGGAGGTGTCTCGGGGACCCCGTCCTCCCCGTAGGCCTCAATTTCTGCAGCAGTGAGGATGTGGCCGTAGAGGAGGAACTGGCGGCAGAACTCCTTTCTGTCGTCCCCGTAGAGGTAGGAGTAGTGGTCGAAGGCACTGCGGTAATCGCAGCAGGCCATCAGCACAGCCTGCACACGCCCCAGCAGGTCATGGCGCATGTCGGCCAGATCCGCCATGTCCTCCATGTCAGCCTAGGAGAGGAGAGGAGAGCGCCGTGACACGGGAGCGGCGCGGTTCCTCCTCACTGCTACACGGCAGGATGGAGCTCCACAGCCACCCACCTGGTAGTGGGGGAAGCCGTTGTGCTCAGCCAGCCTGGGCACCAACGATGAGATCCGGTAAATGTCATTGAGAAGACTTTCCATCATGTCATAGAAGCCATCGTTTGTGCCAGGGTCCAAAGAAGGACGAAATACCAAATCTGGGATCACCAAGTCCAGCTGCACCTCAAACAGCGGGGGGAGCCCTGCCTTGGGATCTGGTAGGGAAGAATGGAGATGCCAGGATCTTTTTCAAGGGCAGAAAAGTGATCTTGAGCCACCAACATCCCACCACAAGATGCACACGTGCCCCAGACAGACACCAGACAGGCGTGATCACACACACACACACACACACTTGCTGGGTGCAGTGACATTTTGTCTGCACACAACACAGAGGTGATGCTGGCAAACTAGCTGATGTTCTGGTACCCACAGGAGATACTGGAGAACAGATGAGACACAAGTGATTTAAAAAGCAGAAAAAATGCTGAGGAGGAAAGCCTTAAAGGGACCAGGCTCTTTAGCTAATCAAAAGGGAGTCTGAGAGCTGAACAATTACAGCACATAAGTACTTGCAGAGGAGAAAAACAACAGGAACCAAGAGGCTCTTTAATTTAGTGGAGAAAGGCATGAAAAAAACCCAGCAATCAGAAACTGAAGCCAAATACCAATGTGAAATTATGTGCATGTTTTTAACAAGATAGTGAAGAACTGGATGCAATTCTCCAACTCGGGATGCCCCCACACCCAGGATGGCAGCACTCCTGGAGACGTTCTGTAGCTGGACACAGGTTGTTCTCAGCAGTGAGTGATCCTCCACAGCAGCCTGAGCTGAGAGGTCTGATTTAGTGACTCCTGAACCCATCCCATCTCTTCACTGGACTAATGCTCAGGGACTGAGGTTTTTCTTTCATGCCTTTCAACAGCAGAACCGGCTCTTGAGACTCTCCACAACTGAAAGATTGTGTCACCTCGATGCTTTGACCATGGGAGATGGCTGATACCCAAGCACAGACTTGGGATGACATCTCAATTTTGGACGTCTGTCCTTTACTTCCTGCAAATAGTGCAGAGTCATCTCCATCCCTCCCCCTGAGCACTGCTTTGCTCCAAGGACTGGGGGTCGGAGTATCTGGAGGCTCCCCCAGCTCCCCAGCACTGTAGACAGTGCAAGAGGAAGAGCAGAATGCCAGGATGAAGAGAGCGACTCGGGCATGAGGGAGAGCACAAAGCAGAAACCTCCCTCTGGTGAGCCTGACACAGCCGTCACGGCCAGAAGAGAGGAACCCACAGTCACCTGTGTTTTCCAGGAGGTACTTGAGTGAGCTCTCGATGGCAGTGAAGAGTCCATCCAGGACTATCTCATCCACATAATCCACATACGCCTTCCAGGCGTCAGATGTTGGGTCTGCAAACAAGAGGTTCTGGTTTTCCTGGAAGAAAAAGAAGATGCCTTCAAATAAAGCAGGGCTGAGTCTGTCCTACAGGAGAGCTGCTGAAAGACACGGACGGGTGCCAGTGAGCATGTGGGTACCAGTCTCGTGGAGGGGTGGGAAACCAGACAGACAGATGTTGCTGCTGGTGGCCATGATTTGCTTTTTCTTTCAAGGAGCTGCTTTGTCATCTAAAACACCTGAAAACAATTGCAAGCTAAAAATGGAGTGCAGAGGAGGCTTAGCAGCTCTGCTAAGAGAGGACACATTCTCCTCCCTCTGCTCCAAGGCCACAGGGTTCGCGGCCGCTCTGCACACTTGGGGCAGGGAGCGCTCAGGAGTCTCCAGGGCTCGTTCCATTGGACAAAGACCAGCCCTGGTGGCCCTTATAATGTCACCTGGAGTGGCCCAGGCCTTCAAGGTTGACTGCTCGCATCTCCACCCTAAAACGGTCATCAAGACCAGAGATCTTTTAAATTCAAGAAAGGGTTTTTAAATAAACTGTGTAAAAACAGATAAAGATTGGGATCGGGAGACAAAGGGTTGGCTAACGAGCCCCTGACTCAGCTCATTGTGTTCCCTTCCTCCAGGCAAGCTCTCAGTCAGGAAATTCAGGGTTCACTGGGTCACAGCAGGGACCCATCCTTCCTGGATTTCTTCTTTCCATCCCCACAAGGTCAGGACATGTACCCACTCTGCTGTCATCCTGTCCCCTGCCTCGCTATGAGTGTTCCTTCTCCTCATGCTGCCAGGGGCTCTCAACACATGGTCTCAACAAAAAACATGGCCCAGCTTGCTGTGAGCAGAAATCAGTGCACAGCACCTGCGGTGGGGGGGTCCACGTTGGCAGAATTCCACGTATGGGGGCAGAGGAGAGGGTGCCATTCCCAGCCCTGACACGGCACAGGCGACAGCGGCATTGCCAGGTCAGCCTGAACCAACCTAAAGTTGCTGCTCCCTGAGGTGACACCCTGTAGCTGGGTGCTTCAGCTCTCAACAGAGCGAGCCAGGACCCTGGCCCCTTGGGGACTCCTACCATGTTCTGCTGACAGGAGAGAATGGGGAAGTCCACAGGAATCATGAAATTGTCAGAGTTGGAAGGGACCTCTAGAGACCATCCAGTCCAACTCCCCGGCCAAAGCAGGGTTGCCCAGAGCACATCACTCAGGAGCATCCAGGCGGGGCTGGAAGATCTCCAGAGAAGGGGACTCCACACCCTCCCTGGGCAGCCTCTGCCAGGGCTCTGCCACCCTCACCCCAAAGAAGTTCTTCCTCAGATTGGAGTGGAACTTCCCATCTTCCAGCTTGTGCCCGTTGCCCCTCGTCCTGTCACTGGGAACCACTGAAAAGAGTCCGGCTCCATCCTCCTTCAACCCACCCTTTAGATCCTTGTAAATGTAGATAAGGTCTCCCCTCAGCCTTCTCTTCTCCAGGCTAAAGAGCCCCAGCTCTCTCAGCCTTTCCTCATCAGGGAGATGCTCCAATCCCTCCATCATCTCTGTTGCCCTACGCTGGACTCTCTCCAGTAGTTCCCTGTCTCTCTTGAACTGGGGAGCCCAGAACTGGACGCAGGATTCCAGTTGTGGCCTCACCGGTGCAGAGTAGAAGTAGGAAGGAACTCTGTGGGAAGGCCCATCTTAAAGCACCACCCTCTCTTCACCATTCTCTGTCTTTGTTCTTGATAATGTCCTCTGGTGTTACTGTGTTTTACTCAGCCTTTGCTCCAGAAGCCTCATACTGGTGAAAGCAGGGCAATGATAGCCAGCATGGAGCTGTCCTGCCTTTGCCTGTTGGGGCACGTACCTGACCCTCCCTGTGCTTCTCTCAGCAGCCTCAAGATTCCCCTGCCCTCAGGAAGATTTCATAGAATCATAGAATCATCTCAGTTTGAAGGGACCTTCAAGATCATCTAGTCCAACCATCAACCTAACTCTGACAAAAAAAAACCATCACTAAACCATGTCCCCCAGCACCATGTCAACCCGTCTTTTGAACACCTCCAGGGATGGTGCCTCAACCACTGCCCTGGGCAGCCTATTCCAGGGCTTCATAACCCTTGCACTGTAAACATTTTTTCCTAATATCCAACCTGAACCTCCCCTGGCACAACTTGAGGCCGTTTCCTCTTGTCCCATCACCTGTTCCTTGGGAGAAGAGACCGACCCCCCCTGGCTACACCCTCCTTTCAGGGGGTTGGAGAGAGCGAGAAGGTCTCCCCTCAGCCTCCTTTTCTCCAGGCTGAACACCCCCAGCTCCCTCAGCCGCTCCTCACAAGACTTGTGCTCCAGACCCCTCACCAGCTCCGTTGCCCTTCTCTTTGACCCGCTTCAGCCCCTCAATGTCTTTTTTTGTGGTGAGGGGCCCAAAACTGGACACAGCCCTCGAGGTGGGGCCTCACCAGTGCCCAGTACAGGGGGACCATCACCTCCCGAGTCCTACTCACCACGCTGTCCCTGATACAGGATGCTGTTGGCCTTTTTGGCCACCTGGGCACACTGCTGGCTCATGTTCAGCCGACAGTCGACCAACACCCCCAGGTCCTTTTCCACTGGGCAGGTCCAGACACTCTGCCCCCAGCCTGTAGCGCTGCAGGGCGTTGGTATGACCCAATTGCAAGACCCGGCACTTGGCCTTGTTGAACCTCATCCCGTTGGTCTCAGCCCATCCATCCAGCCTGAGTGACGGATTGAAGCCCAGCAGAGCAGCTCTGGGCCCCTCCACTGATGCTGTTCGTCCAGTCTTGACCAGCACATCAGAACAGAGGCATGGGTTCACCATGGGTCACGGTGCCTATCCCTTCCCAGGACCCTCATGCTGCTTTACAGCTGGTCCTGCCCCTGTGAGCAGCACTGGCATGCCCCCACACCACTGGTGCCAGCCCTCCTGCCATGACCACAGCCCCATCTTCTCCTTGGCCAACCTAGGAAGTGCCCTGGTCTTTTGGGCGGTAGCTGGGGGAGGATGAGCCTATTATGGCTGTGGCAGCAGAACAACACAGGCATGGTAAAATCCTCACCACGGGTTCAGTGTGCAGAGAAGGGGGTTAGATGCCCAGGGCTGGCTGCAGACAGCAAGGTAAGGTGAGCAACAAGCACTCAGTGTCCCAGAGAGGATCAGCCGGTTCTCTCCAGAGTCCAAGGTCAGCTGGTGACCCTCAGGAGAGGGCTGGATCTAAAAACCATCACCCCTCAGGCCAAGGTGCTGTCCCTGCCACGCACAACACCTTGCTCTGGGCAGGTGAGGAGCACGGCTTTGGGCTGTCTCCTGGCCTGCAAAGATGACTCTCAGCTCTGGCAAAGCCGCTGGAAAGTGCCAAGGTTTTGGAGAGCAGCTTTTCTCCTGTCGCTCAGCTTCTCCCTGGACTGTCAGCATCACCTGCCGCTCCCACAGAGGGACAAGAAGTCTGCAACAGAAAGGTCAGCCACAGCCAGCTGCCTCTCTGTTTTCAGGTAAATATTTCAGAGTTTTTTTTCCTCTGAGCAGGATCCCAACGCCTGATGCACGACTCCCCTCTAGTGGCTCCACAGCAGCCAGGAGCAGGAGCCAAACTGTACTGGGCTGGGGCTGCTCCTGTTCCTGCCTGGAACTGGGCGCCCAGCAGTGCCCAGCACCACGCAGCCACGCCAGCGCACTCATTAAAGCTATCATTAATTAACACTGGGTAAGATTTTCAAATGCGTTAAGGGAATTAACTCTCAGGAGAAACAGCTCTGGACATTTTCAGCAGAGCAGTGAGAAACCCAGAGCCTATGAAGAGCCAACAAAGCCCTGGGGAAGGTCCCCCCTCACCTTCAGCAGCGAATGAATCTTCTGTCCCGACTCTCTGACCAGGCTGTAACGCCTCTCCAGACGGTCCTGACAGTCCTCTAGGCTTAGCAGAGAGTCTTTTTTACAATCTTTCCTCTCAAATATGGGCGGCGCCCATGATTGCACGATGCTCTGAATCTCCTCAACATTATTTTTGGCTTTCTGTGTCCTCCGCTCGAGATCATGGACAGCATCCATCACCATGGAGATGTGATCCCAGGCACCTGATAAAAAATGAGATGATTGACTACTTCTTTTCAGAGCTGCTGGGCCAAGGTCTTCTGCACCCTCCTTTAGACCAGCCTCTGACTTCTTCCCTGTGGTCTCATGTATTTCTCATCCACAGTAATGCAACAGACTCACCATCTCGACCAACAGAGCCACTTCTAGCCACCTCCTACCCCAAGAAGCCATGGTACAGAGAGACACAGCCTCTGCTTTCTGCCAGGAGTGCCACCCCCACGGGGAAGTCTGACAGTTCCCCCTTCCCTCTGCCCAGCTTTGATCTCCACTGAGGGCTATGGGAGCGAGCACCATGGGGAGGATGAGAGGCTGAGTGTCCCTGCCACCACCACCAAAGCAGGGACCCCACCCCTGACACCAGGGCTGTGTCAGCCCCAGGCACCAGCAAGGGCTGCATTTAGATGCAGGGAACATAAGGTTCATCTGCAGGAAAAGCCCTTCATCTTTATTGTGCAACAGAGAAAGAGATTTCCAGCGTGAGGACTTCTGCTTTGTGTGTTCCCAAGGGAGGACACTTGATCCTGTTCATGCCACAAGCCCGATGACAGAAATATATATTCCCCGCGTGAGCAGTTTGCTTTCACCAAGAGGAAACAAACTGTCTTCCTGCTCTCTGCTTTGCAGTTAAAACTGATCAAGGAAGAACACTGGTTAAACCATCCCAAAGGGCACAGAGCCCACCCCCAGCTGCAGTATTGCATCCTTTGGAAAAGATAATGAGGTGGCCCTGGCTCTCCCTGGGACAAGTCCATCCCAGTGCCAGGTGGCTGGGCCAAGGCTTCCCACCCCCTGCGCTAACGGGCGAGAAGGCAGCACCTCGGGGACACAATGGGTCACCTGGGCTGGCACAGGGTGAGGCAGCATGGGCAGCGAGCAGATGCCTCAACCCCAGCCTTGCCAGCTCTTGCAAACCCAGATGTTGCCATCTCCTTGGTGACACTGCTAACGGGGCAGCCTCTGCTCCCAAAAGCCCAGGCTGGACCTGAAGGAGCAGGATCCTGTCCACAGCCAGAGAAGATCAAGGGAAGGTGGGTAGGAGCAGGCAAGCTGGGGGCTGCCCTTCACCTCCCCAGTGCTGGCTCTGCTGGAGTCCCCTACTCTGCTGGGAACTGCAGCTGGGAACCAGGTGATGGAGGCTGGACACATGGGGGAATCTGCTGAGACCCAAGTGCGTGCTCCTTCCCCCTAACACAGGGCTAGCTCACCCTCCATCTTCCAGTTCAGGGTTTCTTCTGCCTCTTTCAGCTTCAAGTCAATATCCCACAGCTGCCTCTGTATCAGAGGGTATTCCACCTCCAGGACTCTCTTCAGGACCTTGTTATATCTGTTCACCATCAGCTCCAAGTTGGCCACAATCTTCCGGTATGACTCCTTGGAGGAATAGATTTCTGCTGCCATTGGTGGGATGGCTCCCATCGGGCTGCCAGACAGGTATCTCACCTCTCTCAGCACCGACACCAGCTGGAGGAACAAAGCAGAGAGCAGAACATGGGACAATCCTCCCCGTTCCTTTAGCCAACACTCTCCAGTCATTTCTGAGCATCTGAGGGGGTTCCTGCTGAACAAAACAGAATGCTCTCAAAAGGGCCCAGACACCTCCTGGTCCACACCATCTGTCTCTCATTGATCTTTGTCTCTGGTTTTCTTCCCAACCAAAGACAGACAGCTCTGTACCTACCCTCCCCGTAAACTCTGTGCAGCCTCGAAAAGCCACAATGACCTCTGGTCCTTTCAGTTATCCTCATCAGCAGAGTCTTTCAGCAATACCGCACCTGCTAGCGGAGCTTAGCAGTTCAGAGAATCACAGAATTGGAGGGGTTGGAAGGGACCTCTGGAGCTCATCCAGTCCAACCCTCTGCCAGAGCAGGTCCACCCAGAGCAGGTTGCACAGGAACGTGTCCAGGCAACATTTGAATGTCTCCAGAGAAGGAGACTCCACCACCTCTCTGGGCAGCTCATAACTTAGGAGCTTAAATAACTTAGCTGTTATTTAAGTGAAAGATAAGATGGCGCCAGTTGTGTTTGTTTGCTGGGGTGACTGGCATAAAAAAAAAATAAAATAAAAAAATACCATGGTCCCAAGCCCAGTGACTCAAATCCTCCTATAGCCACCTTCCACCAAAGACTTCTGCTGGAGACTTCTCCCAGCCCAACTGAAAGCACTCAGTGCCAGTGCGTGTTTGAGTTGTGATAGGACAGGATTGAGGGGGATTATTAAATTATAAAGTCAAGTATAAATAAGCCCCTGCAACAAAGGGAGCAGCGAGGTCTTTCAGTGCAATATATCACTTCTGAGACTAAAAATCTTTGCTCAGTTTAGTGGTCAATGGGAGGTCAAATGCTCCTGGAACTCAGGTGTTGTTACAGAACTGGGTATGTTTTTTGGGCAGTACCAGGGTGAGGACCACTCCTGGCTGCAGCTGAGCTGGGGGGGCAGCTTCCTAAACATCATCTTTCCCTTATGTTGGCAGATTTTATCATCCCTTCCTGTGAAGACATGGGGAAGAAATCTCTCTCTGACCCCGTCCCATTCACACCCTCTAGTCCCAGTTCCCTGCCCCTATTTTCGACATGAAAACTGGAAAGCTGGAGGTATGAGCAGGAGCAGGTGAAGCCACAAGGGCAGGGACTGCATGGCCTTTGTCACCGCCTGGGGGGACAGACAGGGGTTACTGAAACCTCTCCACCACTGCCTGCATTAGCCAAAACCCAACGCCCAAGAGAGGTGGCCAAGGCACCTGGGAAGGTCCCTCTGAGGGGATGGCAAAACCTGCACTGCAAGTCAGGAAGGTAAGTGGTAACACCGTGTCTAAAATGCCAAAGTGACAAAGAACACAATGACAAGAAGAGGAAAGAAAGAAGGGCTGAAAGGTGCAGGGGGCACTCAGGAAGGGTGGATGAAGGAGAACGGGGTGGGAGGAAAGGAAAAACCAGGGGACTGAGGAAGAAAGAGGGCAATTGAGACAGAACCAAGCTCCTCTCCCTTCTTTGCACTGGGAGGTCTGGGACACCCCCACAATGGGTCCAAGGGCGTCCTCCCCTCTTTCCCTCTCCTCCATGAAAGGAGAGCTCTGGAAGACTCCTCCATGCTGACGGGCTGCAAACACATCCTCTCTCGAGTAAAAATGACGTGCTCCTGTCTATTCCAGACTGCATGAAGGGGCTGCTCAACCAGCACCTGAGGACATCAGGCAGTCCTCAGAACGGAAGCGGAGAAGAGCAGAGCAGAAGCACTCAAAGCCTAGAGCTGAGAACAGGCAGGGTCAGCACATTCCAGGCTCCAAATCCTGTCACCAGGGTGAAGGGCAGAGAACATCCCCTGGCGCTCCCACCTTAGCAAGAGAGCTTCCAAGCTCTCTTCCAATTCAAATCCTTTGACTGAGGGCCAAGCTTGAACAAGCTCTGAAACCTAAACACCTTCCTTTAACAGCAGATGCCCCAGGGAACAGGGGAAGGCTTTGATGCACATTTTCCCCAGGCCCCTGAGACTCAGTATCTCCCCAGCGAATGGCATTTTTATGGTTGACAGACTCCGGTCCCACCAGACCCCGAAGCTTTCAATGCATCTGTGCACACTGCTGGCTTGGAGCCCTGCTTTGCTGTGGGCAGGGCGAGTGGTCAGCCCTCCCTGTGCTGGAGACAGGCTCTAGGGGAGCTCTAGGGGACAGAGGAAAACCTCATACACCACAATAAAGGAAACCCAACAGCCACAACACTGGGGTAACAAATCAAACCTTTCCTGGGTATTTTGTACCCTTTCAGGAAGCTCAGATTCAGATACACAACATGAACCCACCTCTGTAGATGCTGCCCCAACACTCCCCACACCAGTATCAAATTGGGTCTGGACACTGCGACACCAGTTAAACATCTGGCTGCTCAGGGACCTTCTGCCGCTGGCTTTAACTAGAATGTGCTCTGCTTAAACTGCAATCCTGATGTTTTACCAGGAGATAGAGCCCACAGACGATGGTAAATTCATGTTACCCATCACAGAAGGGGTTCCAGGGACCTCAGCAGAACAGATCTAGTACCAGTCCCACCAGACCCCCCACCCACAGTGGGTCACAGCCTGGAGACATGCCTGTGGGCTAGCAGGAAAGGTTATGAGCAGCAGCATTTACCTGGGGATCAAAATTGACTGTGATCAGTTTGGTTTCTGGATCTCGCCGGATGAGCGGTTGAGTGAGGTTGTACTGCGATTTTTCAGAGACCGTCTGGGACCAGTCTACATAAAGCTTTTCCTGATACCTGCCAGAACAAAAAAGAAACATCCACCACGTAGCTACCAAGCCAGCAGACGAAGGCATGAAAGCCAAGTCCAATTCTAAGGCCCGAAGAACATGAGGGAATATTAAAAACCTATTCACACCATCTCCATAAGCAATACGGCTTCAAGGACAAACACCCAAAAACCAGTGACAGCATCAAGTCAGGAGGGAAAAGACCTCTCAAGTACCATTTTTAGCAGAGGATTCAGATTTGGAGACAGCCTTTCAGCAGCATTTAGCCTAAAGCAGTAGATAAGCAGCTACTGGACATTGCCAAAGTGTCAAGCAGGACGGATGCCTGCACCCAGACAAACGCCGGGATGGATGGAGTTGCCCTCACTTCTCTCAGAGTCACTGCAGAGAGTGACAGTGTCAGCCTCGGGAAACACAGCTCTTGGAGAGCTCAGTGACAGCACGGGGACGGAAACACCGAGGGCTGAACAGGGGGCCTGGCATCTCACAGGGCATGGACGGTCCCAACCACCCACACAACAAAGTCTCCTCCGAATCATGTTGTCACCTAAGCCCTTTGGGAAATGTCACCCAGACACCATCATCTCTGCTGAAGTCACCGGGATCCCCTGTTGGTCTGCTCCCTTCCGAAAGGCTCTACCATAATTATTCAGCCTTTGTTTTGGTAACCAGGAGCAGGGCTCCCTCCCACTGCCCGGCAGCGCCCAGCACCCGGGTATCTTGGCTCCCTTCCTCACTGACAGAGAGCAGGTCCTGAAGAGACATCTCCTTCGCGGGGAGGGGGCTCTGCCCAAGGGCAAGCCCAGAATGAAGAGTTCAGATGTAACACCAAACACTAAGATATTAAGTCAGGGGCAGTGAATCCCATTCCAAATGGTGGAATATAAACATTACAACTACTTTAAATACTCTCTGTGAATGGGCACAAGTGGACTGAGACTTCTAGTCAGCCCAGGCTTTCCACCACAGCAGCTTCTACATCCAGAAGAAGCTTGCTTCACCATTTTGGCTCCCGTTCTTCCCAGGCAAACTTCCTGTCTCAAGATGTCACAGAAAGGCAGTGGCATAGAGCAACCGGACTTCTCCTCCTCTCTCATCAGAAATTCAGAGAGAATTAGAAAGGGACATTCCCAGGCCATGGGCTGGCAGGTGTGATGGAAAGTGGCTTAGAGGAAAAGAACAATTTTTCCTGCAGTTACAGCCTTGCCTGAGCCACCACTTACCTGTTGAGTAACTGGATCATTTCTTCATACTTTTGTATCACCCTTCGTCCTTCAGCGGAGTCCAGGCAGCTGGCAACACAACAGACAAGCACAGCATTATGTTTTGCTCTGTGAGGTTGTAAATCTGTATTTACCTCCTTCCCAAGATCACCCACCAGTTTGCAGGCAGCCTTCTAATTGACTGGGGACCCTGGATTTCATCCCTGCCGCATCACCCACAATCATTTCACTGCACAAAGGCTATCCAAGAGCCAACGCGCTCTCCCTGGGGTGTTTTTATAGAATTATAGAATCATCTACGTTGGAAGGGACCTTCAAGATCATCTAGTCCAACCATCAACCTAACTCTGACAAAAAAAAAACATCACTAAACCATGTCCCCCAGCACCATGTCAACCCGTCTTTTGAACACCTCCAGGGATGGTGCCTCAGCCACTCCCCTGGGCAGCCCATTCCAGGGCTTCATAACCCTTGCACTGTAAACATTTTTTCCTAATATCCAACCTGAACCTCCCCTGGCACAACTTGAGGCCGTTTCCTCTTGTCCCATCACCTGTTCCTTGGGAGAAGAGACCGACCCCCCCTGGCTACACCCTCCTTTCAGGGAGTTGGAGAGAGCGAGAAGGTCTCCCCTCAGCCTCCTTTTCTCCAGGCTGAACACCCCCAGCTCCCTCAGCCTCTCCTCACAAGACTTGTGCTCCAGACCCCTCACCAGCTCCGTTGCCCTTCTCTTTGACCCGCTTCAGCACCTCAATGTCTTTTTTTGTGGTGAGGGGCCCAAAACTGGACACAGCCCTCGAGGTGGGGCCTCACCAGTGCCCAGTACAGGGTGTCGATCACCTCCCAAGTCCTACTCACCACGCTGTTCCTGATACAGGATGCTGTTGGCCTTTTTGACCACCTGGGCACACTGCTGGCTCACGTTCAGCCGACAGGTGACCAACAACTGGCAACCTGCGTTACGGGAACTGTATACTGGGGGAAGAAGGGCTCAGGGCTGCTGGAGGAGGTTTCTCACTCCCTGCCTGCACAGAGCATGGCAGCCTCCGCTCACCAGCCAGCCCCTCCTGCGATCACGGAGGCTCCAAAGGAAGCAGCACGTGGCCCCTGCTGAAGGCAGATCTTTGCCGTGCCAAATCTGTGCCCCTCAAACTGCAGGGGTTCAACAAGGGCAAATGTAGGGTTCTGCACCTGGGGAGGAAGAACCCCAGACACCAAGACAGGTTACGGGTGGATCTTCTGGAAAGCACTACTGAGGAGAAGGATGTGGGAGTCCTGGTGGACAGCAAACTTTCCATGAGCCAGCAATGGGCCCTTGTGGCCAAGAGGGCCAATGGAATCCTGGGCTGCATAGGGAAGAGTGTGGCCAGCAGGTCGAGGGAGGTCATTCTCCCCCTCTACTCGGCACTGGGGAGGCCGCAACTGGAATCCTGCATCCAGTTCTGGGCTCCCCAGTTCAACAGAGACAGGGAACTACTGGAGAGAGTCCAGCGTAGGGCAACAGAGATGCTGGAGGGATTGGAGCATCTCCCTGATGAGGAAAGGCTGAGAGAGCTGGGGCTCTTTAGCCTGGAGAAGAGAAGGCTGAGGGGAGACCTTATTAATGCTGACAAGTCTCTAAAGGGTGGGTTGAAGGAGGATGGAGCCGGACTCTTTTCAGTGGTTCCCAGTGACAGGACGAGGGGCAACGGGCACAAGCTGGAAGATGGGAAGTTCCATTCAAATCTGAGGAAGAACTTCTTTGGGGTGAGGGTGGCAGAGCCCTGGCAGAGGCTGCCCAGGGAGGGTGTGGAGTCCCCTTCTCTGGAGATCTTCAAGCCCCGTCTGGATGCTCCTGAGTGATGTGCTCTGGGCAACCCTGCTCTGGCCGGGGAGTTGGACTGGGTGATCTCTAGAGGTCCCTTCCAACTCTGACAATTCTGTGATTCCATGATTCCGTGAAGAGCAGAGGCGTCCCAGAGCGCGGGAGGCAGAGCCCAGGCTATCCAACCACCTCCCAACCCAGGCGGGAGTTGCCAGAGGAATTCCTATAAGGCCACCTTTCCCTGCTGCTTCATCTGGAGTATGTCCCGCTCTATTTAGCATTGGTGCAGCCTCACCTTGAATATTGTGAGCAGTTCTGGGCCCCACCATTTAAAAAGGATGTGAAGGTGCTTGAATGCATCCAGAGGGCAACAAAGCCGGTGAAGGTGCTGGAAGGAAATTCCTGTGAGGAGTGGCTGAGCGTTCCGGGTCTGTCTAGTCTGGGGAAAAGCAGGGCGAGGGGCAACCCCACAGCTCCTGCAGCCCCCTGAGAGGGGATGTGGAGAGGGAGGTGCTGAGCTCTTCTCCTGGGATCCAGGGACAGGATGCCTGGGAATGGTTCAGAGCTGCAGCAGGGGAGGTTTGGACTGGGCATGAGGAAGGGTTTCTTTACCAAGAGGGTGGTCAAATCCTGAAACAGGCTTCTTCGAGAGGTGGTTGATGCCCCGAGCCTGGCAGGGTTTAAGAGGTGTTTGGACAATGTCCTTCATAAGATGATTTAACTTTTGGTCAGACCTGAAGTGGCCAGGCAGCAGGACTAGATGATCATTGTAGGCCCCTTCCAACTCAAATATTCTATTCTACTTTATTCTACTCTAATATCCAAGCTTTCCTGAACATGGTTGCTGATTTTGGAGGACGTTTTGACAAAACCTGAATTAACTTAAACAAAATCTAGCAAAGGAAGCACCCGAGCAGTCGCCACTGGGCAACTGCTGATCAAACCTTCTAGAAGTAAACAAACCCCNAACCTCCCCTGGCACAACTTGAGGCCGTTTCCTCTTGTCCCATCACCTGTTCCTTGGGAGAAGAGACCGACCCCCCCTGGCTACACCCTCCTTTCAGGGGGTTGGAGAGAGCGAGAAGGTCTCCCCTCAGCCTCCTCTTCTCCAGGCTGAACACCCCCAGCTCCCTCAGCCGCTCCTCACAAGACTTGTGCTCCAGACCCCTCACCAGCTCTGTTGCCCTTCTCTTTGACCCGCTTCAGCACCTCAATGTCTTTTTTTGTGGTGAGGGGCCCAAAACTGGACACAGCCCTTGAGGTGGGGCCTCACCAGTGCCCAGCACAGGGGGTCGATCACCTCCCGAGTCCTATTCACCACGCTGTTCCTGATACAGGATGCTGTTGGCCTTTTTGACCACCTGGGCACACTGCTGGCTCACGATCAGCCAACAGGTGACCAACAACTGGCAACCTGCGTTACGGGAACTGTATACTGGGGGAAGAAGGGCTCAGGGCTGCTGGAGGAGGTTTCTCACTCCCTGCCTGCACAGAGCATGGCAGCCTCCGCTCACCAGCCAGCCCTCCTGCGATCACGGAGGCTCCAAAGGAAGCAGCACGTGGCCCCTGCTGAAGGCAGATCTTTGCCGTGCCAAATCTGTGCCCCTCAAACTGCAGGGGTTCAACAAGGGCAAATGTAGGGTCCTGCACCTGGGGAGGAAGAACCCCAGACACCAAGACAGGTTACGGGTGGATCTTCTGGAAAGCACTACTGAGGAGAAGGATGTGGGAGTCCTGGTGGACAGCAAACTTTCCATGAGCCAGCAATGGGCCCTTGTGGCCAAGAGGGCAAATGGAATCCTGGGCTGCATAGGGAAGAGTGTGGCCAGCAGGTCGAGGGAGGTCATTCTCCCCCTCTACTCGGCACTGGGGAGGCCGCAACTGGAATCCTGCGTCCAGTTCTGGGCTCCCCAGTTCAACAGAGACAGGGAACTACTGGAGAGAGTCCAGCGTAGGGCAACAGAGATGCTGGAGGGATTGGAGCATCTCCCTGATGAGGAAAGGCTGAGAGAGCTGGGGCTCTTGAGCCTGGAGAAGAGAAGGCTGAGGGGAGACTTTATTAATGCTGACAAGTATCTAAAGGGTGGGTTGAAGGAGGATGGAGCCACACTCTTTTCAGTGGTTCCCAGTGACAGGACGAGGGGCAACGGGCACAAGCTGGAACATGGGAAGTTCCATTCAAATCTGAGGAAGAACTTCTTTGGGGTGAGGGTGGCAGAGCCCTGGCAGAGGCTGCCCAGAGAGGTCATGGAGTCCCCTTCTCTGGAGATCTTCAAGCCCCGCCTGGATGCTCCTGAGTGATGTGCTCTGGGCAACCCTGCTTTGGCCGGGGAGTTGGACTGGATGATCTCTAGAGGTCCCTTCCAACTCTGACAATTCTGTGATTCCATGATTCCGTGAAGAGCAGAGGCGTCCCAGAGCGCGGGAGGCAGAGCCCAGGCTATCCAACCACCTCCCAACCCAGGCGGGAGTTGCCAGAGTAATTCCTATAAGGCCACCTTTCCCTGCTGCTTCATCTGGAGTATGTCCCGCTCTATTTAGCATTGGTGCAGCCTCACCTTGAATATTGTGAGCAGTTCTGGGCCCCACCATTTAAAAAGGATGTGAAGGTGCTTGAATGCATCCAGAGGGCAACAAAGCCGGTGAAGCTGCTGGAAGGAAATTCCTGTGAGGAGTGGCTGAGCGTTCCGGGTCTGTCTAGTCTGGGGAAAAGCAGGGCGAGGGGCAACCCCACAGCTCCTGCAGCCCCCTGAGAGGGGATGTGGAGAGGGAGGTGCTGAGCTCTTCTCCTGGGATCCAGGGACAGGATGCCTGGGAATGGTTCAGAGCTGCTGCAGGGGAGGTTTGGACTGGGCATGAGGAAGGGTTTCTTTACCAAGAGGGTGGTCAAATCCTGAAACAGGCTTCTTCGAGAGGTGGTTGATGCCCCGAGCCTGGCAGGGTTTAAGAGGTGTTTGGACAATGTCCTTCATAAGATGATTTAACTTTTGGTCAGACCTGAAGTGGCCAGGCAGCAGGACTAGATGATCGTTGTAGGCCCCTTCCAACTCAAATATTCTATTCTACTTTATTCTACTCTAATATCCAAGCTTTCCTGAACATGGTTGCTGATTTTGGAGGACGTTTTGACAAAACCTGAATTAACTTAAACAAAATCTAGCAAAGGAAGCACCCGAGCAGTCGCCACTGGGCAACTGCTGATCAAACCTTCTAGAAGTAAACAAACCCCTAAGTAAACCACAGCAAAACCATCTTTGGTTTTCCTTTTTAATCCTTTTTCCCTTTCAGATTGCACGTAGGAAACAGCATCGCGTCACCCCTACTGCAGGGCATGTTATTAACTGCTCTGAACAGGGGAAAGAAAATCAATGCAAAATGCAGATCTGTGTCCTTCCTCACAGTTTACAAAATTTGCCGTTTGGATTCAAACCAGAGATGGTAACTGGGGCTCTGCGCTGGGAACGCTCCAAGAGCTGGTGTCATTGCACTCATGTCTTTTACTGCTGCAGAATAACCGTGCGCTTAAAGACAGTTACTCAATGGTAACACAGTGTGAAGGAAGGCTACAAGTACTGCACGGTGATGGAAATGGCTTATTTTGGTCAAGCACATAAAAGTGGATCCATTTACTCAGAATGCCATCCAGGCCAAGCAAAGCCATTCCTGTGAGCTGCAGGGTGCAGTCCCTGGAGCGCCTTCAATGGTCCAACCCTGCTTTGCTCACAAGGCTCTTAAATGCTGTCTCATACGGTGTCCTGAGATGCGGCAGCTGTCAGTGTGGGGCCACTTTTTTCCAAGAGCACCCACGATGACAATTATTTGGGTAATAGTTATTCCAGCACCAGCTTCTTTCCTTGACCTTGGGAGACAGCTCCTTTGCTTAACGCTGAGCACGTTGTCTTCTGCCAGTGCCCAGCCAGGTCCTCATCTCTTCACCCACCTGGAAACAGCTCCATCAATCCACCTTAGATGAGTCCAGTCCAGCTCCTTTCTGCCCGTCACAGCCAGGATGATGCCAGGCCTGGGGCCTGGGCTGCTCCCAGGGAGGTCCTGGAGCACAGGCTCGGTGGGATCGCAGTAGGAAAGGTTTCAATATCTCTTCCAATTGCAGCACGAGGTCTGAAAGCTGAATAGCCCATGTACTATCCCACTGTGCCTCTTAACCACTTCAAAACAAGTCCAACTAATGAGTTTCTTAAAAAAATGATCGCAGGGAAGCTGAAAAGCACAAGCGCAATCGCTTCACACCTCTTTGACTCAGAATTATTTCAGCTATAACCATGGGATAATGTTCAACACAGAAAGAAAATCAGATTGATTAGCGAAAAGATATCAAGATGGTCATAAAGCAACTTATCTGGAACGGACACTCACAGATGTGGGATGTGCCTGAAGTGACCAAATGGCACCTGGATTCGTGATCGCAGCTCCCGAGCCCAGGCCAGTGCTCCAGCTACTGGTGGCATGTTCTTGTGCACTGGAGGGGAACCTGGGGAGGGAACATGAAACAGCATTTGACTGAACACTGCACTTAGAACCCCAAAGATACATCAAAACCAACTCAACTGTTCCGATTTCTCAGCTCCCTTCCTTAAATCCAAACATCTGTTGCACTGACATAAGTCTGTGACCAGGGCAAGTCTCCCAGTGCCTCAGGGACCTGAGAGCAAAGGAGAAGCCCAGCACGTGGTAGAAACAGAGGTGACACAGAGGCATCGTCTTCCTGGGGTGCACTCCTGGCTCCCTACAAACACTGAGGGAGGGATTTCTTACCAGGAGCTAGTTCTGACCATCTCATCTAACACCTACAGAACATCCCCCCTCAAATTCACAGCAAGTGATGAACTCATCCTCCACAAATCTCTCCATTCCCTTTGTTAACCTGCACTGGTTCCAGCAGTGCTGCTCCTTCCAGACTTGCCTGGCTCCAGCACAGTCTTTCTGAGGTAGGTAAATAAGTTATTGTTCAAAAATGCACACTCTAATCCTCATGATCTGATAGGGACCTACCATTCCCTCCTGTGCCCATCTTCATGGGATATAATAAACCTGGAAAAGGCTGATTAAACTCTTGGTTACAAAGTCCCACTCGTATACTTTGCATTTAAAGCATGAAAAGGGAAACACAATAAATTCATATCGGGGAGCACATGGGCGGGTTTGCAAGTCCCATGGGGTGTTTGGGGCAGCACAGGAGTGTGGAGAGAAGCCCCTGTCACAGCCCTGCTGGGAAAAAAGGCTCAGCGTGTGTCTTTGTTCCCACTCACATCTCACATACATACACACACTTGAGAAACTTTAGCTATTTTCCCCCCAAGAGATTATTTGCTTTAATACCAAGAACAAAGATTTCCCCGGCATTTCCATTTCCTCTAGGAGCTACAGAGGCTGAAAATATTTCCAATTTGGGAAGTTTTGGTTTCCTTAGAAAAATCAAATTATTTTCCCCCCAAAATTAATCTAAATCCAGTTTCTTGTAACATCAATTTTACTCAGCACATGCCACGCACCGTGCTCCAGTTCTGCGTGGATGTGCCTGGCGTAGATGAGCCGAGCATGGTCCAAGGCGCTGCTGAACATGCTGATGAGGACGGAGTATCTGTCAGCAGCATCCGCAGAGATGACCGGTCGCTCCAAAAGGCTCCCGAACATGTCCAGCAGCTGGGGAGGGGAAGCAGCAGGGAAAGAAAGGGGAAAAAATTCACAACCCCGACTTGTGCAGAGAGACTCAATGGGATTTTCCTTACGAGCCCAGATGTCTGCACCGATGGGCATGCTTGAAAAGGGAAATTTCTTTTTCTTTACCCTACTTTTCCAAGTACTCCCTCCCTATGCCACAGACTTTCTCTGTCCATGAACCATATTCCAACTGTCATTCTTAAAATGCTTCAAAATTCGCTATTTTCTCAAAAGCCTTAGAAAGATAAATGTTGTCACTTTCTACAGTCCTTTCTACAAACACTTATACTGAAATTTTTCAGAAAATATCATTTATTTTTTCTACAAGGTAGATCAGCTGGTAAACAAAACAGCTTTGTTTCTAGAAAACCTCAGTTTCCAAAACTGAAATACATCCATATATTGAGGTTAGGGGTGGATCTTCTGGAAAGCACTACTGAGGAGAAGGATCTGGGGGTCCTGGTGGATAGCAAACTTTCCATGAGCCAGCAATGGGCCCTTGTGGCCAAGAGGCCAATGGGATCCTGGGCTGAGTAGGGAAGAGTGTGGCCAGCAGGTCGAGGGAGGTCATTCTCCCCCTCTGCTCTGCACCAGTGAGGCCACAACTGGAATCCTGCGTCCAGTTCTGGGCTCCCCAGTTCAAGAGAGACAGGGAACTACTGCAGAAAGTCCAGCGTAGGGCAACAGAGATGCTGGAGGGATTGGAGCATCTCCCTGATGAGGAAAGGCTGAGAGAGCTGGGGCTCTTTAGCCTGGAGAAGAGAAGGCTGAAGGGAGACCTTATCAATGCTGACAAGTCTCTAAAGGGTGGGTTGAAGGAGGATGGAGCCGGACTCTTTTCAGTGGTTCCCAGTGACAGGACGAGGGGCAACGGGCACAAGCTGGAACATGGGAAGTTCCACTCAAATCTGAGGAAGAACTTCTTTGGGGTGAGGGTGGCAGAGCCCTGGCAGAGGCTGCCCAGGGAGGGTGTGGAGTCCCCTTCTCTGGAGATCTTCAAGCCCCATCTGGATGCTCCTGAGTGATGTGCTCTGGGCAACCCTGCTTTGGCAAGGGAGTTGGACTGGATGGTCTCTAGAGGTCCTTCCAACTCTGACAATTCTGTGATTCCGTAATATTACCAAATTGATATTAACAGTAATCACCTCATTTTTAACAGCGGTTCTCATCAAGGAATCCTAGAAAAAGCATAATTTCCTTCAGCTTACAGAGACACAAGTAAAAGTCCCTCATTTGAATAATTTCTTTGATTACTTTTTCTAAATCTGAACAAATGTCTATTCTGTTTATGCTGGAATGGGAAGAGCAGAAATACTTCCAGAGCTTTCAGCAAATACCCCGCTGCCAGCTCCACCACTTGACAGTTTGGGAGGGCCTCACCAGCTTGAGCATCACTAGATGCTCAGAAGCCACAGGTCTCACGGTCCCGCTGTCCATTCCCACCAGCAGACACTGACGTGCTGTCCCCGGAGCACTGCCCAGCCTCCTCTGTGGGATTTCACCCCGATTTCCCTTCCACAAGAGAAGGGAGGTGACAGACAAACCTTGAAGGCATGCTCCAAGTCCGAGGCATCATCGAAAGCCTGGATGAAAACAGTGCCCAGCCGACGGTCGATGTCTTCTACTTTCTGCTGGAAATCAAAGGCGTCTTGCTCAAACTCCTGCGAGAAAACAAAACAGCGAGTCGTGAGGCACCAGGAAGGTAACTCAACCCCCAGATCCAGAGATCTCCCCTCCGTTTATTCACCATGAGTTAAACCACTGCTCTGGTCACCCTTCAGCCATTGCAGCACAGCAAAGCCCCACGGAGCCTGGGGACATTTCTGTCCTGTCCCACGACTGAGATCATGGCCCTCCAGGAGGGATCCTGTGGTTCTGAGTGCTTTCCACAGTCTGATGAGGACTTTAGCCTAGAGGGCAGATGGACTATTTCCACACCCTCTCCCCCTGACCTGGCCTGCAGACTTGGCATCATTCAGAAATCCCACAGATGCACCTCCTGAGGTTCCAAATTCAATCTCCTTTCAAGCCAAAACAAGCCCGTGGTTTTGATCCTGAGTTTGCTTTAAGTGGGGCAACAATAAAGGCAGTTTCAAAACCCTGGCACAGGTTGCCCAGAGGCTGTGTGAAGTCTCCACTCCTGGACATATTCAACCTTGGAGATATTTAACCTGCCTGGTCACAGCCTTGCTCTAGCTGGGCCTGCTTTGAGCAGGGGAGGTGGACTAGGCGGTCTCCAGATGTCCTTTCCAACCTCAACAGTTTTGTGTTTCTGTCATTTCCATCATCTTCTGGTACTGCTTTTCTTGCTTCAAGTGTAATAAATCCTTTGAATTTCAAGCATAAGATCTAGGTTTGTTTTTCTACCGGTAAAAGAGGCCAAATCAAAGACTGAACTTGACAAACGAGGCAACCTCAGTGCTTCTATCCTACCTTGGAGACAAAGCCACTAAAAATTAGGTCATGTTTCTCTTTTCTGAAAGGACAAAGCATAAGGCAACAGCTTTTGCTATTCTCACTGCTGAGCTCCAGCAGGACCAGATGCCATGTTTTAGCTAAAAAAAGAGGCTCTAGAAAGTCACACAGTGCACAAACTCAAGCACTGAAAGAACAAGCATGACTCAGAGTCAACCAAAGGCCTTGGGGTCACCGAAACCAAGCCAGTTCCTGCAGAGCCACCATCACTGCTCTTTCTGTGCCTTCCCTCCTGAAGGAGGGGCAACATGGAACAAGCAGCTTTCCAGTCAGATCCTCCCAGGCAGCACTGGGCACATGCCACTCACTGCAGAGATGTACTGGAAGCTACAGGATGCAAAGCACGAGCCACCCATCACCTCACCAGCCAGGTCCCCACACCAGAAGGAAGGGCACACCAGCCCCATCTCCCACCACCATCCATCCTTCACCCCAGCACCGCCCTTTCTGAGGGGAGCATGGCAGGAGCTGGAGGGAGGGCTTTGCCCTGGGATGACCTTCCACTTGGGTGTCTGCCATAAATGGCTGCCCCACAAGCAGTGTGGGTCAGGAGCTCCTCACCACGGAGCTTCTCCATGGCCACTCCAGTCTTAAAGCTTCCTCCCCAGCTGAGTGAACAGGCCTAACTCTGTCCTGTGAACCAGATGCAGTAAACTGAATGGGACAAGCAGCAGAAGAAATCAAAAATCTTGAGATCAGACGTAACCACAGGTCACAGACCCTGTCAGAAATGCCATTCCTACCCTTCCCTCGTAGCCCCACCCCGGCTACACTGCTCGGGGTCAAAGCCAAGAGCAGGAGCTTCGGAATAGACCATAAGGAGGCCCTGTGGCACCTTTGCTTTGACCTGCTTGTACGACACGCACTGGTGTGAGCACCTGGGAAACGGATGGCCACTGAGCCATGACCCAGCGGGCTAGGAATATTCCCTTAATTAAAGCACTACTGATAGTAAAACACAGCCTTGAATTCTGAGAGCAACAGATGTCATGCGTGCAACTAGACATGAGCAAACACATCCCCAGAGGTTACCCGAGCCGGCTGTCATCAGGCAAGCCAGGTACCAAGAGCAGGAAAGCAAAGGGATGTGGATGGTGGTCCAGCTCATACACCCCAGCAAGAACCACATACAGGGAAAGCTGGGGTGAAATGCATAGAAATCCGTGCTTTTCAGCTGCGTTGGTGTAAGGGCCTGAACTAGAATCATAGAATCATCATAGAATCAGAGAATGGTTTGGCTTGGAAAGGACCTTAAAGATCATCTTACTCTAATGTCCCTGCCCTGGGCAGGGACACCTCCCACCAGACCAGGTTGCTCCAAGCCCCCTCCAACCTGCCCTTGAACCCCTCCAGGGATGGGGCAGCCACAGCTTCTCGGGGCAACCTGGGCCAGGCTCTCACCACCCTCACACCAAAGAAGTTCTTCCCAGATCTCAGGTCAATCTCCCCTCTTTCAGTTTAAACCCTTCCTCCTCGTCCTATGGCTCCCCTCCTGGATCAAGAGTCCTTCCCCAGCTTTCCTGGAGCCCCTTTAGGAACTGGAAGGGGCTCTAAGGTCTCCCCGGAGCCTTCTCTTCTCCAGGCTGAACCCCCTCAACTCTCTCAGCCTGTCCTCACAGCAGAGGGGCTCCAGCCCTCCCAACATCTCCATGGTCTCCTCTAGCCCCCCTCCAACAGGTCCAAGTCCTTCCTGTGATAAGGCGCCGGAGCTTGACACTGCTTCAGGTGGGGTCTCACCAGAACAGAGCAGAGGGACAGAGGGGCAGAAGGGCCCTACTGCCACACTTCTTTTGATGTAGGCCAGGATCCTGGTGGCTTCTGGGGCTGCCAGCACACGTTGCCAGCTCATGTTGAGCTTCTCGACCAACAACACCCCCAAGTCCTTCTCCTCAGGGCTGCTCTCAATCTATTCTCCGCCAAACCTGTATTTATGCCTGGGATTGCCCTTACCCAGGTGCAGGACCTTGCACTTCGCCTGGTTGAACTAGCAAGATACGCTAGATACAGACCTGCAAGAACTCCCAAATCTCTGCAGAAATTGCCAGCATGTCCCCGCTCCCTGCAGTGACAGATCAGAAGGAGGAGGGAGGTGGGAAGAAGTCAGCAGGACTGCACATGAGCCAGGGCTCCACCACAGAAGAAGGTGCTGCTTCGGAAACATGCACATGCTGCTGGTGTTCCCACGAGCTGGTTTCACCTACCATGTTGGTCAGGTCAAGACAGTCATAGGTTCGCTCTGCAAACACCCTGTACGCCTCCTGGAACTCCTCATACATGTCCAGCACTTGCTGGCTCAGGGCCTTCCCTTTAATCCCGCTGAACTCAATCTTCTCCAGCTTCATCAGGTCCAAGGCTGTTGCCAGGAGATCCTTCAAAGTCAAGGGAGGCACACACACAGGTTAAGATGGGGACAAACAAAAATGACAACAGTTGTCACAACATGGAGCAGTGCTTGTTGCCATGCCAGAGGACCTCCTCAAGCACACGCTAGTGCTCACAGGTGGGAAGGGGGAGCCAGATCCTGCCCATCACAGGCATCAATGGCTGCTTAAAACATGTCCCTCTCAAGTGGGACCTGCTGCTGCCACTGAAACTACTATGGAAACTATGAAACTGCTTTTAAGCAGTATTAGGGGGACAGATCCAAAGCACCATATGAGACCCTAATGTGTCACCCAGCACAGCAAAGAATCCAAAATTTAATGTTTTAAGCAAAAGGAGATCTCCAATATGTACAGGTATCTGAACTGTGTGAGAGGTCCTGCTCAGTAAAACCACTCTGTGCCCCCTGCCCAGCCGGCCCTCTCTGTCGAGACAGGTCCCGGGTCCCTCCTTTCCCACCCTCTGCAGCCTGGCAGGGCCTGGCCCCCCCATGCCACCACCTCAGGGAAATGTCCCCCTCCCCCAGCTGCGGCAGCAGCACTGGGAAGCCCTGCCACCACCCCACCCGTCTCTTTGGTAGGGCTGGTCCAACGTCTGTCATCTCAGAGGACCAGGAGCAATGTGCTGACCTCCATCACAGGAAGGAACTGGTGGCCATCCTGCTCGCTCTGGGCTCAGGGGACAGCCCTGAACGCAGAGCCAAGTGGGCACAGAGCTTCACCCCCAGACTGGCAGCATTCAGCCAGCGTCAGTGCCCCTTGGAGAGGGCTGCTGACTGAGTGACAGCCCAGAGCTCCCCACAGCCCAGAGCTCCCCACAGCCCAGAGCTCCCCACACCACGCCAGGGCATCACCCTGTGTCGGTGCCACCCCGAGATGATCCAGGCAGCGGCGGGGAGATGCCGTGCACTTACAGCTCTCAGCACGGTTGGGCTTATCAGGAACAGCTTCCAGCCAAGGGCACAACCTCTCACAAGTCCCTGAGAGCTCAGCGATGGCTGCGGTGAGACCCCAGCCCCACCTCTGAGAGAAGAGGCTGCGAGCAGAACACCAGCCCGAGCGGCAGGTTTTACAACAGACACGCCATGCGAAGCGGCGAGATGAACCATGGCGAAGAGAGTCTTCTCTCCCCACACAGTCACCGCTGCCACCCATGTGCCGGCGCCAGTGCAGCTTTTGTGAAATTTTGAAAACAAATGCACACATGCTATTTATTAAGCACACGTTCACTTTAACAAATACTTTGGAAGGCAAAAATAACCCAGAAATAAGATCTGCCCCTTGCTTTGTCTTCCAAGGTTGCCTGGAAAGAAGGGAGGGGGAAGGAAATAGAGACAGGGAGAGGCAGAGTGTCTCCTGATTAACAGGCTGGTGGGCACAATGCCTTTAATTATTATTTTACAGCTCACACACCCTCGCTTTGACCACATATACTGCTGCCTTTCACTGTCCCTGGAGGTGTGGGACAGCCATTGACAAAGGACACAGGCACTGGCCAAAAAGCACAGTGAGCTGCATGTGCAGCTCAAAGCCTCCGTACGACATTTCCCTGTAGCCCGTATCCATAGTATCCCAGCAAGGAGCAACCAGAGCCCCAGCCTTTGCAGAGTGACACTGCATAATTACTGTCACTCATACTGTTCTCATGATGACCTGCTCTTGTGTCTACTTATATTCCTGTCTACACTGTCTACACTACATGATGTGGTTACTGCACACCAAACCCTACTGGAAACCATCACGAGGAATAATTTTAAGATAGACACCAGTAACGACGGTTTTCAATGCAGTTAACTAAAGAATGAATAAAGATATACAGTGTCTTTAAACCAGTAAAACCTTGTGTCCCAGTGCAGAGAACAAGAGAAGGAGTAAAACAAGCCAGACCTTCCTTTGGGTAGGTACACACTGGCAGCTTGTGCGCCGCACATCCCTGCCTACACGCCGGGAATGTGGCAACAATAAACAGAGATTCACTTTGGAAGTGTGTGGACAGCAAACGAAGGTGTGCTCTTAACGGCTGAGAGAGAACAGGTCCACACAGCATCTACAGAACAGGTCCCACAGTGGCTGTCAGCCTGTGGTCTCCAACCACAGCCACCCAACAAGGACAGCATGGAGAGCCCTCGCAGGCAGGGGACACTCAGACCTGCTCTCTGCAGAATAACACCCCCTCCAGCTGGCTGAGCCCTTGGCCGTGCTGGGCTGAGGGATGACACCAGATGTCCCTGCCTCAGGTGACCACCCCACAGTTAAAAGCCTCAGCAAACAGGGACACCCCAGCTGGACACACTGTTAGGGTGTGATGGGATGACATGGTGAGGAACATGTCCCTGCCCTTCCCCAGGTTCACGTGGCACAGCCAAGTGCTGCCCAGCCTCCGGGAGAGTGTGTGGCCCCTTCAAGTCAGGGAGGATCCGGCTCAAGGGTTTCTTTGATGGCAACAGGGGGAGTAGGAGATTGCACTGCTTTACTACAGCTGGGCAAACCACAGCCCCCAGTAACCCCCATTCTCTTGCCCCAGCAGGGCTCTTGGGAGCAAAAAGACACACCTACACCCTGACCAGAAGGACACAACTGCAAGGCTTATACATACACTGAGCAGGACACAGTAAAAGAAGGCCCTGGCCTTGCTCTAACGGGAGATGCAACAGCAAAGAGAGTGACCCCATCCCCTGGCATCAGGTGAAGCTCCAGGAAGGGAAGATGCCAGCAAGTGAGCTCATGGCTACAGAGCCCTCCTGAAGGCCTGCAATGCTTTGCAAACTGGAGTCTCACCTCCACCATCTCCAGTCTCTTCAGGAAGTTGTCCAGCCTCGCAAACACCATTGTGGAGTGGAAGGTCCACTCCCTCACTTCTTGGCCTGGCTCATAGTACGTGTGCAGTTTTTCCCTTCTCTCCTCAAACGCCTCTTTGAATGCGTTCAGGATGCCGACCACCAGCCGCACCTTGCCCAGGCTCTCTTCCATCTCCCCTTTCAGAAGGTCTTCTGGAGACAGGTACACCAGGGCCTAGAAGAGAAAAAAATCACATCTGAGAGGTCACTTCTGCCACATAAAACGGTGACTTCTTGCACTGAACATGCTTGAACCTGCCTCTCAAGTTAAGAATCATTTAAGGGTGGGGGAAAGAAAGCCAAAGGGAGTTTTCATTAAAAGACTTTCCTTGGCAAATGCAGGCATCATGGCCACGCACCTGCTGAATGAGAAGGTTGCAGATTTCTTGGAGCAGCACTACTATCCGCACAGGCACACTGTAGTGCTTGGAAGTGACCCAGATCAAACACACCATGTGGAGCAGGGGGGCCAGGAGAGGCTTCACCTCGCTGAACTCAACCCTCTCGATGTCCTCCAAGTGGCGCTTGAGGGGTGTCAGGTGCAGGTGAATGTCCTGAGCTTCAGCCAAAGCTGTGTGGAGAGATGGGAGAAGCCATAAGACCCACCAAGCTGTGGTGCGCTGGGTCGTTAGCTGGATGGAAAGGTGCCTGGGAAGACACAGTCCTGAGGAGCACAAAGTACACTCATCTGCCTGCGTGCTGAGGATTGCTCACCCTTGAACACTGCTCGCCCACGGCAGTGACCAGAGCAGGAAATAACCTGACACGATGGCAAGGAACAGGGACAGGGCTTTGGGCAGAGGCCGAGTTGACAACTGCTAAATGAGTTGTGGGGAATGTGCCCAACAGCACTGAAAACAGAGCGTTGCCATCACTACCCACAGGCTACAGGCCTGGCTATAGAGTGTCACACACTGTAGGGTATCACAGGCTATAGAGTGTGACAGGCTATAGAGCATCACACACTATAGAGTGTCACAGGATATAGAGCATCACACACTATAGAGTGTCACAGGATATAGATCATTACACACTATAGAGCATCACACACTATAGAGCATCACACACTATAGAGTGTCACACACCACAGAATCATAGAATGGTTAGAGTTGGAGGGACCTTAAAGATCATCTAGTTTCCAATCTGGGCAGGGACACCTCCCACTACAGCAGGCTGCTCCAAGCCCCATCCAGCCTGGCCTTGAACCCCTCCAGGGATGGGGCAGCCACAACTTCCCTGGGCAACCTGTTCCAGTGCCTCACCACCCTCACAGGAAAGAATTTCTTCCTAATATCTAATCTAAATCTCCCCTCTTCCAATTTAAAACCATTCCCCCTTGTCCTGTCACTGCACTTCCTGACAAAGAGTCCCTCCCCAGCTCTCCTGTATCCCCTTCAGATATTGAAAGGCTGCTCTAAGGTCTCCTTGGAATCTTCTCTTCTCCAGGCTGAACAACCCCAGCTCTCTCAGTCTGTCTTCATAGGGGAGGTGCTCCATCCCTCTGATCATCTTCGTGGCCCTCCACTGGACCCGTTCCAACAGGTCCATGTCCTTCCTGTGCTAAGGACTTCAGGGCTGGACACAGAGCTCCAGGTGGGGTTTCATGAGCCCAGAGCAGAGGGGTAGCATCGCACACTATAGAGTATCGCACACTATAGAGTATCGCACACTATAGAGTATCGCACACTATAGAGTATCGCACACTATAGAGCATCACACACTATAGAGCATCACAGGCTGTAGAGCCTCACACGCCGTAGAGCCTCACACACTACTGTGTCACAGGTCTTTGCCTGAGCTCATTTTAGCTCAGGTTCGGCTCTAGCAGCAGGTGACCACGGTCCCACTTGTCCTGGCTGTAAGAGCAAACCCGTCAACAGCAAGGTGACAAATGTCTGACCAGTTCAAAGCTTTAGCTTCGCTTTGTACCTCTGTGTGGTTTTACCCTGAAGAATTATCCCAGGGTACAAGCGTTAACAAAACCAGGTGATTGTTGTGCGACTAAACCTGTGGATCAACAAGAAGAGAAGCAACAGAAGTGCTTGAATGCATACAAAAATAACCCTCAAAAGCCAAGACCAAGGAAGAAAAAACTCCCACTATCAAAATTGCCCTCCCGGCAAAGAAGACAGAAAAACAGCCCCAGCAGCACAGCGGCGGGGAGGGCACAACCCCAGGGAATGGGGCACAGGCTCAAAAGCAGGTGCATGCAAATCTGAACTGTGTTGGAATGGAAATTAACAATTATAGTCCAAATTATCCAGTTAGGGTTAGCATTGCTATAACCAGATTAAACCCAAGTCTTTGTTGTATTTTGATTAGACTCTTAAAGCACTAATTAGTCTGACAATGAACTCTTGGCTCCTTATATTAAAGGGTGTTTCTCTAGCCCGTATAAATTGCACACTGTGACACAGAACCTTAACAGACTAACTGCTGCCACGTGAAAGGGTGAAGGACAGCGTTATCTGTCAGCACGTCCGTAGCCAGCAAAGCCTGAATGGTTTTGTCTGGCCAGGGAGCAGCTGGGTTGAAGACGGACAAGGAGGGTTGGTCAGAGGGGAGGGAGCAGCAGGACTATGCTGTTTTCACTACAGAGGGGAATTCGCAGCATTTCCTTTGCCTGGACTGAACTCTCCTCAGCAAAGTCCACCAGAACAGAGGACGATCCTCAGTTGAAGAGAGCTACATTTTTTAAGGTAGAATTTTGCTTCACCTACAGGCAAAAAATAATTCTTCCTTATTATTCTTCTTGTGAATGAAAAAAAAAAAAAAAAAGTCTTTAATTCCCTAAAGTGGGAAACGAAATCTTGTCACTTTTTTTTGCTCCAAGCTCTCTTGCCTTACTGCACTGTGCCAGGCTGAAAAAGTCAGGGAGAGGAGCAGGCAGATGTGCTGGCACACACCACCACCTACTCCACTGGCCATCAGCCTGGGGTCTCCAGCCACCATCACTCCACAAGGGGAGCACAGAAAGCCCTCGTAGACATAGGGACATGCAGATCTGCTCTCTGCAGGTCAGCTGGGCTGGCAAGACCTTGCCACCCTGTGAGGACATTACTGGACGAGGACTTGGATGTGGACAGAGATGAGGGATGGGAGGCCGTGCTCCCCACCTGTCATGCTCACACCCCAGGGCTCCCCACTGGGCTGCGGCGACACAGGGTGTGCAGCTCTGCCCGGACTTGTGACCAACTGCAGGGACTCCGCTTTCCTCTTGTGTGACACAGGTGACAACACCTGCCTGCTTTCAGCAGAGGCCTTCAAATTCTCACGCTCAAAGGTCCCCATCCTAAAGTGCAACCTGCTATTCCTTTAGCAAGGGCGTTCAGGCTGCAGTGGCCAAAGCCTGGGACGCAGCAGTCTAACAAAGCAGTTTCAGCGAACTACGAGATCTGCCTCGTCATCCTGAACCCCCATTCCTACAGACTGACACCAGAGGAGCTGGTGAAACTTGGGGTGAGTCCTGCTGGATTAAAGCAAATGCTTTATTACAGTAGAGTGAACTCCCACACTCACTCACCCTCACCTTTGGGAAGGGTCTGGCTCAACAGACCAGTGAGCAAAGTGGCCCCAGCCTGGAAACAAGAGCACCAGATCAAGCACAAGGAGCCCGGTTTCACTCCATGAACCAGAGAAAGGGCCAGAAACAAGGCTGCAGTCCTCATGGTCACAGCAAACTCTGAATGACCAGTGCCATTACAGCCACATTGGGCTTGAAACCAGTAACACCAGGCTACGAACAAAGGTCAGAAGTCAGCACTATGGTGAAGTTGCCCCCGCATCTCACCTGCTTCAACATCCATGAGCATAGTTTTGAAGGCTGGGACGTAGCTGCTCTCCAGTCTCTCCAGCACCTCCATCATGTTCCTGACCTTCCTTGTTCTCAGCTGGTCATAAATGCATTCCAGGTCATCACACCTATAGCAACCAAGATACGTTACAAGCCCATGCTGGGGCAGCATCAGCTGTGGGGGACACCATCCACTTCCACTGGACCTGAGTCAGGATTTCCTCCAGCTACACACGGGCTGAGTCCCAAGAGTGAAAGGAAACAGGAGGAAGCAGGAGGCAGGGACAAACCTGACAGACTGTTCCAGGGTTCAGCATGACAGCAGCTCTGCTGCCAGCAGGACACTGCTGGAAGAAGCCATCAGGTGTTTCTGCAGGCATTAGCCACAGCTCTCCAGCAGGCAGGGCTTTGCCCTGAGTCAGCTCGAACCAACACGGCACAAAGGTTTTCAAAGGGCAGGATGAAATTCCACTCCCTGGCTCTTGAGCATCTAAACCCCCTCTGGCACTGACAGAAGAACAGCAGCCAGCTGAGGGGCACCGTTTCCTGAAAGCCCTACAGAAGCTCTCCATCAGCTCTGACTCCTGTGGCCGGTTCCTTGTGAACAGTGACAGAAAGGGCATTTCCAAAAAACTTTCCTCAGGGTTTAGCTCCTGTGGTGGGGTTAAGTTAAACCACAACCAGCTCCCAGTGACCTCCCAAACGCTTTGCAGACCATGATTATTTTATGTGTGGAAGCACTTTTCCTTAGTACAAGGAAGTCTTTCTGCACATGAACCAGAGCAGCTAGCTCTTCTCAGCTCACAGAAGCAGCAGCTCGGACTGTCACCAGCACTCTCCCTCCACCCAAACCCAGCACCAGTGACCACCACGCTCTGGCCAGGCCACCCGGGGTACCTGTTCCTCCAGAACTCCAGTTCCACCTTCGGGTTCGGGTTGCTGCCTTGCAGAAGAGGCTCTGAAGACTCTTTCTCCACTGCTCCCTGGATCTGGTGGCTCCAGTCTATGATGGCCGACTCCATGGCGTGTACAAGGGATTTATCAATCAGCTGCAGGCTGTAGAAACACACTACCCAGTTGACTTTGCTTTATCATGGCTGATGTGCATTGCTTAGTTGGATCTACTTCAAATGACCCCGTGTGCAGCTGGACTTTACAGATTATAGTCTAGATTCACATTTCAAAAGCACAAAACTATCAAAACCCATAATATTTTGCCATTGTTTCAATACAGAAATTGCACCCTGGAGAAAATGGATTAACCTCTGCAGCACTGAAGGCAACAACACATTGTTCATAAAACAAACGGTGGAAATGAAGAGCCAGTTGCCACCTCTCTGCAGAGGGAGTCACTGTTGCAGCAGATCTATTAGGCCCCAGGGTCTGGCCTGGAGAGCCATTCCTCCAGCAAGGTTCTCTCCCCGTACTGTTCTCCCTGAACCTATTCTATCTCCCCACAGTCATTAACTCGCTTAATTCAGGGAGAAACTACACAAAGTGGGCTGGCACGTTGAGGCCAGGACACCCCACTGCCCGCTGAGCACACAGACATGATGATGTGCAAATGCGTCTGCCCCTCTGGACCGGCCAGGCTCCCAGCACTGCCACAGCCAAACCCCTGCCACCCTCAGGCACCAGCCTGGCTTCCTAGGAGGACCAGGGTGGAAGTTCCCCCAGCTGGCAGGCCTGTTGGCGAGCAAAGGATGGGGATTCCTCAGTTGCTGGAGATCTTGCAGGAGAAAGACAGGCTGCACATGGGGATCAGCCTCCCATGGCTGCCCAGTGACCTGGAAGAGGGGATTGAGTGCACCCTCAGTAATTCTGCAGATGACACCAAGTTGGGTGGGAGTGTTGATCTGCTGGAGGGTAGAAAGCTCTACAGAGATGCCTGGACAGGGTGGATCTATGGGACAAGGCCAATGGTGTGAGGTTCAACAGGGACAAGCATCAGGTCCTGCACTTGGGTCACACCAACCCCATGGACAATCCAAGCTGGGGGCAAAGTGGCTGGAGCTGCCCAGTGGAAAAGGACCTTGTGGTGTTGGTCAACTGCCAGCTGAATATGAGCCAGCAGGGTGCCCAGGTGGCCAAGAAGGCCAACAGCATCCTGGCCTGTATCAGGCACAGTGTGACCAGCAGGACTGGGGCAGTGATTGCCCCCCTGTACTGTGCACTGGTGTACTGTCCACCTCAAGGGCTGTGTCCAGTTTTGGGCGTGTGTCCAGAGAAGGGCAACGGAGCTGGTGAGGGGTCTGGAGCACAAGTCTGGTGAGGAGAGGCTGAGGGAGCTGGGGGTGTTCAGCCTGGAGAAAAGGAGGCTGAGGGGAGACCTTCTCGCTCTCTCCAACCCCCTGAAAGGAGGGTGTAGCCAGGGGGGGTCGGTCTCTTCTCCCAAGGAACAGGTGATGGGACAAGAGGAAATGGCCTCAAGTTGTGCCGGGGAGGTTCAGGTTCAGGTTGGATATTAGGAAAAAATGTTTACAGTGCAAAATGTTTACAGATCGAGCTTTGGCAGAGAGAAGCCAGAAAAAGAGAGAATCCTGCCTTCCCAGTCAGGGCACCGGAAAACAGGAGAGGTTTTATCTGCAGGGTTTGGTTTTCCCCAATGATCCAAGCAGTTTGTTCCTTCTCTGGGCACCCACACCACCTTTGCACTTTCTGAGTTTTTCCTGCCTGTGCTGTCACTCAGTCCCCAAAGACAGAGCCTGTAAACTAGAGAGCAGGTAGGGCAAAACGCATCTTGGCAGCCTGATGAGTAGCAGACAACAGAAAGTAAGAAAAGTCACCGTGATTTGGAGGGAGGGCAGGATCCCCAGAAGACATAGACTGTGTATCAGCAGGAGAAAACCCCATGGAGAGAAGGGGTAGTACTCACAATTTCTCATTTTCCAGATCAATGTCCTCAATGCTCTCCAAGCCAGCTGGAAGAGGCAGCAAGGTCTTGCCCTTCACTTGGCCAACAACCATGAAAACAGTACTTTTTAGGTTGTGGACGTGATGTATAATGTCTTGTGAGACCACTTGTGGCCAGCCCTGATGGTTCTTCTGGTTCGTCAGGATGGGCACAATCACCTGTAGCAGGAGCCATGAAAGAGGAACGGAGAAAGAAGTGCCGCAGGAGAAAGACAGGCCAGCAGGCTCTGAGGTCCTTGCTCAGTTGAGCCTGGAGACCCGTATCCATTGCTGTCCCCAGCAGTTCCCTGCCTGTGTGAAATCAGGGCAGATGACAACAAACAGGCATCTCTACAGGTCTACTGTGTATTCTAGTACACCTTTTCCCCCGAATCCAAGGAGACGAGAAGGGTGGAAACCAGCAGAAGAAGTGAGCAGCCCCATCCTCAGCCTCTCCCAGCCTCTCAAACCCACAACTGGATATGGCTCGACAGGCTTTTGTCCCCTTGCCCTCAGGATACCTCCTGGTGCTCGCTCCCCATCTCACTGCCAGCAGGCGGGGGTATGGCCTTCAGGCAGCTTTCCAGGATGAGCAGGGGTGGACTGAACCCACAGGCTGTCCCTCGATGGTAACCCCCAGTGTGATGAAAGGGAAGGTCTTCTGGTACCTCCGGGCATCAACTGTTGGTGAGGGTCACCTAGGTCCCCATCCCAACTGTGCTGCAGGTCTTGAGCACAGCCACTTTTTAGGTTATTTCTCGAAGTTGCAGCCCACTAAGTTTTTTTCATTATCAGTGAAAGATCGCCAGGGTTTGTGCTGATCCAACGGCACAGGGTCTCCAGGCTGGGCTGGGCTTGCCTGGACCTGAGCTGCTTTTGGCTTGTTTGAGCTGCAATAGCAACACGACATCTGCCACCTACCCCGGGCTGGCTCCTCTCTGCAACCAGCCTGTGGCAACAACCTGACAAAGCCAGGTTGCCCCTGGTGACAAACAACAGCCCTTCATGTTACCAAGTTCACCTTCAACAGTCTTGGCTACAGTATTAGCAAGGTTTGTCTTTATTACTGAACTTGTGTGAACTGCTAACGCTAGCGATGTTGTACCCGATCAAATGATAGATGCTCCTTTTCTTTGCGACTGTTAAAACGATAATTGGACTCAGGATGAACCCCCAGCTCCACAGAGCGGAGCTGAGCTCCCCTCAGCTGCCACAAGACAGCGACAAGTGGACAAGGTGGCCCCAGCAGTGCCCTGCAGCTCATCTGCACCTCCTCACTGAGCACAGACACAGCTCGGTGTGCCTGTTCCTGATGTCCTGAGTGACCCACAGAAAGTTTAACACAAACTATTTCTTTCACTGGACAAATTCTTCTACAGACTGTTCTAAAAACCTCTGATGAAAGACCCTGCGAGAAGTGCTCTTGCAGAGAGCAGAGCAACGCACGTCCCCAGCCTCAGGGAATTCAAGACTTTTCCACCTTCACCCATGCTCCCTGACCCAGCACCACTGCCCTGTTTTCCCTGAAGTGAATTTTGGGAGGAAAGCGGGAATCTGCTCCCCATGGACAGACAGTGCCTGTCTGCGGAGGGTGACAGAAGAGCCTGCAAACCCACACTCAGGATGCACAACCCAACTGCTGAAGGCAGGAAGGCAGCCAAAAACAGGATCCGCTGAAGCGTTCCTACCTCAAAACCCTCCTGCAGCAGATGGTGTCTGCAATGCCTGTCATATGCTACCTGCCACCCCTCACAAACAAAGCCACCAGGCAAAAAAGGCTGTTTGTGCACGTACCAGGACCACAGGGCTCATCAGACACCTCAAAACAAAAGCTCCCCATGTACAGAACATGTTACCCACCACCAAACCAAGACAACCAGTCTGGCAGCCTGCTCTTGGGAATCCCATCTATTGGCCACCATCTCAGTATACCAACACCACCAATCTGCTTCTCAAATTGAGCAGCTCTTCTGCTTTCCTGATACAGTCTCACTGCTGGGACTTCTGCAGGTCAGGGGCCACCAGAAATAAATCAGGACAAAGCTGTCTGGTTCAGGGAAGAGAAAGCACTGGAACCTCTTGAAGATCCCTCTGGGCCCATCAGAGGTAACCAGGCACTTTGAGGCTAACACTAAGGAGGCTCCTTCTGAACACCAGGAAACACTTTTTCCCTGCAAGGGTGACTGAGAACGGTTGGAGATTGAAGATACTTAAAAGCTATCTGGACACAGCCCTGGGCAACCAGCTCCAGGTGGTCCTGCTTGATCCGGCTGGACCAGATGACCTCAAGACATCCCCTCCAGCACCTACCACTCCGTGATTCCGTAAGACAATCAGTCCCACACAGACCACACCACTGGACAGGCCCTGGACCGGTGCAGGACCAGGATTTAGGAGGTTTAAATGAATTCTAGAGGCCCCCACGGGCCAGGAAGACAAAAAGGGCAGAGTTAAGGGCAGGAGTGCATCTGCAGAGACAGGATGGGGGCCAAGGAGCCTGTGTGCAGGGGCAGGCATCCTTCCCCTCGCCATGTGTGCGGGGCAGGGCCCGGTCCTGCCGGTGCCGGGGCTCCCCCAGGCCGAGCGCCCGGGGCCACCGCCTCGGGGGCCGCCCGGGCCTTACCTCCTCCACGAGGGCGGCGAAGTGCTGCAGGGCATCGGCGGGCAGGTCCCCGCAGAGCAGCTCCCCGGGGCCGGGGCGGGCGCCGGGGGGCCGGAGGAAGAAGAGAGCCTTGTGGCGGGCGGCGGCGGCGGCGGCGGGCGGCGGGGGCGGCCCGAGCGCCATCTCCCCGGCGGGGCCCCGCCAGGCCAGCAGCGCCCGCCCCGCCGTGCCCCTCAGGAACTGCCGCAGCAGCGGCCGCCCCGCCGCGGCCCCGCGCCCCGCCGGCAGCCCCAGGCCCCGCGCCGCGCACCCCCACAGCCGCCCCGCCGCCGCCTCCTCCTCCTCCTCCTCCTTCTCCTTCTCCATCCTGCCTGTGTTTGCGGGGAGGAGCCGCCGTTGCCCGGGGGACCCTGAGGAGCCGAGGGCGGGACCCAGCGCCGGCCTCAGCCCGGGGAGGCTCTCCCTCAGCGGGAAGCGCGGGAGCCTGAGCCGGGGTCAACATCCCAGCGTCCCAGTGGACATGTTGGTGGCCAGCCGGCTGAACATGAGCCAGCAGGGTGCCCAGGTGGCCAAGAAGGCCAACAGCATCCTGGCCTGTGTCAGGACCAGCGTGGCCAGCAGGAGCAGGGCAGTGATGGTGCCTCTGTCCTGGGCACTGGTGAGGCCTCACCTCGAGGGCTGGGTTCAGTTCTGGGCCCCTCACTACAGGAAGGACATTGAGGTGCTGGAGCGTGTCCAGAGGAGAGCCACCAAGCTGGGGAGGGGTCTGGAGAACAAGTCCTACGAGGAGAGGCTGAGGGAACTGGGCATGTTGAGTTTGGAGAAGAGGAGGCTGAGGGGAGACCTCATTGCCCTCTACAGCTCCCTGAAAGGAGGGTGTAGAGAGGTGGGGGTTGGCCTCTTCTCCCAAAGGAAGAATGACAGGACGAGGGGAAATGGTCTGAAGTTGGGGCAGGGGAGGTTTAGATGAGATATTGGGAAGAATGACTTTCCTGAGAGGGTGGTCAGGCCCTGGAACAGCCTGCCCAGGGAGGTGGTGGAGTCACCATCCCTGGAGGTATTTAAGAAACGTGTAGACATGGCTCTTCAGGGCATGCTCTGGTGCCTGGGATTGTTGGCTTGTGTCTGTTGTGCATGGGTGTGGGGTGTTGTGTGGTGGTTCTTGGTTTGGTTTTTTGTGCATATGGGTTTTTTTTAGTTGTTGTTTTTTTTTTTAATGGTTGGACTCAATGATCTCAGAGGTCCCTTCCAACCATGAAGATTCTGTGATTCCCATCATCACCACACAGAGCTGGAGGTGTGTGCCACAGTCTCTTAACACTAGTTTACTAGCACTTTATTAATACCTGGTCATTCATTAAAAAAGTTCCCTGTTTCATTGTTTTCTAAATAAAAGACCCTTCTTCAGTTCTATGAACAGAAGCGGAGGGGGCTGTGCAGGGGGAGGGGGCTGTGCAGGGGGAGGGGGCTTGTCTTCCCCCATCTCTAACCCTGCCCTCCCCTGAGCACCCCACTGGGGTCCTGTTTACACCTGCACAAGAAGCAGCACTTGCTTGATCTTTCCCCAGCCCCTGCTATTCCCCAAAGCCCAGCAGACCCAGCTGTGCCAACAACCCAGTTCCCACTGTAGACAAGCATAATACTAAAGCACAGCTAATCGACAAAAGATGCTTTGCTGCCAGTTTGTGTCTTCATCTTCCTTTGCCTTAAAATAACATCTTAAATCTTTAATATTTGCTGAGCAAGCACGTGCTGTCACCTTCCCTCTGAAAATGAGCTCCTGCATTGAAACAGGCCACAGCTGCTCCTGCTTGTCAACACGTGCAGCTGCTGTAGGGGTAAGGGAAGAAGCAGAGCTGACCCACAGAAAGCCTTGAGAACACTCTTCTTCACCACAGCCCTGCCACAGCAGGTGGCTTTGCCAGCTCTCCCAGCCCCTGCATCCAGGACTGGGATCTGTTCAAGGAAACTCTCAGTTGTCTGTTCCGCAGCCATTCAAAAGCCACCCCAGGTCATTACCAGCTTGAAGGGAGAGAAGTGAAACTCCTGGCTGCAGGCTGGCAGAGGCAGGTATGATTTTGCTGGCATCAAACACAAGCAGAACAGAGCAAGATCTTGGTCTTTACACCAATGCTGTAACACAGAAACAGCCGACCGAGGTCATTCTCTGGAGCAATTCAGGTGTCTGGGCTCCCTTATTGAGTCCTCATTAGCCATCTGGACAAAACACAGCCTCCTGGAAGATGGTGAGTGGTTTATTCAGATTCTAGAGGTCTTGGAAAACTGATCTTATGAAAAAAAAAAAAACAGCTGAGAAAACCGAAATAAAATGGGAACACAGCAGTATTCACTTCCCTAAGGTAACCTAAAAATTGTGTCCCATTTTATTGTGAAGTTTCCTCCTGGGAGCTGGGTTCTGATGCCTGGGTACATTCCTCATGACCCAGAGACTTGCCCGCCTTATTGTGGCAAATCCACAGCCCCTCGAGGGCTTCTCAAATCCGATCTCTCGCAAAGATCACTGCTGCTGCTAAATATCGATAGCTTCTGCCATAAAACCAAAAACTAAAACAGTTGGGAGAGAACTTTTGGCTAAAAGAAAAATGACAGATGGATTGGTGAGACCCAGGAGCAGGAAGGGTACAGGCAGATACTGTCGCCCCAAGCCTGGCGCTGCTGACAGCACGTGTGGGAGCTTCAGCCCACAGAGCCCCACCGATGGCCAAGCAGCCCCAGATGCTGAGGCCACCCCCCTTCTTCCACGGTGCCCACGGGCAGCCCCCAGCACTGCACGCTCCCAGGCCCTGCCCAGAGCAAGGCACCTCTTGCAGAGCAGAGCTTTCTCAGCTTTGCTTCTTTCAGTTCACTGTTTTAAGCTTCTTGTTTGATAGTTCCTGATGGTTCTTAGCTTGTTTCCGTTTCTGGCATGATGCTTCCTTGTTCTCCCCACCAGCCAGTTTGTCCAAGGCTACAGAAGTCTCCTTCAGAAGGCGCATCTCCCGTTTTTCCTTCCGCTCCTCCATTTCTACAATGTCATCCGCAAACAAAGCTTTCAGAGGTGGGATCAGCTTTGGGATAGTCTGGAAGTCACCAAAACGGACCTGAAACACATGAGACACAGGAGTACCTGCGTGAGAATTGCTCTTTGTTTTCCTTCTTCCCCCTTTGTCCCTGTTCAGGTGGCAGGACCTGCTTTGTCCTCTGTGCAGCACCCAGCGCAGCGCAGCCCTGCCCAACAAGCTTCAGCTGCCAGGTCTTCATTTCCAACCCTACAGATCCCATATGCCAAGTTATTTACATTTTATTTGCATTCACAAGAAATGATGTGGACACTGCACAAGCTCTGATTGATTAGTGAGCTATTCTCCCTGCTACCACTACCTTCAAACCAACTGCAGCAGCTTTTGGGTCCTGTCTTTTGCAGGTCACCAATTAAGACGGGAATGGGAATTGAAGCAAAATTAGGTTTTCAGCTGGGAGTAGCATGCACAGAATCAAGGTGACATGAGGCAAGTACCCAGTGTGCTAAAAGTGGACTTCTGTTCCCAAGGGCCATTGGCCCCTCACTCTGTGGCACCCATTGACCACGTTGGTGTCTGCTGCCAGCAACAAAAGGAGATGTTTCAGAGGAGGGTGATGCTCGTCAGCAGATGGTGTATCAATACAGCATTACAAGCGGAGAATTTAATTCACCATCCCAAAGTAAAAGTGAAACCTGTCCCATGGTCTGGATCAAAGCTCCCAACTCACCCTCATGTGATCGAACGCAATCCCAACCTTCTCGCTGAAGTCTTCGCTGAACAGCGGGATCTTGGCGTATCTCTGACTGAAGTGATTGAGCATGATGAACTCCGCGTTCATCTTCATCCCAGTCTGAATAGCCTGGGAGGTTGTGCTGCAAAAGGAACAGGAACATGGCCCTGGTCACAGACCAGCTGGCTAGTGCTGGCCAGGGCAGGCTGCTCTGCATCTGAGGTCACATCACACCAACAGCCAGCACTCCGTACTGCTTGACTCTGGCTGGGGACAAGGTGTCCCTGCTCCTTGCAGGCTGGCCCTGGCACCCCTTCCTCTGGGACCCAAGTCTCTTGACTTCTCAATGGCTCTGAGGGCAGGAAAGCAGCTGTAATTACTTGGATCTCTACAGTTAGGAGCTCCACAAACTGGGGACAGGGGCTTATTCAAACACTTGTCCCTGGGATGCCAGCAAATGCAGCTCTTGCACTGGAACTCGCACGTAATTCCAAGAAGCTGCTCTCAGGTCCCCCTACTTTTGCTGGGGGCAGCACTCAGTGCCACTGGCTGCAGCACTGTTTGAACTGGAGGTTAGCTGGGGGGCAGGCACGATGGGTCTCCTACCTCCTGAGCTTAGTCCTGAAGTGCAATCAAGCAGAGGACCTTTCCTCTGGGCTGGTCTATTTGTAGAGTTCCTACTGTCCACTTAAAAAGCTTTCCCCACCCCTCTTTGGGGACGTTCAGGGGAGCTGTTGGCTACAGGGCTGGTGCAATGCATGACACTATCTGGATGTGATCTAGCTGGACTTCTGTAAGGCCTTTGACACAGTCCCCCACAACACCCTGCTCGCCAAATTGTAGGGACATGGAGTTGATGGGTGGACTCTTCAGTGGATGGTCGCATCCAGAGGGTGGTACTCAATGGCTCGAAGTCCAGATGGAGAGCAGTGACAAGTGGTGTCCCTCAAGGGTCCGCGCTGGGACTGATACTGTTTAACATCTTTATCAATTATATAGACAGAGGGATTAAAGGCACCGTCAGCAAGCTTGCAGACGACACCAAGCTGTGTGGTGGTGTCGATACACCAGAGGGATGGGATGTCATCCAGAAGGACCTGGACAGGCTGGAGAGGTGGGCCCAGGTGAACCTCATGAGGTTCAACAAGAGCAAGTGCAAGGTTCTGCACCTGGGCCAGAACAATCCTCACCATCAGTACAGACTGGGGGGTGAGGTATTAGAAAGCATCCCTGAGGAAAGGGACTTGGGGGTGCTGGTGGACGAGAAGCTGGACATGAGCAGGCAGTGTGCACTTGCAGCCCAGAAGGTCAATCACATCCTGGGCTGCATCAAAAGATGCGTTGCCAGCAGGTCCAGAGAGGTGATTCTGCCACTTTGCTCTGGTGAGACCTCACCTGGAGTATTGTGTGCAGGTCTGGAGCCCTCAATAGAGGAAAGACATGGACCTGATGGAGAGGGTCCAGAGGAGGGCCACAAGGATGATCAGGGGGTTGGAGCACCTCTGCTACGAGGACAGGCTGAGGGAGCTGGGGTTGTTCAACCTGGAGAAGAGGAGGCTCCGGGGAGACCTAATAGCGGCCTTCCAGTACCTGAAGGGGGCTACAGGAAGGCTGGGGAGAGCCTTTTTACAAAGGCCTGTAGTGACAGGACGAGGGGCAATGGCTTTAAGCTGGAGGGGAACAGATTTAGATTGGAGATCAGGAGAAAGTTCTTCACTGTGAGGGTGGTGGAGCACTGGAACAGGTTGCCCAGGGAGGTGGTTGAGGCCCCATCCCTGGAGATATTCAAGGTGAGGCTCGACGAGGCCCTGGGCAACCTGGTCTAGTTGGGGGTGTCCCTGCTGACTGCGGGGAGGTCGGACTAGATGGCCTTTGGAGGTCCCTTCTGGCCTGGATGATTCTATGATTCTATGACACACCATTATTAGTGCTGAAGAGCTCTGCGCACACCAGAACCATCTACAGGGCTTGGGGCCTTCACCACCAGTTCCAAGGCCAAAGTCTAGCTCCGCATCTTCACCTTCCTAACAGCAACAGACAGCAGAATGGCCCCCACCTGTGCGTCTTCTCTATTGCTTCTTTTTCCATGCCATCTTCCAGCGTTGCTTCATGGATCAGCAGGGTAGCGTTCTTCCCTGGGAAAATAATCATATATTCAGCCTTCAGTTGAATATAGACTAGTTCAACTGCCTGCATGAGCTCTCATTTCCCACCTCAGTCCCTCACTGTGTCCCAGAAATAGCACAAGGGTTGGGGGGAGCTGCTTCAGATATTAACAGTTCAAGACCTTGCTCCAAGAGACTCTTCAAGCAGAGGGTTTTTGTCACCTACCCATTTGTACCAAGGCCATGCAGGGCATTGTGTCACCGGAATAGACTACTTTCCAGCCAGATTGATGGACCATTGAGCATGCAAAAGCATTTTTACAGTGCTGGACTTCACAAGTCTGAAACTGAACAAGGATACAGGTGTTAGACCTCAAGTCCCTTCTTGCCCACCCCAAGCAACCGCTCTGCCAGCTCCTGAGCTTACCTCCGCCAAGTCATAGCTCTCTAACAGGGAGCTGACAAACCATTTAGCTCTAGGTTTGATGTTCTCACAGCCTTTCACGAGAGACTGGGAAGGAATCATTCTGTGACAGAGGGGAGAAGAGAGAATTAAGGACAGGTACAAAGTAAAACCTGATCTTATATTTAAGCAGCCACTTTCTCCTTCTCAGTTCAATGCCTCACAAACAAGACATTTTTGTGCCCCATCTGTTTTCCCCCTGCTTTCACTATCCAGTGTCCCAGTAACTCATCCAACAACTTCTTCCCCGCTGTCAAATACTCTCTTTTCCAAGAGACTTGCCCAACTCCCCTTTCCTAAGGAAAAGGAAAGTCCGCACGTAAACCTTTAAGTAACACAACTGAGTAACAAACCTTAACTCCCCCTTTGCAAACTGACCATCCTAATTCTACACACAGTGGAAGGAGACAGAGTTGCTTTCAGTGAAGGGGCGTGAGGAATGGACGACAGTAGTTTGCTTCAAATAAGGACACAGCAAGGACGTTTCTCCACATACCACAGAGAACACTCACTTGATGTCTCCGAGAATCTCTTCGCAGTGGTTGTGATACTCGTGTAGCCAAGGCATGATCTGTTCAGGCGCTACCAGAAACAGAGGGCTGAAAGCCCGACCAAGGGCTGCCTGGAAAAGCAAAGGTGATGGGAAAAAACCCCCTCAGTCGGTACTAGGCACACACCAAATCAGAGAGAAGAAACATTCAGGGAAATAATGGTGCTTTTCTACTACTCAGAAGTTCCCCTCCCCTCACTCCAAGGCGAGCTCAGGAGCAGTGAAACAGCAGTACCACTTACAAAAGCTCTCCGTCTCTCCATCAGGATGTTCACCAAGCCCTGCAAAGGGAATAAACAAGACAGCACAGTCAAACATCTGGGGTGCAATTGGCAACAGCACAACCGCAGCTCAGCAAGCTGTTTTTGGAAAACCTATAGTCAGAGATTACTGCTTTTCCAGTAACTGCAGCTGCCTGAGCTGCTGTAACACCCTCACTGTTTATGCCCCCAAGCTGGTGGCCAGCAGCCCACAACACATAGCCCTCAGCCCTTCCCAGTGCTGCTGTGTGTGTGTGCTCCCAAGAGAAGGGCAGGGAGCAGAGAGTCTCTGCCAAACATCTCAGACCTGGTGCAGTTTCTGGACACAAGAGAGCAAACAGCAACCAGCCTGTCCTGATCAGGCCCAGACCAACTGCTCCTTCTGTCACTATTTATTGCAAAGTACTGAAGGAAGCTGGGTTGGACACTGCAAAAAGTTACAACTCTGGATGATCCCAGAAAGTCTGCAGGGACCCCTAACAGGAAGGGAGAGGGGATTAGAAACAGATTCAATAGTGCCTGGGGAACGCAGAGGGGAAGCGCAGCCCGAACAGCAGGGCAGCGCACAGTCATCAGCTGCGGCTACATCCGAACCCCAAAGAGGAGAGCAGGCCTGCACAGAACCCCTTCTTCCAACACACTCAACCTACCGAGTGATGATCCGTGTGCATGTGAGACACAAACACAGCTACTATATTACACAGCACTTGGTCAACTTGCTCTCCATAGTGGCGACAGAGCTGTCCAAATGTTCCTTCTCCACAGTCCAGGAGCAGGGATCGGGTAGAGCTGACAAGACGAGTGACAAAAACATTTAGCAGCCACTGTACAAGCTCTGACCAGGGCCCATTTAGGGAGGGGGATCTTCTGGGTTGGAAGGCAGAGAGCTCTCAGTGCTCTACACCTCTGAATGCTACTCCAGTTGTACGAGCCAAGGCTTTAGAGAGACTGTTCTGCCTGCATAGCTCATTCTGGTCTTGTGTTGACGTTGAACACACCCTCGGTGCAGATGGTAAAATGAAAAAAGATATTAAATGGACATGGACCTGTTGGGGATGGTCTGGAGGAGGCTGCGAAGATGCTCCAAGGGCTGGAGGCCCTCTGCTGTGAGGACAGGCTGAGAGAGTTGGGGGGGGCTCAGCCTGGAGAAGAGAAGGCTCCGGGGAGACCTTGGAGCCCCTTCCAGTCCCTAAAGGGGCTCCAGGAGAGATGGGGAGGGACTCTGGATCAGGGAGGGGAGCCCTAGGACGAGGAGGAAGGGTTTAAACTGAAAGAGGGGAGATCGAGATGAGATCTGGGAAGAACTTCTTTGGTGTGAGGGTGGTGAGAGCCTGGCCCAGGTTGCCCAGAGAAGCTGTGGCTGCCCCATCCCTGGAGGGGTTCAAGGCCAGGTTGGAGGGGGCTTGGAGCAACCTGGTCTGGTGGGAGGTGTCCCTGCCCAGGGCAGGGGGTGGCACTGGACGACTTTTAAGGTCCATTCCAACTCAAACCATTCTGTGATTCTAAATCTTTGGCTTTAGAGGTAGCTCTTGAGTCTTCCCCACCCAAAGAGAGCGGTGCTCAAAACAAATCCTACAGACTCCACAACAGGGACATTCTCCCCGTGTTACCAACACACTGGGCAAAACAGGCCTTGGGAAACTACCTCCTGAGACACTGAGCCTCTTCAAGCAGAATGCATGACATCGGGATTTACCTGGTATTTACCAGCGTAGAACTGACATTTCGAATTTTCATTGGAATTGCAGATCCCGTTCCCAAGAACACAATTTCAGGATAAGCATCCACATTTCCTGAAGAAACAGACAACAAGGATTTGCAGGTGAATGTTATCTACACACTGCCCAGTCAGACACCACTTAGTTGAAGAGCCCAGTAACTCCAGAGCCTACACGTCCAGCATGGTCAGTTTTGCCTGCCTGAGCCTCTGGCTTTCCTGCAGCAGCAAGGCTTACAAGGGAAGACAGAACAAGCCCCACCAAGAGACCATCACAACACACAACTGCACGTCCAAAGGCAGACAAACATGCAGTCTGCTCATTGCTCACGACAGAGCTGGCAATGAGGGGGACCTGACGCCTCTTCAAGAGGGACCTGACTCTCCCCAGAATCAGGATGCAGACAGTGAGTGAACGGTGCTGTGTTGTACCATGAGAGCCCCACTGCCACCAGGACAACTCAAACTCAGAGGAGAGAGCCCTGCAGGGAGCTGGTTCTAGAGCAAGGCTTCTCCCAGACACAGGGACTTGCCATGACAGCACATTCACCACAAGCAGAGCTCTAGTCCATTGAGAGAAATTATACACAGGTGCTTTGTCTCTAATTGCCCTCAACAGCAGCCAACCCACACACCCAGCAGTTCTAGAAAACCAGAAGCACAAAACTGCGTAAATCCAACTGAAATGAGCCAACTCAGTTTGTACTAAGCCTGTCCCCTGCACAGCTCCAGGAAGACTAAAAACAACTCTCAGGCAGCAGGAAATCTGCGTGTTCACAGCTTTGTCTGGGCTCTAAATCCAAGATCTCTTGCTTCCCATCACACCGATCCAAGAGAGGTCACTGGTCCTTACCTGGCACAGAAGACAGGCTCTCTTTGCACTCCTTCACACGAGTCTGGAAGTCAGGGAGATCCAAGGCTTCACTTACAAACGCGTCGTGATCGCAGACAGTGACAGCATCTCTGAAAGAACAGGCCATGTATCGGGACAGGGCAGGGATGGAAGTGAAAAGATACCACTTTCAGAGCAAAGTGTCAAATTACTGTGCCAAAACAGCCCTACAACAAAGGGTCAAACGCTCATTCCAAGTTCCATTTTGAGGGGTGAAGGAAGATACATCTATGAGCATGGCGTGTGCCAAAAAGGCCTGGTCGGGCTGAGCCACACCACAGAAATAATCATGCCACCAAACTGGAGAAGCACGACACTCTCCTGTGCAGCTCCAGAGCTGCCAGGCACTAGCGGGCACTGCAAGGCAGCACAGAGACTCCTGGAAGAAGCACAACCACCCAAAAGGGTGCCAGGCACCACTCAAAAAGACCTGTGTCCTGGTCCTATATTGGAGCATGTGCAGTACTTCAGACACCTCAAGGAGAGAAACTTATACCCTTCTTGGCATCTGGGTCCTCCTACTCTGCCCAACAGAGCCAGAAATATGAGCCATGGCAGCTGATACCCCCTTGCACCATGTGGTCCCCTACCCTTAAGATCATCATTACGCAGCTTCACCTATTTGCCACAAAGCAAGTGGAGAAGTCTGCAACTGTTAAACCACCTCGGGCTTTCAGCTCTGATACCATTTGAAGACCCAGAAAGTCTTTCCCTGCCACCATCTGCTCTGCCACAGCCACGGTTGGGTACATGCATGTGAAGTCACAGCAAAGGACAGAGCAGCACATGAGGCCACAGGAGCGAGGGACAGAAACAACACTCCAAACCACTGGCCAGGTGGTGTTTTCAGACTCATCCCTGTCCCTGGAAGTAGGACACAGTCGATAGCTTGGCAGCTACCCCAGCATGGCCACTACTAAGAATCTGCAGAAGCCGCCTACACCCTGTCCTCCTTCAGCACACATTCACACTGAAAAAAAACTGTTTCAAGCCAACACCCAAAAACCAGGAAGCCCAAGATTCCTGCTGACCTCTGCCACTCCTGCTGGGGTCTGAAGTGGTATTTCAAGAGGCACTCTCCTCGCACAATGGGCACGCTGCACACAGCTGCCTCCTCCTGCAGAGAAGAGTGACATCGAACACGTCCTTTCCTCAGGGGTTGCGGTACGCAGGGAAGAGGACCTTGCCTACCTTGCTCTGGTAGGTGGTGAGCAGAGGGAAGATCTCAGGGTGGATGAGGTTGAGTTGGGTTTGGATCTTGTAGCTGCGTGCGTTGTGCACAGCGGAGGAGTTCTCATTGAGCACCAAGTGCTGAGTTCCAGAACCAAATCTGTAAGAGGACAATAAAACACAGAAGAGCTTCAGCCTCAGGTTACAGTTGGGCAAGTGTGCATGTCTGAGCCATAAGCTAAAACCTCATCTGAGCGAGTGGAGCCCTGCTGCCACCCAATAGCTACTTCTACTCTGGGAAGAACATCTGCACCGTAAGAGCACACTGCTGCCCAACAATGACATGAAACCAATTAGAAGACCACATACCTTTCCATCCATTGCTGGTAGCGGCTGTCTCGGAGCACTGACTCTGGAGTCATGTGAATAACCAAGGCCACCTGGTTCTCAGGAAGCCCTTCTTGGTACCTGGGGCACATTCAAATGCAGAAGGAACACAGAATCACAGAAGCTTCATGGTTGGAAAGGACCTCTGAGATCATCGAGTCCAACCACAAAAAAAAAAAAATTAACCCAAAACAAACAAAAAAAAACCCAAAACCACCCCAAAAACGCCCAAAAAACCAAAAGCCCACCCACAAAACAGACACAAGCCAACAATCCCAGGCACTAGAGCATGCCCTGAAGAGCCATGTCTACACATTTTTTAAATACCTCCAGGGATGGTGACTCCACCACCTCCCTGGGCAGGCTGTTCCAGGGCCTGACCACCCTCTCAGGAAAGTCATTCTTCCCAATATCTCATCTAAACCTCCCCTGCCCCAACTTCAGACCATTTCCTCTGCTCCTCTCATTATTCCCTTGGGAGAAGAGGCCAACCCCCACCTCTCTAGCCCCTCCTTTCAGGGAGCTGTAGAGGGCAATGAGGTCTCCCCTCAGCCTCCTCTTCTCCAAACTCAACATGCCCAGTTCCCTCAGCCTCTCCTCGTAGGACTTGTTCTCCAGACCCCTCCCCAGCTTGGTGGCTCTCCTCTGGACACGCTCCAGCAGCTCAATGTCCTTCTTGTAGTGAGGGGCCCAGAACTGAACCCAGCCCTCGAGGTGAGGCCTCACCAGTGCCCAGTACAGAGGCACCATCAGCTGAGCTTCAGTCCTTCATCCCCTCCCCACTCCCATCTTGGTACTACCTGAGATGTGGGCAGAACCCAGATTTTAAGAGCACAGCCCAGGAGCTCCAGGCTCCACAGGGCACAAGGCTCAAGCTCACCATTTGCTGAGATCTCCACTCTCCCACCCAGGGGAGTTCCTCTCCTCCAAGGAGAGGAGGATCTGCAGAGCCTTTCAGAAGCTCAACATGCTCCCGCACAAGCCCTACAGAGACATTACGTGCAGTCCAGGCTTCCACCATGCATGGCAGCGACAGTCTCCCCAGTAGGACACCAGTGCACATTCCCTTCTCTGGAGGCCCCTGAGAGCAGACAGGCCTGGTCACAGCTACAGCCCTGGGCCCTGCACAGGTCTGCCTTTCCGAGAGGGCTCAAAACGTACCACCCGTCCTTTCTCGCATCTCTGGCTCCTTAACAGCGCCAAAGAGCTCAGACACCAGCCACAGGAACAGACACATCCTGAATAGAAGAGCTCCTCTTTGGCAAAGCTCAGCAAAGATGTCTTCCCCCAAACACACCAGGTGGTGCAGCCCCGCTACCTTCGGAAAGTCGCGTTTTCACAGACGGCATCCACAAAGCCCTCATGAGGACACTCCAGCACAATGAACACCGGGCCAGGATCAGCAGGGGTGCACAGTTCTTCAGGAAAGAGCTGCAGGCAGGTACACAACGGTCACACCGCAGTAAAGCTCCACACACAGCCATTCTTGCACCATTGTGTCCGACGCTGGGCAGCTGCTCTGCCCGCCAGCCCCAGCAGGCAGCCCCACGCACGCTCTCTCCATGCTCAGCAAAGCCATTCCCTCTCCCTTTCTGCTCTCATTACACAAGTTCACATTTTGCTGTGTGACAACAAATCCCAACCCTGCTCTCAGAGCAAACCACAACCCAACGTAAGGAAGGGAATTTTAGCAGCTTCTAGGTTCCCACAGCAGATTCAGATGGTAGTAAAAGCTCGCTTGAAAGAAAAAAAGGCTTTGGGAAATTCTTACGACACAAAGATGTGTCAATCCTAGCCCTCAGGTTAGGATCTTCTTTTACAGATCACCTGGGATATGGCCAGAGCTGGCTCTGCCTCTTGTTTCAGACTGGTCTTTGAGAGATTGAGACCCTGCACACAGGAACCATTGAACTTCTTTTGGTCTAAGAGGTACAGAGAAAGTACAGAGGGAGCGACAGCTACGCAGGCATTCACACCCCAGATTTAAAACACACTGGGATTAGCTCCGCTAGTTCACTCCTACACCTGAGTCAGCTTTGGGAAGGGGGGGCATGAAGAAGCTCTGACAAATAGCAGACATACAACCACACACACAAATTTGTTACAGAACAAACGTGCCCCAAGAGCAACAGCCCCAGACACACTCCCCACATTCAGCAACAACTTGGGGCTGGAACAGAGACCAGTAACTAACCCAAAGTAGCCACTCAAAGCTCAAAACCAGTAAAACCCACACCAGCCTCTTAGCAGGGATGAGAGGGAACAGGCAGACAACCATCACCCACCCACGCCTCAAGAACAAGCGTTAAAAAAAACAGCAACACAACTGTCCCAATGCCTACTGACAGGCAAAACATTCTGTGTAAAAACATTGCCACCCTCCCTCCTTCAGTGGGCTCACAGGATGATAAAGCCACAGCAGACAATACAGACACCCCTTACCTCTCTGCCTTCAAAAGTGATGCTCTCCCCATTTTTGAGAGCTGTAATTATGGGAAGAATGGCTGGAGTTCCCCTGAAAACAAAGCCATAGAAATATTTAGGTTGCCAGCATCAACATGCCAGGTGCTGCCCCATCCTCCAGGCTGGGATCTTGTACTCACACTGGCAGGCCCATCTCCTGTGCTTTAGCTGCTAGGAATTTTCCCTTCTTTGGGTGAATCTGAAAAGAGTTAAATAAAACAGAATTATCAACCAAATATTAAAGGCCAGGAAACAAGATCCACATACTTCCAGTTTAAGCACTTCCCCACAGGCCAAGAGATTTTTTCTTTTCAGTTCCACCGCCACTAGTTGAATTTACTCCCAAAAAGCTTTTATTGGACGTTCTGGTTTCCAAGATGACACTGCTGGTTCTTGCTCCCTTCTGTAGCCAAGTAAGCAGGACAGACTTCTCTGCTGTAAGCATTAAGCAAGAATGGAACCCATATACTCTTAGTTGGCTGCTCTCTAGAGAACACTTTTATAAAAATGTCTAGTTTTTACACATTCCTACTCATGTTACAGTTACTCTGACCTTTGGAGAGTAGAATCACAAAAGAACTTCAAAGTGCTGCTTGAAAACGTTATCTCAAGTTAAACTTATTTAGCAAGATGAAATGTCCTAATGACATCAGGAAGCATTTCTCTACAGAGGGGTTGGCCAAATCCCAGAACAGGCTTCCTGAAGAGGCAGCTGATGCCCCGAGTCTGTCAGCGTTTAAGAGGTGTTTGGAAAATGCCCTTAATAGCATGCTTTAGCTTTTGGTCAGCCCTCAAGTGGTCAGGCAGTTGGACCAGATGATCGTTGTAGATCCCTTCCAACTGAAATATTCTATTCTATATTGATTTAGAGATCTTTGTGTCCAAGCTTACTTTACAAAGGAAAGCCATCACCAGATCGGGATGCCTGCTGGGACACTTCTGTTCGTCACCTGTAAAAGAAAGGAAAACTACTCAGAATCATTGCTATCATTTTTCTTAAAGTCAAAACATGTCAGTGTCTGCTAAAGCAGTAACAGGAACAACAGCACCCAGGCAACTCAGAGCCCAGCAGCCAGACAGCCCACTTTTCAGCTACAAGAAACCAAAATAAAGTGCAAGACTGAAAAATACAATCAACCCCAATGTTCACTCATGATTAAATTACAAAGGCTGGAGCACCCAGTCGAGGCAGGGGCAAACTGCTATGGGGACTACTAACACCCCAAGTAGGAATCATGTCTGATTTCTAGGTCTTTTTTGTTCTGTGTCAACTTTTAAAGTACCAGAATTCATCCTGTTCCATGTAATCCTTCAGCTGAGCTTCTCTACAGACCTCCCTTCCAGAGAGCGAACAGCCTGGAGGACAAATGCATGTCCTTGATTTGGTTTTATTTCATTAAAGTTAAAAAGATCATTCCATTTTTATCACCTGTTTTCTTTGGGCTTCCTTTTTGCTTGCCCTCCTCCAAGCTTTGCTGGGCAACACTTGGAGATCCAGGCTCCGTGTCCCCTTTGGGGCTATTTCCACCTTGGGTTGATGCTCCAGGACTCCGAGGCAATGGACTTTCAGCAGCTAGTGTTTTTCCTGTCCCAAATCCAGTAAGACCAGACAAAGATCACTCAGACAAAAAGGACATGTAAGAAGAGCACAAGCAGTATTCCCTGTTCCATGACAGTCATGTTTAAACCACAACAGAACACAGAGCTTTTTCCCCCGAGTCTGACTTGCACTGCATCCTCCAGCTGCTTATTACAGGAGCCGTCTGTCATTCAAGTCCTTCAGATGCTCTCAAAAGTGAAGCCTGTCAGTGCTACGCCTGCAATTTAAGCAGGCAGTTTCCAGCAGTAAGAAAACTCAGCTGGCTAAGACAGCTGAATCCAGTGCTGTTTCACATGTCGCTCTATACACCCACACCTGAAGGAAAAACCAAGGCCCTGACTCAGCACATTTTGTTTCTTTGAAAGAGAGTTTTCTCCTGAGGAAAATATGCAAATTCATAAACCTCTCCTTACTCAGGCTTGGAAAGAGAAGCCACTCCTTTAACCACCTTAAGCATGATTACTGAACAAGTGCTTCTCCTCTCTGACTACAGCGTCACACGCTCACCTGTAAGAGGTATTTGGTGGACTGTCATCGTCTCATCCTTATACTCCGGCTCTGTGTGCAACTGCACAGCTGAAAAGAGAACAGAAACAGGCATTAATAAGTTCATGAGAAGAGATTCATATTCAACAAGAACTTAAACCTGGAAAATATCTGCTGAATGTCCCCCTTCCCTTTCTCTGCCCAACTACAAAGATCAGTGAATAATCAGAGCTATTAAAAGCCCACTGTTCACAAAATTACTCCCCAACACCACAGTGAGTTCACTGGTAGTCTCTGGAAGCCCTGCCCTCGCAGGGCTTCAAAACAGTGATGTCTACAGGTCAGACAACCTGGCAGCTGCTTACCAGAAACAGAGCTAGGAACACGGTTTTTCTTCCTACGATGGCTTTGAACAGTGTATTAGATCAAAACAAATGTTTAAAACTTTCTTTGTGTGGCTCTAAACCAGATGCATTTACCCTGAAGTTGTTACTATTCAATGGAACTTTTGTCTACAGCTGAAACAAAAAGTTTTAAGTTCATATTAGCTAAACATCACTAACCCACATACCTAAATCCATCCTTTTTAGGGGTCCAGGAAAGAGACGAATTGCTTTCAAGTAGTTTTGCTGGAAAAAAAGTACAGTGTATCAAAAGGTCACATCCAAGCAGGACAATCAGAAGCACCACTTTCAGGAGCTGCAGCTACTTTTAGTGAAGTCAAAGGCTCCATGCCCAGTCAGACCCAAACTGAGCAGCAGCCAGCCAGGAAGCCCTGGGCAGCTGTCCCACCTGCAGCGGGTGTTAATCATTCAGAGAGAGAAAGGAAAGTAAAGAACCACTCTCCCCATCCTGTCCATCAATACTGCAGGTATCACAAGGAAATAAAACAACGCTGAGGATTGGAAATTTTCAGCCTAGACGTGGCACCAGGCTGGGAAGCATCACGTTAAGCAAGAGATCAGAGACCAAGTTTCTATTAAAGGAAAATAGGGAGGGAGCAGACAGAAGAATAAAGGGCACCTTTTTCCCAAAACATGATTTACCAGAACATTAGCTAACAAGACAGTTTTAAGAAGTCTGATGCTGTCATATGTGTAACTGATAAGATTTGCTTTTAAAAGCCAGCCCTTCTGACAGAACCTTCGGGCTGGCACTGACTCAGACCAGCATTTTACATGCCTTTGACAGCAGCTCCCTTAGTTCCACGGTAAGCTTTAACATTTGAAGGGTTCACTCTCCCTTCTGTGAGCTTCCCCTACTTACCAGCTTTGGTGGCCCTAGAAAAACACATCTTTGAAGCCCCATAGCCTTTAAAGTGAGAATCATACCTAAAAGAAAGGAGAGAAACAGCTTTGCTTTATCATAGCCCCACTAACATCTGGTGGACCATGCAAGAAAGACCCTTCTCAGCACCCAGGACTGCCACGAAAACCAGGACTGAACTCAGACTCCGTTTTGCTGCAGCTTTCTAGCAGTTTGAGCAAGTCATCTAATGCCACCAGCAAAGAAAATATCTCCAATTCGGAACAGGTAACCTGAACAAATTGTTCGCCTCTTTTCTTGAAGATTTCCACAATTTTAAGGGACAAGATCCTAAGTGCTCTAACCCCACCCTGCTTTGAGAATGGAGTGGGCCAGAAACAGTTGTAGGTCCCTTTGAACCTGAATGAGTCTGACTGGAGAACAACTCCCTGCTGACAATACAGCACTGGTAATGCCTTCTACTTGAGAAGATTTGGGGAAGATAAAGCCACTCACACTTTGGGAGGCAACGCCTCTTCCACCACGTGTCCACACTGCAGCTGGAACCACCGCAGAGCCCCACGTGTCATCCAGCCGCCCCGACAGCGCTTTTCCTCCTCCACGGCTCCATAAAAGCACCACACACACCGCACCACCCGCCCGGCAGCTGGCAAACCAACGCCTGTGGCCTGGACAACTGCTGCCTGTGGCCGGACCCGATGCCAGGCTGCCAGCAGGGCACCCAGCCAGCCCCTCCCCCACTCACCTGGCAGCCCCCCGACGTTGGCCCAGGCCACCCGGCTGAGGAAGATGCTGTCCAGGTGGGAGATCTTCAGCCTGAGGGGCGAGAGAGGGGGAGGGCAGGGGTCGGTAGGGACCGACGCAGCCCCGGGGAGGAGAACGGGGGCGGCCCCCCCGGTCACCCCCACTTACTTGTGCTCCTGCATAGCCCGCTGCGTGCCCTCGCCGCAGTTGAAAAGATACCTGAGGGGAAAGGGCGGGTCATGGCATGGGGCGCCCCGGGAGGGGGGTCCCCGCGGCCTCTCGCACTCACCGGTTAAACTCGGAGAAGATGTAGACGGCGGCGCCCGCGTCGCGGCCCCCGGCCGCAACCACCTGCACGTAGACGGTGTTGGGCCCCGCCAGGCCTGTGCCCGCGTTCCGCCGCCGCTCGCGGGCCCACACGTGCCGCGGCACGTCCTTGGGGCGCCGCGCCGGCCGCGCCCCGGAGGAGCCCTCGGCCATGGCCCAGCCCGCCGCCCGCCGCCGCGCCAGGCCTAGCACCGGCCACAGCGCCCGCGCCGCGGCCCACATCCGCGCCCCACCCCGCGCGGCGGCTTCGGCGGCCCCTCGCCACGTGATGCGGGCGAGCCAATGAGAAGCCAGAAATCCCTTCACCCGCCCCGCCCCTAAGGCGCCACTTTCCGGCCCGGCCCGGGCACCGTCCACTTCCACGTGACTGGGCTTACCCAATCGGAACTGCAGTACTGGCCCTTACGATAGGGGTGGGGCTCAGCAGCGCCTGCCCGTTGCCTAGCAACCACCGTCCCTAGCAACCACCGTCCCTAGCAACGCCCCCCGTCCGTGGCGGACGAAGGGCAGCGCCGAGGCCCGGCCCTGAAGCCGCGGCACATCCCACAGCAGCGACCTTCCGTGCCGGGGCCCCGCCAGGGTCTGCCGGGGCTGGGCCAGGCAGGCGGGCCGCGGGCGATGGGGCCTGGTGGCTCCGCAGTGCCAGCGAGATGGCCGGCCCTCGAGGAGCCGGAGTCCAGCTTGTCACAGTGTGTCAGGAGCAGGAGAAGCAGCAAGTTAAAATGCAGAAGGTGCCAGCCGGGGGGGAGGGAACGCCTCTTACCCGTGACGATGGTTCCGTGCTGGGTCAGGAACCAGCCCTTCTCCTTGGGGGTTGTCGGGGTCAGGCTGGACAGAGGCCTGAGGACCCTGGTTTGACCTGGAGCTGACCCAGCTTGGAGCAGGAGAGTGGACCTCCCAACTTCTCTCCTAACACAAATTACCCTGTGGTTCTCCAGTCTCCTCTTCACCATTTCCCACTGCTCACAAGTTCCTCTTCCATATGAGCCTTGTTTGGGGCCTGTTTACAAATACTAGACAATCCAGGCCACAGCTCTGTTTATTTTTGAGCTCTCTAAACCCACTCTTGAGTTCTCTGGGGCTTTCTCTTTGCTTCAAAAAGAACCACTAAATTTTACTGTAACCAGAGTACCCCAACGTAAACAATCCTAATCATCAATATCCCTTTTCTTCCTTTCTTCCAAAGGCAAACCTTATCTTTCTCAGTGCTTTGCTTTCCAAACACTGTCTCCCTTTATTCTCAGTGCCAATGCTCTTCCCTTTCTTTACCAGTGATCCAAGTGAGCACTTTGAGTGGGGACCTGTCCAAACCTCCAGATCTTGCCATGGCTGTTTACATCTGTTCTGTCAGTCTTGCTTCAAATCCATAACTCACTTAACATTTCTCTTCCTTCTGACTCCCATCTCTTCACACAATAGCTCGCATTAGCATGGTATTTTTTCCTGGTTTTCCCCACTTCTGGATGAAATAAAAGGTTTGTTCCTTTGGCAAACACTTTGTTCACACATGTTTTACCTGTGACCGTCCTGCAGCCTAAAGCTCAGTTGCAGCACTTGGCTCTGTTCCCTGTAGCCACATAGGAAGGGAAACATCAGTTTAACCTTCAGTTGCTTCCCAATAAGAATTAAGTTTCCTAAAGGTGAGTGCTCTGTCTGTGCGTTCCTGCCCCACTGCTGCATCATCTCCTCCCTGGGTCAATGATTTTCTGCTCAGGTGAATAATTAGGAACTATGAAAATACCCTTTTTTGTGCTTAATGCAATTTTTTTACACCTTTGGGAGCACAAAAGCTTTTTTAGGGCTCTGACCAGCTGGCACGGACTTTCCAGCCAATGTTTCCTTAGTTGGTGAAATAACTGAGATGGTGTGTGGTATTTCTCATCGAATGAACCCTGGCAATTTTGTCCAACCTCGCTGGCTTGGTTTTGTGTACACAGGTCAGTGTTTAGAGCTGTGACTTCACTAAAATCCTGTAAAGTGACGAAACTGTAATATCTTAACAGTCTCACGAAGATTTCACGTGAAGTAAAGAACTCTGAATGATCTGAGGTTCGTGCTAACGAAAGCACATGACTGTCCTTTGCCGGTTCAGCTGCGATGTTGTCTGGGCAGCTCACGTACTGGGGACAAATTTCAAAGACTGGTTCATGGTTCAGGAGGAAATGTCTTTTATTTTACAGGTTTGGTCCTTGTTTTGGGTGAGAGTGGTCCCAGCCTAACAGATTTGTTGGTGGAGACATAGGGACGTAGACTAGGGACAGAGTTTAGTCCCTAAAGTGCTTGTAAAGTGAATGACTCACACGTTTTGTCAACCTATTTCTTTCTGTGATTCAATTTTCCTTGGAAAACTATCTTTTATCTTCTCCGTTCCCAGGTTGAGCTGGGAAAGATCTTGGTTTTGAATTTTCAGCCTGACCTCATGAAAGTTCAGAATAGCTCTCTCCCTCAGAAATTCTGGATGTTAAAGGCATCTTTTGCTTCTCAGAGTTCTGTGGAGTAAGTGCTGTGGTCAGTTGGGGCCTGTTGTGGGTGCACAGAGGCAGTGAGATTTGCCTGGGTTGTGATGGGGACGGGGAGTCGCCCCAAGAAATGAGTGTTGCAGAAAACACCTCCATGTTCCTCAAAATCCCTTGTGTAGCGCTACGGGGCTTATCTTAATGGGCTCACGCAGGACGGCCCAGTCTGAGGGGGAGCTGGGGTCCATGGAAGGCAGGCTGTGTGACAGAGCTCATGCGTGGTGGCTGCGGAGGGTATCGGGGCACGTCCAACACCACACTGCTGTCAGACATCACTGTAGCAACGAGAAGCATCTATCAGAGGTTCCCAGTAATGGGCCAAGGTCTGGCTGAGGCTACAGAGACCAAAACCTGTCTCCTCACTGGGGAAAGCCCAGGTTGTTTTGCAGCCTCCTGTCTGTGTGTTACTTTGGTGCTTTTGTGCCCGTGTGCTCCGGGTGAGGCATGTGGCCCGTCTCAGTGTGGTCCTTAGCCCCATCCTCCTGCCAGTGCTGATGGGGGCTGCCCGCGGAGACCGCCGGTGACCTGGAGTCGGGCTCAGTCCAAAGTCCTGCACCAGGAGGGGTGCGAAGCCCAGTACAGCTCTGGGAGCAAGTGGGGCTACTGGAACAGGTCTTCCCGGCCCATGGATAATAAATCCTAAATTACAGTCTAATTCCCCCAAAATGCCTCATCTTTCCAGCCTGCGAAGCTCTCCTGCAGTAATCAGCCCCAGCTTGGAGAATCATTATAAAATCAGCGCTGCCTCAGGGTTGTGGGGAAATGCACCCCATCTGGGCCATTAATCCTTAAATAACAGAGTTAATGCAGAGTTTGGTTAACTAACCCAGCTGGAGCGATAACATCAGCCGTGCCACAGGAGAGATTTAAAAGCAATGTCCCGACAGATTCTGTGAACAGACAAAGGGGGGGATGTTTATCTCTGAGACTTTCCCAAGAAGATACTGATGCCTTGGTTTGTTTGCTACCGGGGACTGTATCTTATACGGATCATCCGTTATCCCCTACAGTCTGGAGTTTATTAGAAGAGCAGGTTTACAAATAGATTGAAGATGGCACAGGACAATATGAAGAGTTGAGGTGGGTCAGTGGCCCACTCAGGCTTCTTGTGAAATTTGTTGCTTGCAGGGATAACCAGTCAGGCCAAGATAAGAAGCAAGATTAGTGGAAAATAGAAGACCTTGAGGGCAAAGCAATAACCACAATATACTAGGCTTGGGCAAAGGGACTCTCCCAGAGACACAGGGGAGCAGGAGACGGCACTCTGAGGGACAGGTCTGTCCTGCATCATGGAGCTGTGGCACTGCAGGAGACCGGTGGCTGCACAGAGATGGAGATGTCACACTGTGGGAGGAGGCACTGGGAGGTGAGGGGTGCAGCTGGGCACATGGCTGGCAGAGTCTGTAGCTGGGGGTCTGTGCACGTGCCTTCAGCAGGGGGTACTGGCAGGTCCCAGCCTTTGCCCTTGAGGTGCTGCAAGGCCTGGCCCATCACGGGAGAGGACTCTGCTGCTCAGGAGTGCAAACAATGGTCAGCAGCCTGATGGGCTTCCCTGTAGGGCTCAGTATGACCTTGGTCATTGGAACTCCAGGTCGAGGGTGTCCCAGCCTGCCTTTCCCCCGGCCTTTGGGCTGAGCACGCTCCTGCCCATCCTGTCAGTGCCTCAGAGGCAAGTCCAGCTCATGTAAACTGCACAAAACGAATCCCAAAGAGACTCCTGTCTGGAATGTTCTGCCTAAGCTGAGGGCATGGCAGAGGTGATCTGCCCCACAGCTGAGGGGGGGCTGACACAGCGACGAGCTGGCATAGACTGGGGGAGAGTCTCCTGGCAGCATACAGAATCATCAAATCATATGGGGTTGGAAGGGACCTCTGGAGATCATCTAGTCCAACCCACTGCCAAAGTGCATCCACCCAGAGCAGGTTGCACAGGAACTTGTCCAGGCGGGTTTTGAATGTCCTCAGAGAAGGAGACTCCACCACCTCTCTGGGCAGCCTCTTCCAGGGCTCTGCCACCCTCACAGGAAAGAAGTTCCTCCTCATGTTTAGGTGGAACTTCTTATACACAAGTTTGAAAAAAGACCAGCCCTGTCCTCCTGACACCCACCCTTTAAGTATTTTTATGCATTGATTAGATCTCCCCTAAGCCTTCTCTTCTCAAGACTAAAAAGACCCAAGTCCCTCAGCCTCTCCTCATAAGAGAGATGCTCCAGGCCCCTCATCATCTTTGTAGCCCTCTGCTGTCCCCTCTCCAGCAGTTCCCTGTCCTTCTTGAACTGGGGAGCCCAGAACTGGACCCAGTGCTCCAGATGGGGTCTCCCCAGGGCAGAGTAGAGGGGGAGGATGACCTCCCTTGACCCACCGGCCACATTCTTCTTGATGCCCCCCAGGATTCCATTTGCCTTCTTGGACACAAGGGCCCATTGCTGGCTTATGGGTATCCTATTGTCCACCAGGACTCCCAGGTCTTTTTCCTCAGAGCTGCTCTCCAGCAGGTCACCCCCAACCTGTACTGGTGCAGGGGGTTATTTCTCCCCAGGTTCAGCCTGGGGAGAAATACAGAGTCAGGGCCCAGAGCTGAGGCCATTCTGGGTTGCAGATGGAGCCTGTTTCAGCAGTGATGCTCCGGTGAGTTTAGCTCCTGTGCTTTCTGCCACAGCCAGTGTGGGTCTGGCACTCCTGAGGTGAATGCACAGCCATGGCTGAACTCAGCCCCACTCAGCAGTGCACTAGATGATGGCCAACAAAAGAGTGTTACCAGTGAGCTCAGGATACACTGCTCAGGCAGGGGGTGCCCACCAGCGTTGGGTTGGCTGGTCAGTACTCCAAGCCCTCTGGGATAATGGTTTTACTTCATCCCATTCCCTTTCCCTCCTCCATCACTACACAAACTGTCCATCCATCAGTCGGCCACACTGCTGCGTTCAGCCTCCCGTTTCACTGTAGAGCTCATCGCTGTTTGGCACCTTGTATTTTCACACCAGCCCAGCATGTCCTTGGAACATGTAGGACATCGTAATGTCCCACAAAAATGGCATAATTTCCTAATTCAGAGGGACTGAACAAGGGAGTCCATAGTGTCATTTACCTTCATGCCAGTTTGGATCACGAAATTACTGTCACTTCTTGAATTTCCCCTAGAAGAGCCTCAGCGAGCCCAAGGTGAGCCTGCGGTTGTACCTCCTATTTGCCCTCACACATCAGTTACCTGCAGGTGTAGGAGTTCTCCGTTTTCAGCAACGAAAGCCAGGCCACAGCAGCCTGCAACGTATGAGCATGAGGATTTTGCCAGCTGCCTGTCAAGACTGCTGTGACGCTTGTCAGTCAGCTGGCCAGTGAAAAGAAGTGCTTGAGCCAGTTTCTGGCATGAGCAGAAGCCCATGGCTCGACATCGGTGAGTGAGCTCTGGCACAGGGCTGGGTGAGCTTGGTGTGTGCCTGGCAGCCAGGAGGCTCAGCTGTGCCAAGGGATGGGAGGCTTCCCTGCCACGCCGGGGCTGGGACTGTGTCATGCCTGGTGTCATGAGCATTGGTGGGTGGATGACGCTGATGGGAGAGCAATGGAGAAAACCGGAAATGCTCTGGGAACTCATGTGAATGTCCCTCAGCCTTTCCTGCTGTTGCAATGTCCATGCTTGTATTTGATGAGACAATTATTTGATCTGGGGATCCTTGTTTGGTGTCTTACTTCTCAGGGTCTGTCCTCCAGACAGGTGATCCAGTAACCAATCTCCTCTCTTCTAGCTGGTGTCCATCCTCCAGTCCCCAGGGTGCACCTTGGAGGGGTGTTCCAAGCACTGAGGTCATTCTCCTGGGCTGTTCCATGTTCACGCTGCTGATAGAAAAGCTGTAGATACAAGGTTCTTTATCCTCTGTGCTTTTCCCATGCCCTTGCCTTCGCCATCATGGGCAGGACCTTGCCTGTAAGGTGGTTGCAAAGCAGATGCACCCTCAGTGCTCCCTGGTCTGTGCTACCCATTTCTGTGCCCTGTTTATCGAATCATAGAATCACAGAATGGTTTGGGTTGGAAGGGACCTTAAAGACCATCCAGTGCCACCCCCTGCCCTGGGCAGGGACACCAGACCAGGTTGCTCCAAGCCCCCTCCAACCTGCCCTTGAACCCCTCCAGGGATGGGGCAGCCACAGCTTCTCTGGGCAACCTGGGCCAGGCTCTCACCACCCTCACACCAAAGAAGTTCTTCCCGAGATCTCAGCTCAATTTCCCCTCTTCCAGTTCAAACCCTTCCCCCTCCTCTTATGACTTCCCTCCCTGATCAAGAGTCCCTCCCCATCTCTCCTGGAGCCCCTTGAGGGACTGGAAGGGGCTCCAAGGTCTCCCCGGAGCCTTCTCTTCTCCAGGCTGAACCCCCCCGACTCTCTCAGCCTGTCCTCACAGTAGAAGGATTCCAGCCCTCCCAGCATCTCCGTGGCCTCCTCTGGCTCTGCTCCAACAGGTCCATGTCCTTCCTGCGCTGAGGACTCCAGAGCTGGACGCAGTTCACATCTTGCATATACAAAGACAGAGCAGAAAGGCTAGTGTGCATCATTCAGGTCTTACCAAAATGAAGATCAAGAAACAGCTTGATAATTTGCATGTGCATCTTCAAAGAGAGACAAGCCCAATGGGCCTTTTAATGTGGTGTGAGTAACATCAGCCACGAGCCAGCAGAGAGCAGGAGCATCTGGCTGCTTCTATCCTGATGGTTATAAATAAAACCTGGAGCATCAGGGATGCAGGGACACAAGCCATCTTATGGAGACCTCTGGGCACTAACTGTGCTCTGATTGAGCCAACACAGGGATACATGGAGCCTGAGCTCAATTTAGCTCTTCCCCAGCCTCTCGGGAGGAGCAGCAGCGCTGCGCTGCAGGGATGTGATGATGATGCTCAGTGAGGCTCTTCAGCAACAGCAAAATCTGCCTGGGCTATAACCAGGGGACTACAGAAGCGTTGGAAAAAGGAAATAAATCGACAGAGCAAAGACACAGATGGAGACACATGCTCTTGCTGCAGCTCACAGCCCGTGGAGTTAAGGGGAGTGGCAGCAGCAGCCTGCTGTGTGTTTGCTTCCCACCAGGAAGCCCACCCTGGTTGTCCCTGGCACCTTGTGATAGGGGCAGGGCTGGAGCCTCCCCACAGAAATGCTCTTCTCTGCCCACGTCCTGAGAAAGAGCCAATGCACCATGAAAAGAAGAAACTTTCCATGCGGAGTGGACAACAGAGGGATAACACTAGAGCCGGTGTCACAAACACCATCCTTGGAGCAAGCTGTCTGCCCACACAATTTTATACAGCTCCCAGAAGGGGCTGATATTTTTCAGTTATCCCTAAATCTTCTCCTCTAACATCCCTTGGCAGGCAGTTACCTGCGAGCAAAGATTCCTGAGTGAACCTGGCTCCCCATAAAACTTCTCAGGCTACCAACTAACACGTGTAAAAACCCCCAAATCCCTGGGAGCATCGTGGTGAACCCTCAAAAGGGGTTGCACAGGGCAATGGGACAGCAGGGTCTCACAGAAGGTCCACTCATTGCAACAGGCAGGATCAAAAGCTCAAAGAATTTCTCTCAAATCCTGCCGGGTTTGGCTCTGCAGAACCACAGCGGTGGGTTTTACCAGCAAAGCTGTTTCTGAGCGATATAGTGACTGCAGGTATCAATGATACCAAATAATCAAGAACAGACATCCAAGGAGTCCGGGAGAAGTCAATTTGATGATGCTAATTCTGCCATACATATGGTATTGGAATGGAGTAATTGATAGGATTACCCCAGGAGATGAACCTTCAGGTGCTTAATCCCTCAGATTAGTGGCATTTTGCTGAAAAAGCCTTGTTTCTTACCGACAGATATGAATACTTGACAGAGGAGTGGGGACACTGTCACAAAGTGGCACAGAGACTGCCTTTACCCCGGAAAACCTTCAAAGAGACAGAAAATAACTAGGGAAAACCACAGGCAGCTAATGGGGAAGAGAAACAAATTCCTTGGGCCACAGAAATACTCAAATTTAGAATTATTTTGGGGAGCAGCCGGCAAGGTGTAACCCCGGGAGCTTCATTAAAAGAGAGTTTACATTTCTTATCTGTAATCTCACCCCCCGGACCTGTTTCTGCCGGGGGAGCAGATGAATGGGTACATCTGACCCCCCTCAGAGGCAAAGCTCTCTCCAGTCACCCCTGGCGGGGGGATATTACTTTCAATAAAAGGAAGGCAAACACTTCATGCTCAGCTGCAGGGGCTCGTGGTTATTTTCAATTCTGGCTGTCAAAGCATAAATTAAATCCATTCCTCTTGTTTCGAGAACGAACAGAGTCCTTCTCCCTGTAATTTACTCTTTGTCCTCTGTCCGTGGCACAGGGAAACCCAGCCAGCGTCAGCCAGCTGAATTTGTCACCGGTTTTGAGTTAAGTGAGCAGGAACACAACTGGTGTCCACAGACGGTGGGAGGCAGGGCAGGTGAAATGTATGAATTCGGGCTGCCATGAACTGCACGGTGCGTGGTGGGACCTGGGAGACGGGCCCAGCACACAGCGCTGGACAAACAGCTCTGACAAGGCACGTTGCAGAGCCCAGTCGTGGCTGTTCACCCAAGGATGTACCCTGGAAAATGCCCTCTGCTCCCTGCTTTTCCAGGCCAAAACTTCATTGAACTGGGACTAAGTGAGCAGCGTCGAGGGAAAGCCTTCAGTGGGGCAGAGAGTAGAAATAGGGTTGAGGCCAGGAAGTTTGCTCTAGAAATCAATGCTGAGGAAATCCAAACACCTGGAAATACAACAAGTAAGCAGGGTGTGCAGGCAACCTCAGCTTCGGTCTTGGGACCTTCCTCCTCCTCCTCCAGTCCCTTACTTCCCAGTTGGCTGCCCTGGGTTCCACGTGCTCGGGTCCAGCCTGTTCTTCGGCAGCTTTTCCCTTGACAGCTGCAGGATGTGGCAAATTGTGAGCATCCAGGAAACAGCCCAGGTCTCTGATTTAGGAGGATTTATTGCTGTGCTCTGCTTCTCTCTTCTCAAGACAAGTCAGTACTTAGTACTGTAAGACCCAGGAGGTTGGTATGGTCTCACCAGAGGATGGATCTGGCTCTGATGACACAGTGCAGAGCCAGCACTGTGCCTACGTGACGAGCTCCCAGCCCGTGCCCAAATCTCACCAAACTGAAGGCAGCCTGGGGGGCAGCAAGGGGCCAAGTTTCTGCTGAGACTGATGGAGAGCCAGGGGCAGTGTGGAGAGACCTTCCACCCGTGTGGACAGAAGGCTTCACAGCATAGCAAGGCATCATAGACCAGACTGATGTCCTGCCACAGCACTGTCACTGTCACTGGTGTGCTTCTGGGAAGCAGGCTACATGCAGTTCATAGAATCATAGAATGGTTAGAGTTGGAAGGGACCTTGAAGATCACCGAGTTCCAACCTCCGTGCCCTGGGCAGGGACACCTCCACTACAGCAGGTTGCTCAAAGCCCCATCCAGGGATGCGGCATCCACAGCTTCCCTGGGCAACCTGTTCCAGTGTCTCAACATCCTCACAGTAAAGAACTTCTTCCTAATATCTAATCTAAATCTCCCCTCTTCCAATTTAAAACCGTTCCCCCTTGTCCTGTCACTGCACTTCCTGACAAAGAGTCCCTCCCCAGCTCTCCTGTAGCTCCCTTCAGATATTGAAAGGCTGCTCTAAGGTCTCCCTGGAATCTTCTCTTCTCCAGGCTGAACAACCACAACTGTCTCATCCTGTCTTCATAGGGGAGGTGCTCCAGCCCTCTGATCATCTTCGTGGCCCTCCGCTGGACCCGTTTCAACAGGTCCATGTCCTTCCTGTGCTAAGGACTTCAGGGCTGGACACAGAGCTCCAGGTGGGGTCTCACGAGCCCAGAGCAGAGGGGTAGAATCACCTGTGACCTGCTGGCCACACTTCTCTTGATGCAGCCCAGGATGGGGTTGGCTTTCTGGGCTGCCAGTGCGCACTGCTGGCTCATGTTGAGCTTCTCATCCACCAACACCCCCAAGTTTTGGGAGACTGACTTAAGACCTGATGTACGTACCCTTAGCTTAAATGCCAAGAGTGAGGAAAGCCCCAGCCCAGAGCTTTCTGCAAGATCCACGTTGCAAGGGCCAGAACAAACTCTGAGCACTGGGACCTCTCCACCTGCTGCCCCATCACACCCTAAGGACTACCCCCCTGGGGACACACTGGGAGGAGGTGGCCTCCATCTCCTCCTACAGACCATACCCCCAGTCCAGCCTTCCCTCCTGGGCTGTGCATGGCTCGGGGAGACTGAGGGGACCAGGCCGGGTGGGGATGCACAGGAGTGTCCTAGCACCTGGGTCGCTGGTCACCAAGCTCAGGAACAGACTTGACTGCTGTGCCCGTGGGGTGCCCCTGCGGCCCCCACCTCTGCCCTGCCCGCACCACCCCCCGCGGCACCGCAGCCCCCGGCCCCGGGGAGGGTCATAGGATCATTCGGGTTGGAAAAGACCTTTAAGATCATCGAGTCCGACCTTTAGCCGGGGAACACAACCCGCCGCGGGGCAGGGAGGCCGGGACCCCGCCGCCTCCCGCAGCCCCAGGGGAGGAGACCCCCGGCCGGGGCGAGCCCTGTGCGGCTCCGCTGGCTGC
>QJSC01009454.1:958218-1017401 GCA_003697955.1 Calidris pygmaea
GACCCCAGCAGCTCCGTCCCAGCCCTCCAGCTGCCCCGGCACCTTCCCTCTCCTCTGCCTCTGCCCTGGGTGACCCCTCCGGCAGCACCGCTCCTCCTGCAGGACCAGGCCCCCAGGGGACCCAGCCCAGGGCAGCAGAGCCGGCTCCAGCAGCCGACAGGCAGAACCTCTGCTCCAGGGGGTTGTCCTGTTCCCTTCACCAGAGCAAGCCCCCTCCACCCCGCAGTTCAGAGGTCCAGGAGATGGGACCCTGCCTCACCAAGGATGGCATAACACCCAAGACCAGTTCCACCTCCCACCCTCGCTCCTGGGCCAGCTCAGCTCCAGCCACAGCTTGGACCGCCCAGGACTCCAAGGTACTGCTGGATTTTTGCTGCTTTGCCAACCCCAGGACCCTCTACGGGACCTGAAGCTGGTGCTTGGCATAAGTAATCCCCAAACAGGTAAACAGGGCGATGGAGCATCTGTGGAAAACATCCCCCTTCCCTTCCCTGGGGGACCAAATTCCCCAGGATGAGCCGTGGACCTTCCTCCACTGCAAGTCTGCCTCACTCCAACCCCCGCTCCCCATCCTGCCCGCTCCAGGGCTTGTGTGCTGCAGGGGCAGATCCCCGAGGCAGCGAATGCTCAGGACCTCTCTGGCTGTTACAGAGACAACCCACCCATCACCCCTGTCACCTCCTCCTCCCCGGAGGTTTATGCTGGGATTTCACTAGTAGCTGCAATGTGCCCAGAGAGCAGTGCGGTGGCGATGGGACAGCCTAGACCAGGTCCATCCTGACTCCTCCTTTCTCCGGCCAGTGGGAGAATGGATACATTTTCTAGCGCAGAAAACCAAGTAGAGCATGAAGCTGCCTCATGTGGGAGATGCCCATGGTCAGAGGAGGGTTAAAGTGGCCTCCCAGGTGGGCTCGGTTGTCCTGGACCCATGTGTGGAGGGGAACACTGGGATCCCACCTCTACTCAAAGCGGTCCCTATATATGAAACCACTTCCCCTCACTCCCTGTTGCCCTGTGAAACACGCTGGGGAGAAGACACACTTCAGCAGGCAGTTGACGGTTCACCCCTCGACACAGAGCTCATTAACTCCATCCCCCTCCTCTTTTATTTATGGGCCTTCATTGCCGGCACGTCTTCGCCCTGATGGACGGCGTTTGCACATGTCCTTCTTATCCAGAACATGGGGCTTTGCAGTCACTTCTCTATTTACTGTAATTTTTAGCTCAGACATAACCAGAACTCCCACCCTGTCTGGGCGTCTCAGTGCAGAAAACAAGACTAAACTATTTTGGGATGTTTTTCCCTTTTCCTCATACTTGGGTGCTTTCCCATGTGGCTAAGTGGAGCCTTGGGGAGGGTGAACCTGTTCCGCACACCCCCGAGAGCTGCCTCTGGACCTTTCCTCACGCTTTAACCCTCCTCTGGCCATGGGCACCTCCCACGCCGGGCGGCCTCGTGCTCCGCTTGGTTTTCTGAGCCAGAAAACGTATCCAGTGTCAGGGATGAGCTCAGGGCACAGCGGATGGGAACAAGCCTCCCAGGCTCCATCCGCACCATCCTCCTTGTCACCTTGTCTGGTCACACTTTTCCACGGTGCGCTGCTGCCCTGGGGCAGGCTGTGGATGTGGGTTTGGCCCCGTTTGCCTGGCACACAGGAAAAAGGGCCTGAAAAATGCCCCTTTGCTTCCATCGCTCTTGTTTTAGTCCTTATGGTGTGGCACCGGCAGGAGAAAGGCCAGCTCAGAGCCGAAGCGACGTGCAAACCTCCCCCCTCCTGCCTCTCTCACAGCCAAGGGTCTCTCCATTGAAGTTTACTCAAAGGTCTAATAAAATTTCCAAACTGGAAAAATCTTTACGCGGAGGGTTCGCTTTGTTTAAAGGAAGAGGACTATAAAGATAAAGCCTGGCCTGCCCGCCGCTCCCCTCCCGCTACCAGGGCGAGGGGCCGCGCCACGGCCCTTCCCACCCAGCCCGGCTGCGGAGGGAGGAAGAGCTTGTTTTCCTAACGAGAAGTTTGAAGATTAAAAGGGGGAAAAAAATCAGCCATTTGGAATCCTCTACTGACGCTGCAAATACCCTCGTTAATAGATATGTCTCGTTTTGTTACCTCATTTTAATTAATCATTAAACAAAGACAGCTGCCAAATTTTGGCTCTGGCTCTGAGCCTACAACTGACTTGGAGCCCTTGAAAAATAGACTATTTATGGTGCCTGGGTTTAAAGCTTAAATTTCTTGTATAAACTTTACCCTTCCTAAGAATAGCGTGGGGAGTGCATTGCCGGCTGCGCCCGCGGTGCCCCGTGCCCCGGTCCCCAGCCCCATCGCTCTGCGGCACGGCCGGGAGGGAGCGGGGTCCCTCCAGGAGCCGCTGGTCCCATCTGGCTGCAGAGGAGCTGCCCTGGTTCCAGGGGGTCCCTCACAGAAGCACTGCCCCAGCCCGCTCCCCACACGTGGGCAGGTGCCCTCAGGGCAGGAGGTGCCAACTCCTGCGTCCAAGTGAGAGTGAGCCTTGGGGCAGAGCATCCTGGTGCAGGGGAGCGTTTCTGCGTCCCCCAGGGCTGGCCAGGTGTCCAAGGGAAGTATTGTACCCACCAGAAAAGGCAGGGTGTGGGGTGAAGAACTTACGACGTGCTAGGGCGCGACTGCTGCATCCCTGCCACTGCCCCCGTGCCACTGGCCCCCCAGGACTGGGGTTCCCGTCTCTGCTTCGTACCCGCACCCAGTACCAGAGCCCTTGCATCTCGCATCCTGGTGGCCAGAGCTGCTGAGGCTGGCCACAGCAGGGACCCTTGGAGGGTGGCTTGGGGCTCTGCAGACACTGAAAGGCCATTTTTACTCTTCCATACTTTTTTTTTTTGCTTGTTTCTTGTTTAGAGAGTCCTGGGGACAGGCTCCAGGCTGTGCCTCCCATTCCCTCAGAAGGAGCTTTCCTGGGGGGGCTGGGGCTCGGTGCAGCTCAGGAGGGGGCACGGCAGCACAGGAGGAGCAGCCCCAGTGCAGACTTTGGAGCACCCCCTCCGTTCCCCTGTGCCGGTGATGTTCGGGGGGTATTGGTTGAAGCGGGGGCCGGTGTGCCCTGGGGTGCTGCTGGCAGAGCACCCCGCTGCAGAGCTCCCACTGCCCGCGCTCCCACCCCCATGGGAGAGCCTCCAACCACCCCCCCTGTGCACACACCACCCAGAACTCGATGCAAATCAATCCTCCACCTTGTGTGGTGGCACAGACAGCATCGCCCCGACACCCCCCTCCCTGCGCGCACGCACGGCTGTAGCTGCCTGGGAACCCGGGGCTGCCTGCTCTGAAGCCGAGCTGTACCTCACTCAAAGCGTCCTGGCGGTTCCCCGGCCGCCTTGCACTGGCTCCCGTGCCCTGGTTTGGGGTATTTCCCCCGCGGCAGCACTGGCAGGCCCTGGGCTTTGTCAGCGGTGCCTTACCACGGCCCTGGAGCCCTTTGCGGCGTCACGACCACTGCGAGCTCCCCAGAGGCTGGGCTGGGCTGTGGGTGTGCATGAGATGATGTGCCAATAAACTGGGGTGCACACGCCGTGCATCCACTTGTGCACGGGGCACAGAACCCACCTGGATGCTGGGCAAGGGATGTTTAACCCTCTCAGCACCTCAGGAGCAACAGAGATGTAAGGGCTGGGATGAAAAGCCACCCTGCATGGCTGCTGGCCACGTCCTGGAGCTGGACAGAGAGCGGGCGAGGGTGGTGGTTCCCACACTGGGCCTGGCCAGGGCTGAGCCCCATGGCCATGGGGTGGTCCCAGCTGGCCCAGGTCTGGCTGGTCGCGCTCGGGGCGGTGTGGCCGCCCTCAGCCAGCGCTGGGGTCCACACCGGCTCCTGCTGCCCCCGAGAGGGATCGGGGCCAGGCTGCCAGACGGACTCCTCCAGCTGCGGCCGGGAACCCACCGCTCATATTTCACCCCGCTCACAGCTCTCCCGCGCGGGTGACACCGAACGCGTGTCACACACACTGGAGGCACAGGCTGACGGGCCCCCCCCGCCCACACACGGCCTCAGCTCCTTTCCTCCCCCTCCCTGCCGCAGGGGCTGAAGCACAGTGTCTGACGTGCAGCTGGCCCGGCGCTGGGAGGCCGAGGCAGGATGGAAACCCCGCGAGGGACATATGGTGCCAGACACCCCGGGTCACGTCCCCTGCATCTGCCTGGATCTGGGGTGCTGCCAGATCCACCCTCTGCATCCCACGTCCCACCTGGCAAAGCCCCAGGGCACCTCTGGTCCCCCTGGTCCCTGGAGCGAGCGTGGCAGCACAGCCGTGCCACCACCACGCTGTCACCACCACGCTGCCACCGCCCGGGGAGGACTGCGATGCCCGTGGGCAGGGGGGAAGGGTGGCACGGGCAGCAAGTGGCCCTGAGCACCTGCGCCGGCTGCTCCCGTGCTCCCATCGGATCGTCAATGAAGGCAACCTGCACTGGAAGCGTGGCCACACCACCTCCATGCCACCCACTGGTCACTCCATGCCACCAACCCGCCCGTCACCCTGGGGTGCCGGAGCTGAGCTGCTGTGGGTGCTATCACAGCACCGATGGGATAAACCCACCCTGCGGGGAGCGGGCAGGGAAGAAATTCACCCTCTGGTCCATGGTGTTCCCAGCTGCCTGCCAGGCGCAGGGCTCTGCCGCACAGCTGGCACCCAGGGCTTTCTCCAAAAGTCCCACCATCACTGTCCAGAGCTCCTTCTCCTCCCCCTTCCCTGGCCTGGCTGCCAGCGCTGCACCACAGCTCTGGTGATGCTGCACACTGGTCCTGCCCCACCTCAGCTCTTGTGGCAAAACTGTGTGAGGAACTTCCACTCTGAAGACCGTCCAGTGGGAACTGAACTGTCCCCCAACAGCCGTGGCAGCATGGACGGCTTGGAAGAAAGCTCAGAGAAGTTGTTCCACTGCCTGCTGTGGACTGTTAACTCTGAACCCTAATGATGACAGCCTAAATAACAGTAGTGTTACTCTACAGCCGCTTAGTACAGAAACACCTCTCCACCTCAAAAATATTGCTGTTGACAATTCCTTGTCTTAAAAACCTCCTGCTCCGAAAGGACACTTTCTAGGCTGTAGCTCTGTGTTGTCCAAGCATACTACGCGCAGACCTCTCCCGGGCAGAGTGACCAGAGGTGATAGGAAATGACTTTCCACAGGGACCGCAGGGCCTGTTAGGATTTTGGTGCAGACCCTTTTGGGTCCCTGGCTTAGGTCTCTCCTAGAGCAGGAGCTGCTTTGCCAAAAGGGCTCCGCTTACCGGCTGCCATGTAAACAAACCTGGTGGGAGCCGGGATTTATGGAAGAGCTGGGGAAGGGCTGGGGGAGATCCCCCCGCTCCGTCTGCCGGGCCAGCGGCTTCTGCACAGAGCAAAGAGACGTGTTTGTTAGTACGAACAGCAGGTTCGCCGGCGGGTGAGTTTACAACAAGACAGATATAAATAAATAGAAGTAAAAGGACTTTCCCTGCTCAGGGGAGCGGCAGCGTGCCTGCCCGGGGAGGGCTGCCCTTGGGTAGACACCAGTTGGGAGAGGGTTTTTCTTCAAGGGAGCTGCCTGCTGGTGTGAAAAGCAACACAGTCATATTATTTTTTTGGGAGGGTGAAAGTCTGGGGTGAGGGGAAGGGAAACACCCACCAGCGCTGTGCCCAGCGCACAGCACAGCAGCGGCACCCATGGGGCACGGGTGGGTGGACATCATTCTGCTCTTTATCAGTTGGGAGAAAGCACCAGGGAGGGGACGTGTGGGGCAGAGGCAGAAGAGGTGTGAGGAGCACAGAGAGAGAGCCTTTAGGGTGTTAATGGGGAAAAGAGGTAGAGCCTGAGCAGAGACGCTGCCTCTTGGGCTGCTCCTGTGTTCAGAAAACACTATTTAGCCCAAGCAGCGAGGACTTGGATGGCAACAGCATCCTGGCCTGTGTCAGGACCAGCATGGCCAGCAGGAGCAGGGCAGTGATGGTGCCTCTGTCCTGGGCACTGGTGAGGCCTCACCTCGAGGGCTGGGTTCAGTTCTGGGCCCCTCACCACAGGAAGGACATTGAGCTGCTGGAGCGTGTCCAGAGGAGAGCCACCAAGGTGGTGAGGGGTCTGGAGAACAAGTCCTACGAGGAGAGGCTGAGGGAATGGGGCATGTTGAGTTTGGAGAAGAGGAGGCTGAGGGGAGACCTCATTGCCCTCTACAACTCCCTGACAGGAGGGTGTAGAGAGGTGGGGGTTGGCCTCTTCTCCCAAGGGAATAATGAGAGGAGCAGAGGAAATGTTCTGAAGTTGGGGCAGGGGAGGTTTAGATGAGATATTGGGAAGAATGACTTTCCTGAGAGGGTGGTCAGGCCCTGGAACAGCCTGCCCAGGGAGGTGGTGGAGTCACCATCCCTGGAGGTATTTAAGAAATGTGTAGACATGGCTCTTCAGGGCATGCTCTAGTGCCCGAGATTGTTGGGTTGTGTCTGTTGTAGGTGGGTGTGGTGTATTTTTGGTTTTGTTTTGTTTTTTTTTTTTCTTCTTTTTTTTGTGGTTGGACTCGATGATCTCAAAGGTCCCTTCCAACCATGAATATTCTGTGATTCTGTGACTGCACCTGGGAAGACCCTCTCTCCATTCAGGTTCACTTCCCAGTAGCAAGAGCCTGCAAACCTCCAGGCTTCAGCCGGGCACTGAGACCAAAAGGGAAGGAGTTGCTGTGGGGGCCGGTGAGGCTGATCTGGCACAGCTTACCCCAGCGTGGCTCTGTGGGATGGCGTAGGCCAGCCTAAGCCCCAAAAAGGGGTTTTATAGATGGGAAGGTGATGTTTTCAGAGCTTTGGTGCATAGAAGAAGCCAGGGGGCGTTTGGCAGCAGTTTGTTCTTCAGTCCCAAGGACCAAGTCTGGAGAAATCAAGTCCTTTGGGACCTGATGATGCAATGAACACGATAAAGAGAAGCTCCGTTCCTGAGATGAGGCTGTGTCCCTAGGAGACCCTCCTTTTTCCCCACCCTCCTTTCTCTCCCCCTTCCCTTTGCCCAGCCAGTGGTGTCCCCCAACACTGCTGTTAGCACCCTTTGACTACACCCTTGTGCCTCCATGGGCATGAGGTCCATAGGGTGGGGGCTGTTGAGGCTGAATGGACGTCTCATACCCCAAAAGAAAGCAAAGAGGGACTGATCTTGGGGTGTCCAGCACAGGGAACCTGCCTGTCGACAGATCCCTTAGTGCCCAGCCAGGCCTTTCTGCCACTCCTGCCCCCGGTTTCACAGTGGGTACGTGCCATACCGGCTTGGTGACCAGCCTGGGGACAGAGACAGCTCTGCTCGAGGTGACAGGCCGCTGGAAATGCCAGCCTGGACTCAATAAAACCCTCCAGTGCTCAGTCACCTGGGGATTAGACCTCAGGGTGCCCTGGCCAGCCTAAGCGTTGTGACAGGAGCTGCAGAAGGTCCCAGTTCATCCAACCCTGGGCAGCTTGGAGACCTGCTTCTCTGCTCATCCAGACTGGCCTCACTGGGTAAATGGAGGTGCCCAGGGGATGGGGATGTAAGGCACTGGGTCTGGCAGAGACTGGCATGTCACTTGCCCATCTCCTGGCTGGGATCCCTGCCCTGCTCCTCGCTGCTGGGGCAGGGCTTTTCCATTTGCTGCTGCTCCCCAGGATGGAGATACGTGAAGGGGAGTAGAGATAAGGAGGGGGGGGGCTGTGGGTCGTGCAGGAGGTGGCAAAACCCTGGCACAGCTCGGGGGCAGCGTTCGGTTCGGTGCTCCCGCCTGCGGCTCGGCTTGTGGCGGGGTGCGGGGTCCCCTCCACCATCCCTGCCGGTGAGCCCGGGCGCGTCCTCTGGGAAGGATGCCCGGTGCCCCTGGAGCTTCCCTGCCCGCAGGTAGGGCAGGGGTGTGCGGGCAGGGGTGTGCGGGCAGGGGTGTGCGGGGCAGGGATGTGCGGGGCAGGGATGTGCGGGCAGGGGTGCGCGGGCAGGGATGTGCGGGAGGGATGTGCGGGGCAGGGATGTGCGGGGCAGGGATGTGCGGGCAGGGGTGCGCGGGCAGGGATGTGCGGGGCAGGGATGTGCGGGCAGGGGTGTGCGGGGCAGGGATGTGCGGGCAGGGATGCGAGGCCAAAGGTGCGAGGGAAGGGCTGTGCGGGCAGGTGGAGGAGGCGGCAGGAGAGAGAAGGCAGCGCGGAGCCGGGGAAGCCGCCGCCGCTCTCCGAGCCCGGGCCAGAGAGGCTCCTCCTCTTCCTTAACTCTTGCGGGGGCCGGAGCGGAGCCCGCGGTCCTGGGCTGCAGCCGGGGGCGCCCAGCGAGCCCGGGGCCGGGTCGGGGCGCGGAGGGACGCGCTTGGCACCGGGCAGCCCCCGAGCCCCGCGCCGCTCCGCCGCCCCCGGCCGCCGCCCGTCGGGGGAGAAGGCGGGGACCGCCCGCGCCCCGGCCCCGCTCGCCGCCCGCCGGGATGCTCTGCCCACCCCTCACCTGGGGCCGGAGCCGGGCAAGGTGAGACCGTCCGTCCCGCCCCCCTCCCGCGGCAGCCCCCGGCCGCAGCCCCCCGCCAGCCCCCGGCAGCCTGCCCGGCCGGCCCCCGGCCTCCCCTCCTCCGCTCCGCGGGCTGCAAGAAGTTAATTTATTTTTGGAAAAGCGGCTCTCAGAGTTTGTCTAATTCCACCCGCACCAGCTCCTTTCACTCTATTTTAAACCAGTTCTTACTGTGCTTCAAGTTTGTAAAAACAATCACTGCTCCCTGATAAACGCAGCCCCAGTCCACGGAAAAAGCAAGGAGTCACAAAAGCAGCATCTCCTCCGGGACACTGTAGCTCAGCTGAAAAGTTTGCAGGTAATTTACGTTTCCTACTTAATGGCTTTCTGTTCTTCTGGCTGCCTTCTCCCATGTGTGTTTGGTTCTGGTGACACACAGCTCCTACCTGCTGCGGCATCTCTAGGGGGACGGGGCACAGTCAGTCAGTGCCGCTCCCCGCAGCTTCCTTGGGGCTGTTGGTGGGGCCTCGGTGGCCGCCTGCACCCGGCGGGTCTGGGGCTCTGTGCAAACCTAATGGAGCATGACACTTGCTCGGGGACAGGCACAAGGTGCGTTTAGCAGACGAGGAGGTGGCCTTCCCTTCCGGCAGGGAGGTGTGGAGGGGACGCAGGGGCTGGGTCTGTGCAGGGAGGCTGATGGTGAAGGGCCATGTGAGGTTCCCGAAGGCTCTTGCTTTGCTGCAGCCGTCTGGAGGCTGCTCTGGTGGTTGCTGTGATCCCACCACCCCAGCTGGAGCAGAGGGTCTCTCTCCCAGCGGGTCAGGCTGTGGGATGTCACCTGCGTGTGTTCCTCTCTCTCCTGCTTTGACAGGAGGACGGTGTCAAGGCTTTGTTATAACTGTGGAGGGTCACTTCGGTTGCACCAAATGCTCAGCCATTTAATGCAACTTCTCCGTGACTCACCAATGCAACCCACAAAAAATGTTTAGAAAAAGCTCCTGGCTTTGCTCATGCTCAAAAATCCAGGGCATTTACGGACCGCTTTGTTTCTTTTAAATGAATGCATTGCAAAATATTGCCATCATAAACTACTGATGTCATTTGCTGAGTGCTGAAGCGCTCAGGGGAGGCTTTGTCAGGCTTTCTGCTGTTCCAGGGTTAATGCTTTTGAAAGCAGCGCCGTGGCAGCCGCGGGATGGGCACGTTACCAGAAGAGTTCCATGGGACGGGCGGCAGCGCTGCCAGGACAGGGCTGCGCCGGTTCCCCTTCCTCGCGGGCTGTGTGACCCAGCGCTGCCCATGGGCGACCTCACTCCTCATCGGAGCGGCCGTCGGGGCACACACACGTGGTTTTGGAAAAGTGATGAGGGTTCGAGTTTTGGCGCTGTGTGTAACAATTGCTGCTTTGCTAAGATCCATCTTGGCTCTGGTTGACTTCTCCCTGTTGCCTGTTGATGGAACACGCATCATTTCAGCTCCGAGTGGGAAAAAAACCACAAAAGGCCGAAAATTTAAATTTTTATTTTAGGATTTCATGACCCGATCTCTCCCGTACGTGTCATTTGTCAGATGGCCTGGGGGGCAGCAGGAGTCAGTGACCCCACGTCCCAGGCTCCAACGCTGCTCTCTCCGGTGCTGTCCCCGCGGTTTGGTGGTCCAGCATCCAGGGAAAGGGAAATGTGGTTGCTGTGTGGAGCATACAGGCTAAAAATAGTTTCCCTCTCGTGCTCCATCTGAATGGGCAGCCACATATGACTGTACATGGATTTGTCTGATAGTGCCGTTTCAGTGTAAGAGACAAAATATCTTAGTTATGGCTTTGCTCTTCAGCTAACAATGGGTAGCTAAAAATATCCAACTTTGTTCCACTCAATAAAGTTTTCTCAAGGGGAGACACTAACGTTACATTTTTGCCAGATCCGTGCAAAACGCAGCCAAAGAAAATGTACATTTTTGCCAGCAACTTTTCATAAAAGATGTAACTAGCAGAAAACTCCATACTGTTCTGTGACCGGGGCTGCACACAGCATCCTGGGGCTGCTGCCTGCCCTGCTTCCCGGCAGCATCAGAGGAGGGCATGGCTTCCTTCCCATCCTCATCCTCCTCCGAGCAGCTCCACTGGCTGCTGGTGCCTGGGCTCGTCGGGCAGGGGGTGATGTGCTGCCGCCTGCTCCTGCCTGGCCGGGGGGGGTGCCCCGGTGCTGCCAGTGGCGGCTGGTTGGTGGTCGCTGTGGTCTCGCTCCAATTCCCTTATTTCCCGTTTTATGGCAGCCAGGGCTGGAGGCTGGCCAGGCCAGCCCGGTCCTGCTGTGCGAGCGCTGTGCTCGCGTTAAAAGCCTGGCAGGGCTGCCGCAACACGCTCGCAGCCTGACAGCCAAGAGGAAACCAGCAGGGACCTCACTGGGCTGGCATGGTCCCCGCGGAGAAGAAAGAGATGGGCTCTCCTGCGCCCACCCCTGTCTCCAAATAAATTCTCTGCCTCCCTGCTGCCGCCACCCCAGTGCCCTCTCTCTGGCGGTGATGGTGGTTACTGCACCCAGAAAGGGTCAGGGAGGCAGGAGACCAGTCCCATCATAGAATCATAGAATTGTTTGGGTTGGAAAGGACCTTTCAGATCATCTAGTCCAACCATCAACCTAACTCTGATAAAAAACATCACTAAACCATGTCACCAAGCACTATGTCAACCCGTCTTTTAAATACTTCCAGGATGGTGCCTCAACCACCTCCCCTGGGCAGCCCATTCCAATGATTAATTACCCTTTCAGTGTAAATTTTTTTCCTAATATCCAATCTGAACCTCCCCTTGCCGACTTGAGGCCATTTCCCCTTGTCCTGTCGCCTGTGACTTGGGAGAAGAGACCGTCCCCTGCCTCTCTACACCCTCCTCTACAGCCTCCAGCCTTTATGTCGATGGAGATCAGCCTGCTCCTGGGGCAGCACTCCACTATTGGCTCCCTTGCCTTGTAGCTGTGGGCAGAGCAGATCCAGGTGATCCCAGCTGAGAAAGTGCCTCTTCCCACCTCAGAGCTGGTTGGGATGAGTAAGCAACCACACGGGTTACAACAGGCACTTTGCTTTCTCTGTTAGAAGTGCCCAGGCTCAGCGGGAGCAGAGAGCTTCCCACCATGTGCTTGCTGAGTGGGACTAAGTCTTGTTTTAGCTTTGGCCAGCATGAGGAAAAGAGGTTGGGCTTCTTCTACCTTCCATGGTACTGCAGTTGTCAAGGCTGCAAATCTTTCTTGTATTTCTTCTCTGAACCCATTCCCATGTTCCAGCATCCCACCTGTTGTGTAGACACAACGACCAGTAATGTTCTCCCTAATTCTGGATGTCCTTCTCTGTGTTATATTTTCTCTCCAAGCCACAGTCCCAAGTCCAGAGTTCCTACTCAGTTTTCCCTGTGGCCCTTCCTGCAACCCTTGTCACATTGCTGCTTTTCTCCAGGGTCCCTCCGTTTGGCATGTGGCCACATTAAACCCTGTTGGCATTCAGGTAGGGACATTTCAGAAGAACAGAAGGTTTGTGGATTGTGGCAGAAGCAGTCCCCTGTGCCAAAAGCACAAAGGAGCTTTCAAGGTCCTGGAGGAATAAAGGCAGGAGTGGGTTTGGAAAGGAGCACTGTGATCGTCAGTTTACAGGGTGGGCTCAGGTGGCCCAAGAAGGGCTGGTGGAGCTGGTTTGATGTCAGCGAGCAGCTGAGGTTTCTGACTGAGGTGGGATGCAGCCAGAGGAATGGGCATGAGGACTCTGTGAGGCTCTTCCATCTGCTGTGGCTGAAGCAGAACCTCCCTCTGCCTGGCTGGTTGTCCTGCTCCATCCCCACCCCCAGTCTGCAGGACCTGTCTCCTTCTTGAAGGCTGAGCTCCAAAGGTGGGCTGTTCACCCCGGGTGGACAAGGGCATCTTTTGGGACGCCTAACTGCCGTGATTCATGCCGTGTTTGCTGCTGCAGCATTCCCGGAATGTACCTGCTTTATTTCTTGGCCTTCTCCCCTGTTATTGGAGAGGAGCTAAGTTACTGTCCTGAGTATGAGATGGTGAAGAGATCCAGCCCCTGCCCTTGGGTTTGGGGTATGTGTGTACCCCATGAGTTTGGGGTACCTTGGACCGGGGTGCAAGCACAGGACAGAGCTCCTCATGCTGAAGGACAGGCACCCGCCGGGATGTTTTCCTGCCAGATGGGACATGTTGGTGACAGGGCTATATGTCAACTTTCCCACCTGCCTTTGAGCTCCTGGCAGGCTGGTTGTCTGTGTCCTCCCACACAGGCTGGCTGTTGAGTGCAGATGGTTTGCAGATGGTCCCTTGCTCCTGGAGAAGCTCAGTGATGTCCCGTAGCTGTGGTCAGGGACATTGCTCATGGTGCCAGCCCGAGGCTTCCCTTGCCTGTGGGCCCATCAGCACGGCTCTGCTGGAGGGTGGTTCGGAGGTGCAGCACAGACCCTTGCACCCAGCAGAGCAGGAGTAAGAGGCACCAGGGCTGAGAAATCACCTCTTCTGCTGGCCGCCTTCCCTGGCTCCTCCACAAAGCCGCCTGGCCTTCTCCTGTGCCCCACAAAAGCCATCAGCCATTGGGTTTCCCTGTGCTTGCCTGGCTCCCGGAGGGAAGGCACTGCATAGACAACATGGCTTGTCAGAAACTCCCCTCAAGCCCACCTCTCCTGCCAAGCCCCCTTCCCTGGCTCTCCTCAAGGACCTATGCCCACCCTCAGTACTGGGAGCCGGCGGGTACCTTGGGTCCAGGCATCAGACACGGAGGCTGTGTCCAACCCAGAGCCCCCCTGTGGGAAGGCTGGGGGGGAGCAGTGAGCTGACAGCTGGGAAACGGGGAGAAAGGCACTTCAGGTCGTGGTGTCCAGCTCCTTGCGGTTTGGGAGTATTGCAATAGCACCATTGTGGTGAGTTATGGGAAGGACCTTTCTGGAAGGGGACAGGAGGCAAGTTTATAAGTTCTTTGGCTGAGGTGATCCAAGGATGGCAGACTTCCCTGCTGAGTCTGCAGACCCTGAGCCTCCATCCATACTCTGTTGTAGAAGCACCTCCATTTTGAGATTGTCCAAATGGTGCAAGAGCCCCAGAGGTGGTATTAGGCTCTGATGTTCAGGAGTGTGATCCTAAACACTCCTCCCAGGTCCCTGTGGCTCCAGGTGCCTGCCGCCAGCCTTGCAGGCTAGAGGTAGAGCTTTTGCGGTCTCTGTGGTGGCCCATCATTCATTCATTTGACTGTAGGTGGTAGTGGGTGTCCACCTATACCCCCTGCTTCCCAGGAGAGTTGTTTCATCTGCCACTTGCCTTGAAGCAGGGACATTCTGCAACCAGGAGTGCTGGTTTCATGGGACAGGCAGAGAGAGGGACCCTCCGTACTTGTCCTTCATTCTGAGCCAGTTTTTACCTGGTTTTCAGTCCCAGAGACAACAGTACAAGGAATGCAGTCAGGGGAGGCCAGGGGAGGAGTTGTGGCCATGTCCCCTCTTTGATATATGGGTGGGGGAACAGTCTGGCAGCGCAGACCCTGCCTGCTCTGCACCTACAACTAGGAGACAGGGGCTTCTGGCTGTGGACATGGGGCATCACAGATGGGAGTGGTGCATCCAGCCATCAGAGGATACTCCTTTGGGACCTTCTAGCTCTGTGTTGGTGTCAAGACGGGATCTCATGAAAAAGGGTTTCTACATGTTGGCCTCACCATGACCTGCTGTGGTTATCTCCTGTCCTGCCAGCTGGTGCAGCTCATCGGGTACCAATGATTTAGTTTAAGCTACAAGGTAATTTCTGAGAAACTCAGGTGGGGCCTGGAAGATCTGTCTGGATTTTCCAGGCTGTGCTGTGTGTGTGGTGCACATGGACTCCTGGTCAGCACACTCTTCTCCTTAGCATGTGTCACGGAGCACATGGGGAATTCTGCTCTCAGGACTGTCCCATTCCACACACTGGTGCTTGGCCAGAGTGCCCAGTGCAGTGACCTTCACCATCCTTTGGACACTGCAGCTGGGACCTGCCTGTGTCCATCGTGCTGTGTGCCACACACACAGCAGCCACCAGCTCAGTGGAAGCAGCATTGTCCTGGAGAAGGGACCAGGGCAGGGAACAGACATCCGCATTTAGCTCCATTTTGTGACTCATGTTGATTTATGTCCCAACCTCAAGCCAAAAATAAAAATACCCCCTGCAGCAAGGGCTCTGTGGGGACATGCACAGAGGGCTTATCAGCTGTCCCCAGGGACTTCCTGGCTCCAGACCTCCTCGTGAGGGTGTGTTAGCCACCAGCACCCTCAGGAATGGGGGCTTACCCTTGCTTTGAGCTCCGGGGCGTGGGGTCTGCTGCCTCTCCCGTGGGGCTGGCAGTGGGATGGCACATGGAGTGTGCTGCATGCTGCGGGTGAAGTGTCTCTCCTGCACTGGCCTGGTGCACCTCAACCCCCACGGGTTCCTGCTCTTCTCTGGGTCTGCCCCAACATTGCCCATTGCAGGCAGCAGTAGAGCTTAGGGTGCCAAAAGCTGCTCTTTGGGAGCCACAAGGTGGATGTGGGACCTGTGACAGCTCTGAGCTGACCCCATTCAGACTGTCACTGGTGTTGCCAGTGCCAGTGCCAGCACCGGTCACCAGTGTTGCTGGTGCCTGGTGCCATTCCTCATTGTCTGTCCCCCAGGACTCTGCTCGGGAGGGAGAGAGGGCCTCATGTTGGCACCGTGTATCTCGGTAAGCCCCATCCAGCCCCACAGGCAGGCTCTGACCTGCAGAGGGGAAGCCTGCCCATGTCTTTTTGCATGTTAGCAGCATGAATGGTGTCCAGTCTGCCTGGTATTCTCCATTCCCAGTAACTGTCTGGAACACACCTGGGAGCTCGCTGTCCTGCCTGTGTCAGGCTTCTGGCAGCCTGCAATGGCAATGTTCCCTGGTAACACCCCTCTTGCCCTGGTTGAGCTCGTGCAAAGCCATTGCTGCTCTCTCTGTCGGTGTCGCTGTGGGCTCAGGGATCCCTGTCTCCCCCATGCCGCTGCCCAGCCTCATCCCAGCCCTGCATGAGGCTCACCTGGAGGGGACCTGGGGTGGCTCTGCCCTGGGGGAGGTTGGGGAAAAGCAGAACCCGCAGAAAACCGCAGCTATTCACTCTGGCTTGCTCTGGTTTGGTTCTCCTACCTTCTCCAGTGGCGTGCGTACGTTGCCAGCCACACTGCCCAGGGGCTGCCCTGCAGCAAAGCTGTTCCTGAGCCCTCAGAAATGTCACTCAGGTGCAGCAGATCACACCTAGATTCTGTGTGTCCCTGGACCAGCCCCTAGGGCTCTCTTCTCTCCTTGTAGTCGCCCAATCCCATTAACTGCAGAGCTGGTTTTACCCTTTACATTATTTTTCAGCCGCCCAAGGCCAATCCATCTCCACATGGTGCTGTAGCCAGTGGGGAGAAAGAAAAGTGGCCATGGCCTATTGAGGATGAGTGTCTGGAGCTTCTCTGCTCTCAGGATGAGTTTGTGAGCAGCAGAGTGATGTTGTTCCCACAGCTCATTACGGTGTGTTACTCCCAAACTGAGTTTTGCACCTTCCCAGCATTTCTAGAAGCTCTGTTGCTGCTGAGGTGGGGCAAATGATCAGGAGACTGGGCTGTGCATCTCACTGAAGGAGACAGTTTCAAGACATTCCTACAAGGACTTGCTGAAATGCAGAGGGACCTGGGGATGAAAGATCTGAGGAGAGCACATGGACCCGATGGGGTGCGGATCCAGACCCAGCACATGTCTGTGTGTGATGTTCCCTATCTGCTCTGCAGGCCAACGCAGTAAATCAAAGCGGATCACCAGGAGAAGGCCTGTCAGAGCAGGTCATTTCGCAGAGCTTTGACATCAGCCAGCCAGCTGCCGGACAGGGCATATGGAGTTTGTTTAACTACCAGCGGCAGCACGTATTGCCTTGGGTCCAACAGCTTGTTTCGTAGTGCAAGTAACAATAACACGCGTTTGCAGTTGACGGAGGCTGCAGGGCCGTGTGGGATTCGCTGTCAGCTCAGGAAATGTTCCTGGGAAAGTCTTTTCCCTCCCAGTGTTAAAGAAGGGGCTTGACTCCTTTCTGAAGTGGGACAATGAATAATAACTCCCCAGAGATGTGGCAAATGCTGCGAAACAGCCTCACAGAGCTGCAAGCTCCAGCTCAAAGGGCCCTGCTGCGTTCTGTCCCTGGAAAACGCATGGGGTCTTGTTTCTGCTCCACAAACAGCACGTAGGCATCTCCACCAGTGGCTGTCATCACCGCGCCGAGGAGCCGTCCCGCCACGCCGTACGGAGCCCCCGGGCCCCAGGCTGACAAACTGCTCCCTCCCCAGAGATCAGCCCTCCTGGCTGCTCCAGTGCCCCTGTCCCTGTGCCACACGCGGTTCCCCTCGCCTGGTGGCTCTGTGGTGGCCTGGCCAAGGGCAGAAGTGATTGCAAACAGCTCGTGGAGTGCTGAGGTGCTGCCAGCACAGACCGACCTGCTGCTCCTCCAGCCTCCCTGCCGAGCAGGGTTCAGGGGACACAAGTGATCCTTTAGGTGCTGTTGGAGCTTGAGAAATCCTTTGGGCTGTTGCTTACGCACCCCCGTGCCACTGCTCCATGGTCTCCGTTTCTCTGGGGCTTTTCTGGAGGGTGGCTCCAGGCCTGTGTCCCACCAGGCTCCAACATCAAGTCCAGCAGAGTGTCCTGTGGCTGCATCCATCTCCATCCCACTGTGGTTCTTCCCTGTGTTGGTGCTCCCCAGCACAGTCAAACCAGACATGAAGAAGGTGCATAGCTCCTTTACCCCCAACAGTGCAGCAGTTTCAGGGCCCTCCTGGAAGGAACTGTCTCGTGTCCCTGTGGCACATGGTGCTGTGGGGCCACCAGGGTCCTTCCAGAGTCCGAGAGCTTGGGTAATGTTGCTGCACGGGACTCTCCACATCATCCCAGAACTCTGTCCTGCTGTCACCCTTCATCTTCAGGGACGTGCGACAGTGAAAGGTGGACACGTGGACTTTCAGAAGGGTTTCTAAACACGCTCCTTAGTTCAATTTGAACAAGAAAGATACCAAAAATATATGTGTCAAGCAGCGGCACCATCCTTGTCTTCCTCCTGAGGAAATTCTGCTACTCCAGACCTCACTCCAGGTCTGCAGAGCTGTGGAGAACAGCAGAGGCAGAGGGCTGAGAGGCAGCGGTGGCCCATGACTGCTGCCTGAAGATGTGTCTAGTAACTGCTCTGTCCCACCTCAGACGCCTCCCACCAGTCTTGACTCGGAGGAGGCATTAGTGGGCTCCTAAGCCCAAGCCTGTGGCTCATGTGGGCTGAGCACATGGTTGAAGGGTGGAGAGGTCCTGGGCACAGTACAGTCAGGGCACCTGGGAAAAGAGACAGGGTTGTCGTGTGGGCCCATGGCAAATGGTTTCCTCAGAGGGGAGGTGCATTTGGCTCAGCCGGGGGTGACCTGCTGCTGGGAATGGAGCGTTGCTGTTACCAGAGCACGAGGGGCCCTTGTTAAAGTGGGGACACAGGACCAAGGAGCGGTGCTCGGAGCAGTTAACCTGTAGCGCACAGCCAGGCCTGGAGAAAGAGACAAGGGATGTCTGAGCCGGGAGTGGGAGGCAGCAGCTCCCTGGAGAAGAGCGGGATGTGCCAAGAGCCCTGGGTTTGTACTCTGTAGCTGCACAGCAGCCTGACAATAAGCTCATGCAGGCTCTTCCATTGGGGATTTTCACCCGTGTGGTGTGTTCTTGGTGGTATCTGCTCCCCTGCGCTGCCTTCCCCGGGGCCATATGACTGCAGCACGCATGCTCCGGCGGCCCAGCTCCCCGGCCATTTGTCACTGAGAAATTTAACTTTCTGAAGTCTGCAAGCTTGCTAAGAATAAACTTAATAAATTAGTGAGCATATTTAAAGTGCACCATTGCTCGCTGATCTGGCATTTTAATCTACTCATGAAGCTATCCAGAGTGTTTGCTCAGCGTGTGGCCAAGTTCTGAAATATTTGCATGCTGCTATTGTCAGTACATCTTCTGACCCTTTGCAAAAGGATGGCAGGAGGAGTGAATTTATAAGAATCTTCCACTGGCGAAGGTAACGGAGTCGTCCTGCTAACACACTGGGTAGAATTATCTCCCTGAGATCATCTTCTCCTGTTATTCCGATCTGGTGGATGAGATACTATTAAACAACGCAGCTGTGTTTTATGTTCTCCAGGGCTACATATCCTCTTCAGTGACACACATTCTTTTCAGGTCAGTTGTAAAATATGTTTGATGCTGGCACATAGGCAGCCACAGCAAACTGAAGCCACTCTTTCCACTTGGGAATGACGGCAATCGTAGCTGCAGGTTGGACTGGCCCCTGCCCTCTTAAGGCAAGAAGTCTCCTGCCCATCTCCTCCCTGCCACGTCCCCATGGCTATGGGCAAGCAGGCAGGGGAAGAGTGGGCTCATGGAAGCCAGACGAGGACCAAACTGCTGTGTGCAGGGCTCCAGGGGATGGTTCTCCTCCCCTCATCCTCTGCCACTTGCAATGCTGTGGATAATGGCCCCTTCATGGGCTGACTGCTCTGCAAGATGCCTTCTTCCAGCAGCTCATGGTGCTTCACAGAGACCTGATGAAATGGGACAAGAAGTCATGGTTGTGCTTCTTTCTGTGACCATCTCTGTCTCCATGCTCACAAAGCGTAGGCTCGGGCTCTGCAGTCCTTCCACACCTCCTGGAGCTGTCTCCACCGTGAGCAGCACAGATTTCCCATCGCTGGGCAGAGCCACAGATGTCCTGGCTCCAAGGCACTGGGAAGACTTCAGGGTTTATCATGCCCAGATGTGCAGGGAACCCAGGAGTCCCTGCCCACTGTTTCACTGCACAGGAGCTGGCATTTCTAGGTAGTGTATCATCCACCCTATTTTAGACATCTACTTAGTGCAAGATTAAGTGCTTCCTAAACACCACTGACTATAGAAGCTATCCCTGCTCACCCAGGTGTGGAGAGTGACACAGCAGCCTGATCCCAGAGGAGGATGACTCCCATCCTTGTCAGTTTTGAGAGATCAGAGTTTCTGGAAAATTGTTTTGCTGAACAATTCCTGACATGTCATGAAGTAGGGATGACAGCAGCTCTTCCCATGCTTGGGGTCCAAGAAAAGTCTTCATGGCCTGGTCAGTCTTCAGTAGATGGTGGGGGGTGGGGGTAGGAGCCACCAGGTTGGGTACAGTTGAGGAACCAAAGATGATGTGAGCATCTAGGGAGGTGGGAGTGCTAAAGGAAGGGAGAGAGGAAACGGACAGGAGAGGATGTCAGATGGCAAGTTAATAGCTGGGTTTTGGCCACCAGGAGTCAGGTGTGACAACTACAGAGAATAAGGCAGACTGCTTGAGAAGTAGGATTAGGGAAAGTTAGAGCTCAGTGGGAGCACACAGAGCCAACCTTTGTTTAGGAAGTCTAGTTTTTAGTTAATTTGGGATTAAAAAATCCTAAGAGTTTGAAAAGAACTCTTGTCAAGAATAGAAACCTTATTTTTGGAGAAAATTATTAGTAAAAAGTTAATTTGGAGGAGGTTGGAAAAGGGGAGTCATGAAAGAAAAGTCAGAAGGATTAGAGCTGTAAAGGGTAGAGGTAGAGGCCACAAGCGCCCTGGTGTGACACATCAGAAGGGGCTGCCCGATGTTCAGTAAAAGGTGCAGCTGCCCAGCCCGTCCCGAATTCATGGCTTGTCACCTTCCAGACGGTTTGTCCTTTCTAAAATTGACCACAATGGACCCTTCCTGTTGGAGGCCTGTTCAACAGCTCTGGGTCCAGCAAGTGACACAGTCCCACCATGGGACCACATGTCTCACTGAGTTCACAACACCTGTGGCTCACAGGCTGCTGGGACAAGGAGGTCCTAAAGGGCAGGTCGTGGAAGGAGGGAGGTTGCTTCTGCTTTTGCTCTGTAAGATCCCTGCAGGTCTAAGAAATGGACATAGGTGGTTTTTTTTTTTCATAGAAAACTTATCACCAGGAAAAATGCCCCAGTTGAAGATTTTGCTGTCAGTGAGGCATGACTGAACGGGCACACTGGGGCTTGGTCCTGCCTGTAAGTAAGAGCAGAGTCAGCAAGAGAGTGATGGTTTCATTTTCAGAGTTCCTTTCCATGGTTGTTTGGACTGAGAGGCCTTCAGATACCTTTGTGATTATCTTGTCTGGCTACCAGGTATAATCCCAGCCCAAATTCATTCCTGCTTGAATCAGAGCAAGCAACAGAGAATGATGTTTGTTAATGACGGAGATTCCCACCCTGCCTTGGGAAATTGTTCCAGTGGTTAATTACCCGTGCTGGTATGCCAGCAAGCATTATGCCATATTACTAATTTCAGTTTCCCTGGCTTCAGCTTTGGAACATTGGATCATAATAAAGCTCTGTCTGCAAGGCTGGAGAGTCTTCTGTGGGGAAATATGTGTGATCTAGATACCTCAGCACCTCCTGTTGGCAAGCAGAGTACATTGAGCTCTGGAGGTCTCTCACTGCAAGCTTGGTTCTCTTTAGTCATCTTCACAGCTTTCCCTTGAGTCTCTCAACACCCCAGAACCAGGTACGGAGTGGACACAGACACCCAAATGCAGGGCAGTGTAATTTCTCCGTGGCTCCTGGTGCTGCTGTCCAGGGAACGTGGTGGCTTTTTGGCCACCTTCATGTGTGAGGAGGGTGCAGCCAGCTCAAGCTCTACCAGACTCCCCAGGGTCTCATAGTCACCACTTCCCAGGCCCGTGCCTTGTGTGTGTGGCTGGTAATCTGCATTCTTGTTCCCTAGATGTATGACTATATTTGGGTATATTAACTATCTGCTCGTGCCCAGTTTAACCATCAACACAGGCCATTCTGCAGCAGTGATCTGGCTTCTTCTCTATTTGCCGGTCTCACAATCTCAGTGTCATCAGCAAACTTTACCACAGATGATTTAATATTTTTTCAGATCATTGATAAAAACGTTGAATAGCACAGGACCAAGAGCCGACCCCTGGGGAACTCCGCTAAATCCACCCCTGCTGGGTGAGGAGTTCCCATTTACAACTGCATCTGAGACATGTCACCCAGCCAGCTTTTAATCTATTTAATATGTGCCGTGTTGATTGTGTATTGTTCTAGTTTCTTAATCAAAATGTCGTACAGTACCAAGTCAATGGCCTTGCAGAAGTCTAAGTATATTGCACCACCAGTATTATTTTTATCAATCAAACTTGTAATTTCAGGAAAAAGATGAATCTTAGTTTGACGTATTCAATTTTCCGTAAGTCTATGTGAATTAGCGTTAATTGTATTTCTTTTACTGAAATCTTTATCTGTCACATGCTGGAGCAGCCTTTGGAGGTGAGGCCCAGAGCTGATGCCAGGCTTCAGCCCTACCGGTGTCTGGTCCAGCCAAATACTTCAATAAACATTGGCAAACGTTGGCTTTCTTCTGTCACTGTTGATTGCTCTTGCGCATCCATCCAGAGGCAGACTAACACAACCAGCGACTTCAGAAGAGCTATATTTATTCCTTTTATATCAAGAGAAATTGCTTCTCATCAGCCTCAGGTTTGCAGCCCGTACAATGTCCTCAGCTCTTGGCTTCCCTTAACAGTTTTTTAAACTTTCTCACTTCTCATTCACTATTATCAGTTTCCACTTTCTTAAGTTATATATGGTTTTCTTATTTTTCCAAGTTGTCTTCACTTCCCTCTCAAGCCAAAGTCGTCTTTCACTTTAACCAACGCTGCCTTCTTTCTCAATTGTGGGATTGTGGTTTTGGGGCAACGCGTAAAATGTTTTTCAACAATTCCCACTTAGCATTCACATTTTTCTGATTAAATTCCTTCTCCCAATTGATTTGGTTCATAATTGTTTTCAGCTCTGTGAAACTGAATCTTTTTAGCATTAAGTAGATACATTTTCAGAACAGAGCCTCAGTTGAAATATTCACTTTATTGTCATTTTGCTTTTCAGTTAAATAAAATTAAACACTGACTCTTAGAGACATTTGGCATGCATTTTAGGGTCACAGAACTGGGAAATGGAAATTGTTCCTGAGAAAAGTTGTTTTCATGAGTAGTTTTTTGTCAAAATATGTAATAATTTGAATAAAATGAGGCTTGTCTAAAATCCAGCAGCATGAAGATGGCATTGTCCCTCTTTTGGCAACTGAAGACTGAGCCTTTTAGTCCAGAACTTTTTTGATTTTCCAAATTTCCCCGACATTTTGAGTTTGGCAGCTAAAATGAGAAACTCTGTAATCACTTTGGGGTTGTTCAGATTTCACTGGAAACCCAATTTCCGTTTTTTGGGGTTTTCTTTGTTGGTTTTTTCTTTTTTCTTTTCTTTTTTTTTTTGAAATTGTGAATTTAATGTCCAAAATACCACATTTCATTGCCAAAACACTTGAGCAGGCAGTGATGACTCATTCTGTGGAGGATGCCTACAGCTGGAAGGTCTCTCGTGAGCTGCCCAGCCCATGGCAGGACCCCTCTGTCCCAGAAATGGCTCCCACTGTTCACTCTCGAACCGGTGACCAGCTTTTCCATCCTCAGAAGAGATGGGGAGACACTGTTGGGCAGCGTGTGCTGGTCCAGCAACCAAACCACCCTGCGTGCGGTGGAGAGCTCATGCAGTCCTGTGGGAAGTGAGTGGAAACCAGCTGGGGAGAAGATACCAGACCTCCCCCTGCACCTTCCCCGGGCTGCCTCCGGCTTTGCATGTCAGACATGTCCAAAGGGGTTTCACCCCACGGTTGGGTGCTGTCACCAGGCTGCTCTATGAGAAGGCAGGAGAAGGCAGGTGGCCATGGATACAGCTGGACAGGCCACTGCAGGCACTTCCCTGTCTGAAACCCAAAGAAAACCATATTGCTATGGACTGGCCACCCAACTGGGGTTGGGTCTCTGCTGGCCCACCAGAGATTTCAAGATGACCAGGTGAGGAGGTCTCAGCATGCTCCCTGTCTGTGCACCCTCCTGGTGAGGATGCTTTGGCTGAATGGAGCCTTTCCTTTCAGGGGGTAACCCTCTGGTTTAGACCCCAGGGTAAGCTCAGCTCTGCTCTGCAGCCTTGGCTCTGCCCAGCCATGGCACGCTGCCCCTGCAGGTAAGAGTGCAGGAGTTAACGTGTCTTCTTCTCATGAGTCACTTTTTCATTCACACATTAAGTATCTGCAGAAGCAGTAAAACTGGCTTTCAAGGACAGAAGGAATCATCTGCTCTGACCTCTGCATAGCAGGCCAGGGACTCTCATCTGCTGATTCTTGCATCCCGTCTGCAATGTCTGGTCAAGAAAAAGCATTTCGTTTACAATGAGGTACCCAGTCTTGTAATAAAGCCTTCTTGCTGAGAGCAAATCTGCTGCATTCCCAGCCAAGTTGGTCCAATGGGCCAATAGTGCTCAGTGTTAAAAGTGCATTGCATATTTCTGTGCAAATCCTGGGCTTTGCCTGCCAGATTGAAGAGCACTCTGCCAGAGAGGTCTCCCTCCCACGCTGGTGTTCCTGGATAACTGGAGACGCTGCTGCTTGCCTGCAGAAAAGAAATCCCGTTATTCCTGGGAGACCTCCTGGTTTTCTCCAGACCTTTCAAGCTCTATTGGTGCTCCTGGAGCCTAAGGCAGCCCAGACAGACTTCTCTCCTAGATCCCATTCTTCTCTTCTTCTGTTTCCTATCCTGAGGAGGCCTACAAGACTAACACATGTTTATTAGGGCAACATTTCTTTGAAATGATGCTTCCTCATGGCTTCCCTTCCCCATGTCTCTAGCTGGGAGATTTTATTGACATGTCCATAATGGACATTCCTTCCTCAGCTGCTTCACCAAATGCTTTTGCAGCTCACTGTTGTCCCTGGGCTCAGCAGCAATGGGGCTGCTGTCCTGGTGATGGTCAGACCTGAGGGACCCTGTCACGTTGGCCAGTTCCTCCATGCCACCAAAGTCCCCAGACCCTGAAGGCCAGCTGTGCCTGGTCACACTGTGGGACGGCAGCAACCTTGGGGCAGCGTAACAGCAAAAGCACAGCTGTAATGACATGGTCACTCTTGACTCCCTCATACCCCAAACTCAGGAGCCTCTTGGCTAACCCTAAGAAAGCGCAGTGCACGTGGGACACGCTCCCGGGAGATCGCCCATCCCGACATCCAGGTCTGCTCATTCTCCCCCTCTCCCCGCAGCGCTGGGTCACGTAACTCGTGCTCAGAGCAGGCCAGACAGACTCTCTGGCAGACTCTCTGGCATCATTTTTTCAAGCCTGATTAATGGGGCCAACTCTCCTCCAGATTGAACTCAAGAAAATACCATTATCTCCTGCGCAATGACTCAGATATTGTATTGCAACATCTTGTTGGTAATGTCAGATTGCAGGCAACGATATAAAAAATGAGCATTTTACCCTGGACAGGTTATTAACTATGAAATTAAATCTGTATTTATTGCCTTTAGCCACGAGCATCTAGACTCTTCCAGAATAAATGTTTTTAGTTCCGTGCGGGAAGATTGTGGCATTTGTAGGCCAGACGGTTCTAAGGGGAACATATACCCCGTGTGATACCCTGGGCTGTGGGTGACCATGCCGTGTGATGTCATGGCAGATACGATGAGCTCATACCTTGTTATATGGAGCTGAGAAGAAATAAGCACTGTGCCCCATGGCCGCTCGTTTCTGACCAAGTGCACAATGCAAATACCAACCATTTGCTTTTGTGCCCTTGGTCAGTGCCCGGTGGGGAGCAGGTCCCTGCAGTGAGGATGGAGGGGGCTGTCTGTGGGGTGGGCTCTGTCCCCAGCAACAAGACACCCTGTGGTGTGGGGCAGGGATGGGGGTGGCGTGACAGCACACATCAGCAGCAAGAAAGCTGCATCCTTCAGCACAGGAGTGAGCATGATTTAATTTCACAGTTAATAACCTGTCCAGGGTAAAATGGGACACTCGCGGGAGGTGCAGCAGCCAGGCCCACAGATCTCATTTGCCCTGGGTGAGTGAGATGACCATGAGCTTCGCATGTGCCCAGGGGGAGATGCTTGCCCCCTGCAGCACACCTGGTGCCAGGACTCAGCCCTTACCTGGGGTGGCAGCAGCCCCGTGTCCCCAGGAGGGCACAGCCTGGTGGCACTGGGGGGCCGCAGCCCAGCACTGAGCTGGGGGCAGGAGGATGTATGTTCTGCAAAAGGCAGGAGCCACGTACGCCCCTGGGGTGGCCAGGGCACCAGCCACAGGATCCTCTCTTCCTGGGCCGCAGGGTCCAGTCCTCAGCCACCTCCTCCTCCTCTGCTTCCCAGGCCAGGAGCTTTTCTGCTCAACAAGAGGGTTTCACTCAAATGGATGGTTTGCACAGAAAAAGGTCTGTTTTCAGATGATCTCAGAAAAAAGAAAAAAATAATCATTTTTGTGAATTCAAGTATCAGAATCAAACCCAGGTGGCTTTGTTTGCATGCAAGTGGTTTCCCAGTGGCATTTTTCAGTTGAAAACCAACAGAAGGGAACCTTTAAAAGGATGGTGAGAAATTATGATGTTCAGTTTGACTCAACTTGAAGGTCCCTGTGTGTAATTTCTCTTTTCTTTTTTTTCCCTCTTTTATTTGGAAAAATTTCTGGAATGGTTCTTAGATTGGGTTGAGCTTTTTTCTGGATGAGTTTCTGGTTCTCTTGCTGGTGTTCGTGAGGTGTGCTTCCTGGAAGGTGGGAACCATGCACAGCCATACAAAGATGTTGCCAAATACACCTGCGATTTCCAGACTGGCAGTTCATGATGAAATCCTGCCAGATCGGCTTTCCAGTGATGTTTCCAGAGCTGTGGAGAGGCTTGAAGAACAGCAGACATGGCCAGCTCCTCACTCAAAGGACCTTAACTCTGTGATCATAGTGAAAGGGAAAAGAAAATGAAACACTCCAAACTTTCTTTGAAAGTTGGCATGACGTAGTCTGCACTCCCTAACCGTGGCCACACCACTCGGGGTAGCAGCTCCCCTGGGATGGGCTGGGACACTTCCCAAGGTGGCTGCAGCGAGGGAGCCCCTGGTCAGCGTGAGGACCCCCATCCACAAGCAAGCCACAGGGTTCTGCTGCTCCCCAGGTGCCCTCTCATGACACAGGGCTGCCCGCCTGTTCCCATGGTGTGAGAGGTGCCAGGCTGCCTGTGGTCCCCCTGGCGACAGCCCCAGGCCCTTCCCTACGCCCTGACCTGCTGGAGGTCCAGGGCTTGCACCAGCAAGAGAACCAGATGTGCCGCAGCACCAGCATCCACCTTGGCCACTGCTCCCTCCCTCTTTCCCATCAACAAGCTGAAGCCGCAGCTCTTGGCTTGCCTTCCCACCCTCCTTCCCCCCCTGCGGCGCGGGGTGCCTGCTGTCCCGCGGGACGTGAGCAGCTCGCCCCAGAACATCCCCCCCAGGCAGAAGCAGAGCACAGGCAGGTTGTCATTCGCACCCCTTGGGAGGGAGGGATGGGACTGATGGATTTAAGGGCTTTTCCAAAAGGCGTTGAGTCTAGAGAGCACATACTTGTTGTTAAACGCAAGAATACTTCATTGTTGTCAAGTGTAAAAATCACTTTCTGTTGTCTTGTGCAAGCGAGCCGCGCTGGCCTCACACGGAGCCTGCTGGCACGGAGCAGGCCTGGGAGAGAGTCCGCCTGTAAGAGCCCTGCGGGGGCTGCCTGACCCCTCGGGAGATGACAAACCCGCAGGATGCAGATGCAGGCCAGCCCTTCGGATGGGGCCAGCACGCCCTGCTCGACGCACGGAGCTGGAGACCGTGCTTCCCAGGCCACCCCTGCTTCCCGGGGACAGCTCAAATCAGGCACAGACCCCTGGCAGGAGGCTGCTGCGGCCACCCTTGATTCCCAGGGCCATCTGGAAACCCTCAGACCTGCTGCTCCACCAAGGGCTGCTGGAGGCTGGGGCCGACCGCCCGGGGACAGGCAAGGACGTGGCCCATGGGTCACTCTCTGGCTGTTAAAAGCACCTGGGAAGAGGAGGCTGACACCTGGTGCCGCCAGGCATATAGAGGGCCACCAGCCTGCTCTGAGCACAAGTCCTAGGCTGTGTCTTGGCTGACTCTACCCTGGCGCTCACCAAATTGTGGCTGGACAGGACATCCCACCCCAAGGAGACTCAAAAGGGAAAAGAACCCATAAAGGGTCCTCTAGAACCCTGCTGCTGGGCTCCTTCTCCTCTGCTCTGGCACTGTAAGTGTAGGCACCTCAGTCTGGGCTGACCTGAGGGTCTTTTTGGGACACCCGGATCCACCACCTACAGCTGCTGCAGCTTCCTGGACGTCCCAGTCTTGTGACTGGTGGCCACAGTGGAGCCATTTAAAAGATTATCCTGTGGCTGCCTTTCACCTGCTCAGAGGAGACCCATGGGTGTACACAGCCATGGCACCAGGAGATGTGCTTAAGATGGGTCTGGTCATCCTGCTCCAGCATGAACAAGAGATGCCCTGGTTCTTTCCCTCTTTAGGCTTCTGGGGGTGCTTGAGAAGGACAGGGATCCCTTGGGCAAAACACTGGCTTTTGTCCTCTGAAGTATCCTTGGGGCCAGGGGATGTCACCCACCCTCTTGCTGGCAGCCAGGATCCCACAGGAGTGAGCCCCCCGCTGCTGCCTGAGGCTGTGACTCTGCGAGGCCACCAACTGCTTGGTCCTCCCCATTTTCATTGTCCCTGTAGGGAGAGGGGACCACATCCAGGTGGGAGGCTGGAGCAGCTCTGTCCAGAGGTCCCTCCCCACCAGCACTCTGATGCTGTGGCCACATGAAAACAAATTCTGAAAAATCTGAATCCTAAAGAGTAAGGGACAGAAAGATGCCATTAATCCTTTAAATGCTTCCTCTGCAAGGTATCCGTGGATGTTAAACCCCCCTCAGGAATTTTTAGGAGTGTTTTAAGGTAGTGTCAGGCTCATCTGGGACTGTTATCTCGTGTATCCCTAGCATTGGCGGGGTCTCGTAGGAGTTTAACCAGGAATTTCCTTTGCTCAGATAGCTGGCTGGGGACTTAGTACTTCTGTCTTGTAAGGTAGTTTACTCTGAATTATCGGGATGTACTTTCAGTACTGCAGCACAGAGTGGCTTTTGTCTCAGTTTTTTACTAATTAAAAAAAAATATCTAATTGGAACATTAAATAAGAAATCTGAAGGGAACGTTCCTCCAGCGAGGACATCTCTGTGAGCTGTTCTAACTTTCTGGAGCTACGAGTACCAAGCTTACACTTAGAAAAAAAGAGTGAACGTGCAAATTTCTTTGATCTCCTTTACTCAGGGTCAGAACAGAGCAGCTTTCACATAGCTGACCAGGTCAGGCTTGTGGTATTTTAATTTGCTCTGCCATATCCAGAAGAGATGCATCTCCCGAACCTTTGTTGTGTTCTCATGAATGTGTCCAGTGCACAACCGTCTGTCTTGTCTCCTGCCGCTCTCTCCCTTCTCTAATATGACTTTTCCTCAATAGGTAGTATTTTTAAAGACTTCTAGGCTTAATGGCCATTTTTGCTGTGACAGGTCATAACGACATGAACGAAGAGCACTAAGTGTCAGTGGCATGAAGAGGCAGCTGTGTGCTCTGGCAATTGTTGGGCAGGGACAAAATGCCAGCTCTTAAGAGAGGGCATTTTGGGAAGAGCAGTGACTCAGGGAAGGCTAGAAATTGTGACCACAGTGGGTTTCTCCTGTGATTTGATGCCCAGCATCTATGGAAAAACAGGATTTTGTACACATTAATGGTAAGCAGGTAAGACAGTATGAAAGAAATATCTGAGTCAATCGCTGATGCTTCTGTCTAATAGTGCAAACCTATAGGGCCCCAGAGCTTGACTCAGTGTGTGCATAACACACTCTGTGAGTTAACGTTCTTGGTGAACTAAAATGAGATAGATGATAGGCATATTTGCAAAAAATGCCCCAGGGATGGAGAGGAGCTGTAGGAGAAGTGGACACCTCACCAGGAGTGTTAAAGATCACTGTGGAAGTTTTCATGGGAGACCTGAGGAAAAGATGCTGGGGCAGAAAGTCCATTTCCCTGAGTGCCAGGAAAGAAGACCCAGAGAAGGTGGAGAAGGGCATTTGCGGTAGACTGTCTTCTGCTGGTACAGGACGTGGAGGACTATTCTTCTCACATGGGGTCAAAGACCATTGCCTGGAGTGAAATGTCCCCAGGAGGTGCCTCTGGCTTGGTTTCGGATCCCAGTGCAATGAATGGCTGGGAAAAGCAGCCGAGAGGAGAGCTTTTAGCTATCAGCTTCAGTGGACCAATTGCTGCCAAACTTATCCCCATAAAAAAGAGGCTCCGTGATCCAGATCTGATACCAGCTCTTGATGTGTGGCTTAGAGCCAGGCATCTCTCTGAGCTGGCCCGAGCAGAGCTAAGAGCTGGGGGGAAAAGGAGAAGAAAGAAACCCCACCTGAACTGGCAGAGGGTCTGCAGAGACTCAAGTGACGAATGTGGCTGAGTATCGATGAGGGCTTCCAGGATAAACTTGCACTGAGCAAGCAAATAGTCACTCTGTTGGGGTTGGAGATCAGTGGAGGAGGCCAAAGGCACTCAGAAAGCCTTGGAGTTTGCCACAGATCCCAAATCTTTTCTGGCAGAGACACACCTGAAAGGGAGGGAGCTGTGAGCAAGGGAGATGGACACTGGTTGAGATATGGCTCCGTGTCTGTTATTAATGGCGGAAACCCGTACGCGGGTCCTGGCCAGAGAGTCCTTGAGCAATTAGAAAAAGTGATATGTCCTGTCTGTAAAACAAGAGGACTGGCAAGAAGGCAAAAATTAAGAGAAGCAGTTGAGTTACGTGCTGGCGCCTTCAAAACTCACCATTTAAAGACCCTTTCTGGTTTGCAGGGCTGGTCCAAAGAACTGGCTGAGCCATCTGAGATAGGGCCAGCCCCACCGAGGCTGGAAAATGACTGCTGCTTGCTTCCTGGCTCCCGTCACAGGCCCAGGACCATCAGAGATGTCTCCTGTCCAAGCACTGCTGATGACAGCACTGCTTTTAGTGATGTGAAGAAAACATAAACCTGATATCGTATTCACACTCCACCAGCAAAGCCTGCAGTCACAACATGGACGTTCCCGAACAACAGCCTTGAGGACTCTAACATTCTTCTGCCTCCGCAGCCTAGAGAGCATCCCACTGGGGTTTCTGGGTCGTTGTAGACCCCACGATGGGGGACAATTGCTGCCTGATCACATCTGGGCTCCCCGCACAAGGTACATCCTTGATTCTTGAGGGAGGGGATGAGTGTCTCGCTGCAGAGTTTGCAGTGATTCCCTGAGGATACGTTTCCAGCTGCTCCCCAGCCCCATGTTGCTCATCCCAGGCAGTTTTCCATCAGCACTCTGCATCTGCTCTGCTTTCTTGCCAAAGTTTTCCTTGCCCTCTCCCCCTTCATGCCCAGCACTGCAGAGGTAGAGAGGGGAGGAAAGCATGGCATCTGAGCTGAGGAGCAGGAGGGCAGGCTGGATCAGCCACGCTGCAAGGTGTAGGAGTTCATCTGCTTTCTCCTCCTCTCTTTGCCTCTCAGTTCCTGAAGAGCAGAGACAGATCTCCTCCTGTGTTTTGCCTTTCCCCAAAGCATGGGGCTATGGGAAAGCCCTTGTTACAAAGGGTCAGGCTGACACAGGGAATTGGGTCAGGGACTTGCTGGTTCCCACTCAGCTGCTGTACCTTTGCCACCTTTGGGAAGTGCAGGCCAACAGGAAGGTTTGGAATTTTGTTTACCCAGGGATTCCCTTTGCTGCCTAGAAGTGTTGGGAATAATCTGCTCTCTTGGAGGTGGAGTTGTTACTTCTCGCTCTAGGATGAATTGACTTTGGCCCCAGAAGCCTCTCTGGGTTCTGGCATCGTGGCTCTTGTCCATCAGCCCAGCAACCCTTAACTCCAGCGGGAATTGTGAGGTGCCGCAGGATGTGGTAGCAAGTCTGAGTCCACCGATACATCCATTAATCCAGGTCTTTGTCGTAGTACAACCTTTTCTGCTGATTCATGTGGCTGCAATAATGAGGCCTTGAATTGCCATCTCGAAGACATTTGTCAAAGTGAGTCACACCTATATTATGGTCTCTTATCTCCTCTTCACTTATTTGGTATCCCATGTCCACCAAGTGGTGATTTACAGTGTCTCCTCTCGCTATGTAGTGGCTTGTGCACGAGCTACATTTACGAATAGCTTTCAAGCTGTCAAGATAATCTTGCATTCAGCTGAAATGGATCTGCATCAGCCTGAGCCAGGAACCACAAGGGACCTCCTGTGATTTCAGTGGGGTTTCAGCTTTCTCTGTTCCTCCCTCATGCTGGCCCAGAGCAGGATGTGTTGGATAGAGGAGATGGCTTTTCATGAGCTTGTGCAGGAGGTGATGCAGAAGCTAGCTGAGCTTCTCTGAAATGCTTTTTTCATCCTGCCTTCCTCAAAGCTCATGGCCAGGGCTGCTTGGCACCTGGCAGAGCACCAGTGCTTGGTCTGAGGTGTGTTCTGGGATTTTGCACAACACCTGTGTGCTGAGCAGTGACCTGGAGCACTGGGCTGCATCTCCTTCCTCCACCATCCCAGGCTGTAGCTAATTTTTTCGGAGCACCTTTCGCCTCTGCTCTCTGGACAGGCTGCAGCACTCATCTGCCTGGAGGTGGCAGAGTGAAGTTTGCTCCAGCTGCAGCCTGAGCTTCCCACTCTGCCTCTCCCATCTCTGTCCCACGCCGAAAGCCCTGCTGGCCCTCAGCAGCTAGTCCTGTTGGTGCTTGTTTGACACATACAGTCATGATCCCACCGAGAGCCCTTTCCACGCTGTCTGCCTGGCGCTGTGCTTTTCCTCAGATATGTGCACATACGCTTTCTCTTAATTAATTGTCAGTGTGCTATGGAGACAGCTTTGCTCATGGCTGGGGGTCTGGATCACCCCTTTATTTGGGAAAGCTTTTGCTACATCATTTTTAGGGTAAACCATGCCCTCCAGGGAATGTGCATCATGGCCCAGGGGTCCCTGCCACATGGCCAAAGGTGGTTCATCCCTCTCTGTGTTTTCTCCCCATCTTGTGCTGGACACCTTCCTCCAAGGATTTGGCTGAGGTGGGTGGTCGAGAGCCAGGGCCACAACAGTCACAGCAGTCGTAGTTTGGCAAAAAAGCCTGGCAGCTCTACCCACAGCAAAACTGGGGCACAATCCCCCATCCCAAATCCTAGAGGGGCAGCCAGCAGTCGGGGAACTTTCCCTTTGCTAGTGATGAGCACAGGTACATGGATGCTTGTCAAGTCTCTCCCCCCAGCACTCGCAAGCCGAACCCCGTGTTTTCCTAGGGGTTGTGTGCTGCACGTGGCCAGGACGAGGATTGGCAGGGAAGCCCTCCTGCCTGCGCTCGGGGCTGCCTCTCTCCGCGCTGCTCCCCGGCGAGGCACACGCTCGCCTGGCTCTCCAGCCGCTGGCCCGGCTGCCAGCGTGGCCGCTGCCAGAGCTGACATTTCTCCTGTGCTGCACTGAAGGGAGCCGCTGGCAGCCGCCTCCTGGGCGATAAGGAGGAACTAAAAATAAAAGCCAAGGCAGCGTGGTGCGGTCCCCAGGAGGCCGGGCTGGCTGGGAACACCAGGCTTGGTTCTGCCACCCAGTCTGGCGCTGAGCTCTCAGACATCCACCAAGTCGATTATTCCTTCAGGGCAGCCGTGTCTGGAAGCAGGGGGTGGAAGTGCAGCGTGTGGTGTGTTTGTGCTGCGCTGTGTGTGCTTGCACCGAGCCCCCGGGTTGCATTCAGCTGCAGGGACATCCTGTGAGCTGCAGGGTGCTGGGGAAAGGCTGGAGGTGACGGACTGAAGCAGCAGCAGATGGATGCTGCGCTGCCCAGCTCTCCTCCCTTGCTTGGGGGTTGTCACCCTAAGGCCAGCAGAGCCCAGAGGCTCAGCAGAGCTCAGGGTCTGAACACAGACTGACAGGGGTGAGCACAGAGCTCAGGGCACAGCTCGTGCAGGAACGTCAGCAGAGCTTTTCTGATGGGTGGGTGTGAAAGCAGCAGCCCCGGGGGAGCAAAGCTGATGTAACCTGCAGAAGCTGCTCGCACTAATGCTCCCTCCTCCGGAACCACAGGGAGCTGTGGTCCCACTCCTGCCTGGAGCTTCGGGAAGGAGGGAAGCCTAATGTGTGGGGGCTGCAGCGCGCATGGGCAGCAGAGCTCCCACGGTCCCTCTAGAGGTTTGCAAATATGATGACTCCAAGCTGCTAGTGATGATTTCCAGGATGAGAGATGTGAGTGCTACTGAACAGCACGAGGAGCGTGGTAGGCACGGTCCTTCCACCAAACACCCACGTTGGGACTGCACTTTCTGCAGAGCCTGTGACTTCAGAGAGGAGATGTTTGGTTGCCTCAATAGCATCCTTCCCCTTCTCACGGGAAGTGGGGGCATCCAGCTGAGATTGTCACTGAGAACAGGGCAGTCGTACACCTTTGGCAGATCCCCAACAGCAGAACTAGGTGGCCTCTGTCCTCCCACAACTCAACCCCAAGGAGATCATGGGGCCAGACAGCAAAGCTGAGATCTTCAAAGCTGAAAGACACGCTTTTGTCTGATCCTGAAGATCCTGAACATCAGGTATGTGGGAAGAAGCTGTGATGGAACGTCCTTCTTCCCATGCCCTTTTGTTCCAGGCTGAGGCTGAGGTCTCCTGCCATTCACGTGGCACCATGGCTGTGTCCTGCAGCTGTTGGAGCAATGGGTAGCAGTGGGATGCTCCTGGAGCACAGGGGTGGAAGGAGACCGTCTGTGGGAAGGTTAAGGGGAGCTGCCCCCCTAGGATAAGCAAATCCAAATCTATAAGGTGTGCATTTTTCAGTGCCATGTGGCCAGACCACGCTGTCAGCCAAGCAGGCCACAACCACAAGGACTTCACCACCCACCCTCAAGACATATGCTCCCATCGGATGGCACTGTGTTAGACTGCTGTGGGCTTTCAGAGTTTCCCTTGCTCTCGGAAGGATGCTGGGCTGTACAAATTAGTGGGAACACTTGGAATTGGCACACTTTGCCAATCCTGCCGCTTGTGCCAGTGCCCATTTCTCAGCTTGATTTAAGGAGAGGGGTATTCTAAATAATGCCCACTTCTGCCCTACCCAGAGCAGCTGAAAGGCACCGATGCAAAGTTGCATAACCCAGTGCTGCTTGTGTACATGCTTGAGAAGAAACAGCCATGGAAAAATCCTGTAACATTCCTCGGCTGGTCCGTATCCTGGTATCAAAGCGTTTCCTGCTGTGCTTTCACCTTTGAATTTTAATCCAACAGCTTTGTAGGAGTTGAGCGAGGGGGTGGGTGAGGGCCCTGGGGGGTGAAAGACCCCTCGCAGGAGAGGGTGGATAAAAGCTGTCACATTGTCTTCCCTGGAGGAGCAAGAGATGGCTGGTTGTGTCCCTGTCTGGAGGAAATCTGTCACCTAGGGATGCCGAGCTGTGGCCCTGGTCCTGGTTTGCAGTGTCAGAGCTGATGCTGCTGCTAACCTGACCTCAGTGCCCTCAGTGTCCACGGCTCTGACTCCGCGTGTTCCCCAAACCCCTCCTCTCATTTAGCAGCCAAAGGCAGTTCACTGGCGTCTCTAGAAAGGCAGCCCTCAACTGCTGCTTTTAGATCAGCAGAGCTCATTTCAGCCCTCACCTGCTCATCAATAAAGTCCTCCTGTCTCTGTGAGCCCCCGCGACCATGTATAGGTGGCTGGATTGGTTCAGAGCTAGAAGAAAGTCAGTTTATTTTTTCGTGTCCTCTCTGTTGTTTGACTAATGGCAAGGTTCTACAGGGAAATAACAACACACAGAGACAAAGAGCAGGTCTTCTTCCTTTCTGACCTGGGCTCATGGGATCCAAACTGGCAGCTCTTGGACAGGTTTTCTGGGCAGAGCTGGGCAGGGAAGCTGGAGCAGAGCAAAGCTGAAGTTTCCCAACCTAGGAAAAATGACTATCCCCTGCAGAGGTGCCAGTGCCTTTTTCTGACAGTGTCCAGGAGGGCAAGGAGAGCAGGATGGGTCCTCACACGGTGAGCAGGACAGTGGAGGACACCTAGTGTTAGCTCTGCATCACCCCTGGGGCAGCACTTGGCCACCAGTAGTAAAGTTCTTCTGCCATCTCCAGAGCAGTTCAGTGCCCACCTCGCAGCCTGCTCCCCACCAAGGTGCATGGTGAGGTCTGGTGAGGAGGGAGGACTGTCCCCATCACTGTCCCCTGGCATGCTGGTCTGAGCTTTTTGGAGGAGTGGCTGGTGTCCAGCACTGAGCCTCCTCTGCTCTGGGAAGCTGTCCTGCTTCTCTTGGTCCTTAGCCTTGCAAAGACAACCATGTTTTTTTCTGAAGGCTTGCCCATGGCATGGGTTAGATGTATCTGCCTGCCCTTGGGGAGCACAACCTGGTTAGATTAGCGCTTTGCTTTTACTCCTCTTCCTGGTATGAGAGTTTTGGGGACTCATCTAAAGGAAGGCCACGTGCTGTGGTGACATCTCCCCTGAAGCAGTAGATGTGCCATGCAGCCCTGCCCTGCCTGTCTGCTGGTATGGACCCTGCAGGGTGGCAAAAGATGGGTGCAGGCAGCCCCAGGGACATAAAGTGCTGTAGTACTTGGGGACCCTCTTCCTCCTTGCCCTTAGCTGGCTCAGCAGCCTGTCCAGGACAAGGAGACCAAAAGTCTGAAGCAATCTGGGAAGTAACGAGGCTTTATTTCTTCCTGCTGTCTTACATTTATGTCACATCTCTGCAGCTTGTGCAAAGGTTGCCTTCCCATACGAGCAGCACAGGCATTTGTAATGGTGCTTCCAGCCCCCGAGCTAATCTGCTGAATGCTTGACACTAAACATGGGGAGCCCACGAATGCCTCGGATGGAAACTCTGCTCAGTCCTCGCTGACAGAGCATCAGCCATCAACCCACAGCAGCTCCCACACCTGCCTACGTGTCAGTGTGTGTAACAAAATCCGCGGCAGATCGATAAACTCCCCATCTCTGCTGAATTAAGTAGGTGTGAGACAGGTTCACTCATGTCATCTGGTCCATGCCCAGCTCTCCAACAGCCCCACATGAGTGAGGTGACACCAACGGTTTCTTCTGCCACTTCAACCAAAGCAGACTGCTTGCTTGGAGAGCAGAGATGTCTGTATATTGCCGTGTACCTTGAGTGTGATATTTAGACGTTGCCAGTCCTCACCGAAGCACAGCACGTTAGCTCAATTGTATAGATTCACTTTATGACTCACTCTGCAACTTGATGCATTATGTCCAGATAAAAGATACTTTATCCCTATGATAAAAACGGACAAAAATGATGTCAAAATAAAAGAATGTTTTCTCATCCGAATAAAAGTTGAAGCTGCCGTTCTTGGGGTTATTTTGCATGAAAACCTCCAGAGAAAGCAATACTTTGAGTTTTTACCATTTATAGTTAGTTTTAGGAAATTGAACATATGAAGTTTGCTATCTGCCTTCCTCCCCTCATTTGGGTAGGAGTGTTTCAGTGCTGGTTGCCTGGGACCATGCTTTTACTGCTGGGGATGTGGGGGGTACATGACCAACCGGATGGACCCAAACCCGTGGGACGCTCCCTCTTGGGTAGAGCGGGAGTAACTCTGTGCTGGGTACTCATGACCTACTGCCAAGGCAGCTGTCCCACATGTTGTGGAAGAGCTGGCACCTGAAGGACATGCAGTCACAGTCTTCAAGAGTTCACCCAGCTAATGAAGGATTGACTTGCCCGTGCCACCACCAGCAGCTTGGGCGTTCCTGCAGCAGGATCGCAGCCATGCATGTGGGCAGCTGGGCTGATGGAGAGCCCAAGCCCTGGGGAAACTGTGTCTTCCTGGCTGTGTTTCATTGAGCAGGAGGAGTTTATTTTTAGCAAACAATGCCAATTAGAGATGGATTGTTCAATGGCTGCATCTCAATGGAGAGCAACAGCTGCTGGCGCAGCTCTGAAGGACCCCGTCTGTGGAGGGATCCTCTTGGGGCAGGGGAGGGGGCAGCTGAGCTCTGCTCTGCTGCTGGTTCATCTTCTGGTTCTTCTACTGCTCTGAAGTTTCCAGGTCACAATTCCTGTTCCTTGAGAAGTAGAGACAGGGCTCACTGAGTGTGACCAGGGTCCATGGTCTGCTGTTGGACCTTGGAAGTCTTCTCTTGATGCACTGAGTCTAGACTCATTGGTCTCAAAAGAGCCCGTGCCTCTGGCCACTCACGTTAGCTGCAGTTGGCAAGGGTTCTTCTTGGTGGCTGGTTTGCAGAGGTGCTGAAGGACCAGAGTAGGATAACCAGCTTCAGCTGAGTTGGACTGCAGCAGAAGGCCTGGGAAAGTGCAGAAGAGTTAAGCACAAGTAGGAATCAGTACATGACCATCCTGCATTGAATCTCAGTTCAGATATAAAATGATCACATTACTTCAGTTAAATCCTTCTTATTAATAAAATCAAACATTTTCTGGAGAAGGATCATAGATCACCTACATCCTGAGTGTACACATCCATTAGGCTGCGTCAAGCGAAACTACTCCATGAGGATGCAGTGGGGAGATAAAGTTGTAGGACTGATGTTACTGATGAGGTTGCAGAGCAGATGAAATTTTCTGAATGCATCCTAACACTAAGCCCATGCAGGTTTGCAAATGCGATGTCCTCCTGAGGAAAACAAGAAAGTCACTGTTGCTGGCCAGAGGAACTGGCATCCCCAGTGCCAGGATTGTGCAGGGTGAACAAAGTGCCCAGCCCTTGGTTAATTTGCCAATGAAACAACTTGTGAAAAAGGTGAAGAGAGACCACAAGAGGGAAAGGAAGAGAATCACAGAGATTTTGATCTGCCTCATTTTGGAAATGAAGGAGCCTGCTGGCAATGGCAGAGCTTCACATGCTGAGCTGGAATCGCAACCCAGGGAAAAAGGGAATGAATTAAACAGAACAAGAACTGAGGGACTCTAAATGCTGTCTTCAACATTTCAGTGGAGGCCTCATAAATCCAGACAATTAGGAGATGCACTTAAAGAAGCCCAACACTATTATGTTGGGGCAGAAGGCTGATTTTTTTTTGGAAACAAAGCTCTCTGCAGCTCTAACATGAGGACATGCTGGAGCAGCGTGACCTGTGTGACACTTTAGTACCTGGAAGGCAAAGGCTGGATGAATGGAGTGGGCTGGAAACAGCAAGTCCATTAACTCATGCCACACAGGGCAAGACAAATGTTCTTTGGCTTCAGCCTCTTTCCTTTTGTGTATGTTCATCTGAATCAGTCCTGGGGTCCTGTAGTAGCCAGTCCTGGAGTCACTTCTGGGTGTGGAGGTGACTTGTGAGAGGATCCTCTCAGTCGAGCTCCTCCAGGCAGCTGTGCTCGTGCAATTGGTGTTGACTGATTTTCCACCAGATACTCTGGTATGAGGCTCAGCCTGTATGGGGTCAGTGACCGTCTGCCTGCCTTTACTGAGCTGGGCAGAAAACTTTAAAGAAAAAACTAGAAAAAATAAATATTAACACCATCTCTTGTGCGTTTCTCCTTCTAGACTGTAATGAAAAGAGCACTTTTAGTTTATCAGAGCACTGTGGGATGAAGCAGTGCAGATCTTCCTGTGCAGGGTAGCCCCAGGGGTGTGTTCTGGGTGAGGGACAGTCTGTTGCTCATGGGGCATCAGCAGCTGTGTTGGTGGCAGTGTTCATGGTACCTGTTCCTACACCTGGGTGCCAGGAGGGACGCACGCTCACGGTGCAGGTGCAGGGCTCCATCCCTAGGTACCGTGGTTTGTGCCGGCAGCCCCACAGAGCCTTCTCCAGTGGACAGGCAGCTCTGCCCAAGGTGTCCCCTCACTTGCGAGGCAGGAGTTTGGCTTCCTTGGTGTGGTCTCCCACAGTTACGTCTTTCGCAGATCAACAGCATTGCTGTCCCTGAAAGGTGGGAAGGGGAGGTTGTGCTGAGGAGGGGGGCACTGGAAACTGTGGTACTCTGTTTTGGGGGACTATGATGGGGTGGGCAGTCACCAGACAGCCACCACTGCTCCCAGTGACCAGAAGTGGTGTGTGTTGAACCCTTTACTGGCTCCCACAGTGAACAGAGAAGCCCACCGAGACTCCAGATGAGGGCTGGCAGAGCAGTTAAGGCTGGTGGTGTGGCAGCAGGGGACTGCATGTCCCCAGGCTCCAGGCAGAGCCCAAGCCCTGGCCCTGCTCTGCAGCACCAGGCCCACCCACATGGTGCCCACAGCCCTAACACAAGGCTTGTGAACACAGGACAGCCCAGAGGGCTCCTGCCACAACCTCCTGCCTCTGCAGAGCTGTGACCTCGGGGTGTCTTGGCATCCCCTTTGCTGAGCACCTCTCCAGCAAGGGCCGGATAGGTGGCTGCTGTGGAGGACCTCACCTCTGGGTTGCCTTTGATGTACACGGCTGCCCAGAGCTTCCCCGGGATCCAGCCACGGCCCGGTCAGAGGGGGCAGAGCAAGAGTTCTCTGGGTACTTGCTTGGAAGGGAGCCTTTCCCTGCACCCCTTATGTAGGAAGGTGAATGAACCAGCCACAATGAAGGTCATTTATAAAGTGGATGGAGGTCAGGGGGATTTCAGCAGGGGTCACGGTGCCCTGTCTCGCCCCGGCAGCCTGTGCTGGGCATGGTGGCAGGCACAGCTTCTTGGCAAGGACCTGCTGGGGAAGGATGGGCTGTGTCTTTGCACGCATCTTGCTCACACCCCTGCTCAAAGAGCAGATCCAAAGGTATTTTATCCTCTGTACATTTGTTTAAGGAAGTTTAAAAGCAAATTTGGCCCCTGACTTTGAATCCTTGCTCCTATAAATTCAAACACCTTGGACAGAGCATGTCTGTGCAGTCTTACATGTGACATTTAGCTAAAACCACTTACAAACAACTTGCATTACAAGTTTATTCATTCCCTGCAGAATGTTGGCTCCGCTGAGCGTCTTGCGAGCCATCTGCTGCGGGCGAGCTGCTTATCTTTGCTATCAGAGCCCTCTTCTAAATATTATGACCAAACAGAATTCCAAGAACAACATCCATCCCGCTGCACTGCAAATGCGCAAAGCTGATAAACTGTTTATATATTATCAGCTAAATAAGTTGAGTTTATCTGGAAGGGTTTGCAAAAGAAAGCCTCTTGGGGTGCTCAGAAAGAATGCTTTTTGCTGGGGGTGCTGGGTGGGATGAGGAGCTCCTTGGGGCTCTGCTCGACATGCCACCTTTGGCTGCACTAGCCCCATGATGTCCATCATGCTAGTGGGACAGGTCAATAGCTCTTCCCCAGGAGTGGGCCCAGGAGTCTGATGAGTTGTGGTACAGAAGAGGTTGAGCATCAACTTCTTGCATTGTGTTCATCTGGCATCTGGAACTTACTGACCCTGCCCTGTCCCCAGCAATGGGGGGACCTTCTGCTGCTCTGGGTACCAACATCCACCTGCTGCTTCTTGCTTCTCTCCTGCTCCACACCTGACTTCTTGCAGCTTCAGGCTGCCTTTGGTCAGTCATGCTGGATCAGCCCTCAGGGCAGACTTGGCATCTGACCTGGCAAACGAGGATCTGTGTAACCTCCATGCCTGGGACAGCGGTGGGAGCCAGCTAACCCTGGTGCCTGGGCCAGTGCCCAGAGCCACTAACCCCAGTGTCCCAATATAAATTATCTAAAGGCTTGTGAAATCCACCCAAAGTTTCTCTGCCCTTCCCAGTGTCCAGCAGCCCAAATTGGGTATCATAGACTGTGTTTATTCTTCCACACTGGGTTTTCTTGATTGCCTTTTGGTGTCAAGAAGCCTTGGGACAAGGCCATGAGCAGAGGTCAGTGTGGGTCGGCGCAGCAGACCCCAGCCGTCCCAGCAAATTGGAGAGCATTGATTCTCCCCAGGGGACTTCAGATTTAAGGACATTCTGTCTGCTGACTGCCAGCAAGCACATCTCACAACTCGAGTGGGTTCCTGCTGGCCCCGGCTGCCTTCTCCAGGAGCACTTCAGTAGAGCCCACCTGTGGTGGTCCAGGCAGCCGTGGAGCACTGAGTGCCCGGCTGACGGCAGCTTCTGCGGTGGCCCTGAGGGGCCAAGAGCTGCTGGGGGGTGAAAGAAGAGACTGTGGCATTGAGCACCAGCAGGGCTACCCAGTCCTGGCTACCAGGTGCCATTTTAGGACCTTGCCTCCCTATCCAGGGAAGGGGACGGAGTGCCCAACTGTGCCTTGGGTGGGGGGACGTTGGGCTCAGTGAACCCTGGGGCAGATGTATATCAGTTTGAAGAGGAGGAGTGTGGTATTGTGGTTTTAGCAGTGATCGTGAAGCAGAGCAGGTCACTCTGGTGCAGAGCAGTGCTGTGTGGATGTGTCTGCATGGGTCACTATTTAGCCAAGGTTCCAGCACTGCTTTGTTGACCCAGTAGTGGAGAAGTTCTCCTGCTAACACTTGCAGGTGACCGTAGCTCCTGGAGAGGTATGGAGAGGGCTGGAGATATGGAGGGAGATAGAGCTCATCCAGAGAAGATTCATCATCCAGCAGCTGAAAACTGTCCTCCAGGGGAGTTCCAAGATGCAAGTTGTGCCAGCCAGAGAGGAGCAGGGACTTCGGTGAGGAGGGGTGGTTAATGCAAGTGGGCTTGCTGCAGGGAAAGGGCTGATGTTTCTCAGAGCGTCTGCAATCAGGGGAAAAGTCACATATTGACTCCAAGGCTGAAGAAACTGCCCCTGGGAGTTGTGTGGAGTTGTGTGATCCAGGAGAGCCCTGAGATGCATCTGCAATATGGGTTAACAGCTTCTAAACAGGTCAGTGCACAACTCGCCCTGGTGACCAGACACTGCAGGTGGAGAAGTGGAGACGTGAAGTCGGGTGCACACGTTTTCCGGGAGAGGATGAGCAGCGTGTGAGAGAAGGGACCATGGAGGGGCCATGGCTGCAACGGTAACAGATTCTCCTCTTGGTGCCTCTTTAGAAAGCAAGTACTCTGTATAAAACTCTATTTTCATAGGTCTGTGTGGCAGTAAGCAGTGAGATGCGGTACAGCAATGACTATGGGGAGAACACTTTGGTCACCTAACTCACCCTATTTATGTTTTACAAAACTCCCCACGGTTTTACCCTGTGTATTCAAACCATATTTAAGGCCAGCAAGGGTTCAGCGATGGCTGCGTGTCCCTTCTGTCAGTCACTGTTTGTGGGCTGTTAAGTGACAGGACTGTGGCTGGGAGCTGTTTCCAGCTGAGGTCCTCAGTCATGGCACAGCTGATCCCCCACGGTGTTGTCAGATGGTGGGGAATGATGTGGTTCCTGGCACATCAGCCATATGTGGGCACTGCCACCTCTGTGCCTTGTGGTTGCCCTCCTCAGGGTATGGCTTCTCTTCTGGCAAGTTCATAATATTGACCTTGAATGACTATTTGCGGTGGCATATTATTCTCACATTGCTCTCATCCGAGGAACAACTCATTACACCAGTCACTACAAACTGATGGAGGGAGACGACTGGCTCTTGATGCCTGGTAGCACTTGTGACGCTTGTGGTCTCTGTGGCAAAGCTTGTGACCCTGAGGTATGTGTCCAGTATGGAGACAGCTGGGGCAAGCATGAACCCAACTTCCCCCCTGAGATGCCACCAGCGTACATCTCTCCATCACTCATCGCCGCCCGTGGCTGTAGACATTCAAAGCAGAAAGATGTCACTGCCTCCTCTTATAACTGCGAAAACAGAGACTAAAAAGGACCACAGTTATAGGAAGACTGTCTGGAAGAGAACTCAGGTGTCCAGTGTTCTTCCTTCCTTTTTCCTTCATACTTTAGCATATTTCTTTTCATTCTTGAAACAAAGTCTGAAGGAGAGGCAAATGGTGCCTAATTTTTTGTGTGCTGGTACTATGCCAGCCATCAGGAGAAGTGCTGTCCCCGTGGCACGGAGGAGAGGGTACTCCCTGGGGAAAACATCAGAAGGGACAATTGAGAAGAAAGCTGCACAAATGCAAAGCGTGACAGGCCTGGGGAAAAGGAACGCTGTGGAGGAGAGCAGTTCTCTGAACATTGCTCCTGTCATTGGAGCGGAGACGTTTCCCGAAGCAGACCTCCAGAGTGCAAAGACAGTCCTTGCCCTGTAAGTTCAGGCTGGCTCTGAGCCGCATGGTTCTGCCTGTCTTGTATACATGAAGCAACTCCTTTGCATAAAGATAGGGAGTTTATTAGGAGACATTAGAGCTTAGGACCTGTCAGGAGTGGAAGTCAATTCTGTTTCTGACACGCAAAGAGCCTTTTATAGGCTGGAATGGTCATGGGACCCCAGCTGAGTCCCCCCCTTGGCACTTGGCTAGCCCCTTCCCAGGCACTACCGCTCGCTGGAGCCTGATACTTAGACTTCCTCCGGTTTGAGTTGGGCTCCCATCCCTTGCCGTGAGAGATAACACCACAATCTAAGGAATCTCTTAGGCTGAACTCCTTTAAACACACCCACACAGACAGACTATGTGCCCCCAGGCTCCTCTTCTCCCCAAAATGCTCATTAACCCTTGTTTCCTTTCCTGGAAGCTCGAAAAGGCCACAGGAACCTTGTGAGCATGGGTGGCTGTGAAGGACCATGGGACACTGTGCCCTCTCTCATCTGCGTCATGAGGGCTGCAGAAGCAGCAGATCCTCTCCTGGGGCTTCTGTTAGCCTGGGACCCCAGGTCTGTCCCATTTGCTTCACTGTTTGATGCTCTCACAGAGCACAATAATCGCTTTTCTTAGGTTGGGCCATATACATGCACTTTTCTGCCAGATCCTCTCCTCAGCCATGCAGTCACTCTCACCATAAGCATTATTTGCTTTAATGTGGCTTTTCTCCATCAGTGAGGGGTTTTGCATCTTTTGGGTCTTTTGCCCTGGTGTCATTCCTCAGGGTCCTCATTCAGTTGCAGAACATCCTTACACAAGACAGATGTCCATCCCTTTCTGTCCTCTGCCTGCTCTGGCCTTGCTACCCTGACTCAGAAAAAAATAGCAAGTGATTATTTATTAATTTTGTGGTCATGAGATCCCTTTCCTGGCCTGGGACTCATTGCAGGACAGCTATGTCTAGGTGTCTTCCCAGGTAATACAATCCCCTGGGATTGCTCTGTTTCTCCAGAAATATGTTTCTCCAGAATATCGCCGTCTTTCAGTGGCGAATCTCCTTCAGGGACAGTTCAGGGATGGAGCTCATTCAGGCTCAGGGTCCCCAGCTCAGCTCTCCCTCCTGACCCAGCTGCCCAGGCCTGACTCACCTTCTGATGGCTGCAGATGGTGCTTCACCTCTTCCTGGCTGGTGGGGGTGGGAGCAGGTTTCAGGCATGTTCTTCAAACCCTACAAAGGGCTTGGAACTTCTGAAACCCAAAAGCCCTATGCCCAAAGAAAAAGTCTTGACTTGTTTTCTGAACTGTTTCAAAGGATGTTGCCACTTCCTACTATACTTCTACCAGTGTTGAAGGCTTCAGATGGAATTGCAGGTCTCTGTGCTCCAGGTTGTCTGATTGTCCCCAGTGGGCCATAGTTTATGTTTCAGACACATGCCATCTTCTACCCTGACTTGCTGGAAGAACACTTTCCTCCGGAATGGTTTTTGCCTGGGTGCAGCATCCCAAGGGAGCCCAGAGGCAGAGGTCAGCGGTTGCGTATCATTCAAACCTGTTCCCTGGGCAGACTTTTCTGAAGAGAGGCGAGACTGTGAGCCAAAACCTTCTGCCAAAACTCCAACCAGGTTTCTGCTGCATGCCTGCTCCTTGGGGACAGAGCCCTCCAAGCACTGCGCCGTGGGCGGTGGGAGACTCCAGCAGAGCTGGAGGCACGTCATTGGGAATCTCACTCATTTGTAGCTCATTCCAGTTGCACAGCTGTCTCCTTTAAACAAAGTTTACTCAACGTTACTTAATGCTTCAATCATGCCTCTGCCAGGAAGATGTTCAGCTGCAGTGTGTGTGACCTTTACCCACCAAGCTAGTTTGGTCTGGGTCCTCGAGGGGGACGCCAGACCCACAGGGGTTGGGCATGGTGGTCGGTTTGGAGCTGGAACAGACTGTTGGGACTTTGGCCCAGCTCTCCCACTACTTACACACACCAGGGACATGGTTCACCAGACCAAGTTGTCCTGGGCTTTCCACAGAGAGTCATCCTCACTCCATCTGAGCCCTTCTTTTTTTTAGTCCTGCATGCATCCCTTTGTTCTGGCTTGCTGGCCAAGACTGGCAAGGTTGGGTGCTGCTGGGTGGGTGGGGAGAGGGCACCAGGAGGGGATGGTGCTGTTTGGAACCCCACAAGTGTGGCTGCAGGGTCTGAGCACTCAGATGAGCCTTGTTCCAGTGTGCCCCATGGCACCCAGTGGTGGGACACTGGGGTCTGCCCTGGCCCCTCTTTGGTCCATGGTACCAGGAGGGAGGCAGGAACAGGCTGTGACTCAAACTCTTGCGTCATCCAGAGGAAGAAATCACCATGGCCTGTGCCTCAGTTTCCCCACTTGCAAAGGAAGACAAATGCTCTGAAAACTTTGAGAAAAACATGCTGGGTCCTCACATCGTCTCAGGTGCACATAGGTCCTTCTTTTGAGGTTCCAAGGTGCTCCATGGTGCTGATGAAGCTTCTCAGGTGCCAGGCTGTAGGGCATATTCCTGTAGGATCCTTTCAGCTCTCTCATACAGTCCCTTCATAATCCTTTTTTGACACTGAGCTCCCTGTCAGACCGTGCTGGGGTTGTGTCCCTCCACCCCAGTGATGGCGGGAGTGCTGCACAGAGCAGCAGCCAGCAGATTTACAGCCCCGCCATCTAGACCAGCTCCAACCTGCCTGGGAGGACAGGTACATCCTGCTGAAAGGCAGGCCCTTCATCTTTCAGCCAAGCAGGGGGAATTACGCCAAAAAACCGGCTGCAGCACTGTCCAGGGGCATGGGAGGGTGTTGGCCATCAGTGCTGCCCGTGGGGGGTGTAACCCTGTTAATGGCACCAGCTCCCTCCCCGCTGCGAAACGAAAGGGATGGCTGGGGTCAGAGTGGGATCCTGGCCCCAGCGATGGGTCTGCAGGGAGCCTCTGAATGGCCCCAAGGGGATGCTCCATCCTGGCCGGGGTCTCAGCCCCACAGGGCAGAGCTGGGCTGGGTGCGTGGGGCTGGGGACAGGCGTGGAAGGGCTGGAGAGGCAGAAACCCCAGGTACCCAGGCACAAAGGGGTATGAGAGACCACCAAAGGAGCAATCCTCTCTACAAAGGTGTGCAAGGGAAAGGAAAGCAGCTTAATTTGACAGGGCAGGGCGCTCAGCTGTGATGCTCAGTGGTGCTGGGACAATTGGCAGAAGCAGGGGGACATCTCTCTCCTGTGGAAGAGGTGGGAGCCGACAGTGCTGGTACCAGCAGATATCCTCACCCCGTCGGCAGATGGTGGTTTGTGGCACATCAGAGCTATGCTGAGGGTGTCTGTGGGGCTGGACTAATCGGGGCAGCAGCAGGCATGCAGGACCACACTGGTGACAGGCTCTGAGGGGACAGGTCCCACCGCAGCTGGGTTGCTCCCTGCCCACTGGGCTGGTTGGCAGATGCAGGAGCACCAGGGTGGGTGTCTGGGGTGGAGTGTGTGTGTATCAGCTTTTCAGCTCACTTTCCTGTAATTGCCATTTCATGGGGGCATAGGGTGGGTGATGGCACCAGCTGACGAGTGGAGAGGTCCAGGCACGTGTGTCGCCCTGCAGATGTGTATGCACATGTGCTTGGTGATAAGCTTACAGATGTGAATGTGAGAAAAAACGTAAATATATACAATAATTTTCCGCAATTAAGAGATGTTTTAGAGCAGAAAATTTCCATTTTAGGCGTAGAAACATCAATTTTATAAATAAAAGATTTAAATAAACATTAGCATGGACAGATCAACACACACACACACATACACGCTCACACACGCACTTAAAATAGGCTCCCACACTACAATTGTAAATAGTACAAACCAAATGAATTCTCCAAATATTGTTTAAACTGGCACAGGGGGTTATGATGTCATCTCTGTAGTAATCATAAACTTGTTTTCCTGTAATAAATATGATTGCTTTTCCCATTAACAGTTTATTAGGACTTTTGGTCTATGTGAGACCAATACCAAACTGCGGCTGGTTTTGATTGCTGAAGACTGCATTAGGTCTCCATCCTCTCCGCTGGCTCACTAACGCTGCTGTCAATAGTTGCTCTTTTATTTTCTCATCCTGCTCCTCTGGGGAAATAAAGAGTGGCGCCTCGCTCACTCGCAGGATCTCTGTTTCTGCGGCGTGTGGTGGGACCCTGCCCGTGGGCCGGCTCCAGCCTGGCAGGACCGGGGTGGCAGGGAGCCTGCCCCAGGCAGGGCTGTGGGGGCTGAGGAGGGCACGGTGGCACCGGGGGGTGCGGAGGGACCTGGACTCTTAGTGTCTGTGCCGCAGCCAGCACCCTCCCAGAGGCTGATGCTAACGAGCCCCACTGATGAGGAAGTGCCCACGGCGGTGAAGCTGCTGTGTCACCTCGTTGCACGGAGTCAGGGCTGTCACTGCTGGACTCATCCCCAGGCGAGATGTCCACATACGCCGGGTGAGCATCCTCCCCGGCTCTATGGGGCCCAATCCTGACACCTTGACATCTCCACTTGGTGGACATCCCCATCCCCCTGCTGCAGCCCTGGGGGCTGAGTCCCACCTCATCTTCTGTTCCTGTGCGCAGCCCTGCAGGGAATGCTGCTGGAACGCGCCGGCTCTGCTCCTAGAGCTATGTTCATTCACACTTATCAGCACCAGGACTCGGTGTCTCTGAATGACTTAGAATAATATTTGGAAATATCCATCTTAAGTATATTAGCCCACTAAGCCTTTAAGTCTTCACAAGGGCCTTAATTCCGAGGACGCTGGTGCGTGCCTGTGCCAAGGATTTTGCAATGCAGTGACACACAGGCGGCCGGGCTGTTCCGCGCCCCGTCCTGCTGCCTTGAAAATGGTTAACAAATGTCTTACTGCTGGAAATCTGTTTCTGCTTAGCTGGGAAGCGGTGGGGTTCTGAACCCTGCTTTGTAGCACCCTGCTGGCAGCTTTTGTCATTCTCAGGCTTGGCATATTATTGGAACTATTAAATGGTGTTGCATTGCCTCATTGTATTTAGATTTTAAACATATTTGTAAGGCTTTGAAAAAAAAAAATGTTCTCATTATTAAAGCAATGTACCAAATACCTTCTAGTAAATAATCTGTCCCAGAAGTGCTCTGCTCACCCAGAGCGGGCTGGAGAGCAATAAGCCAGCAAAAGGGAAGGGAAAAAAATAGCATGGATGTTAGAGGGGTATAGAGCCAGGAGAAACGAGCGGTGGGAAAGCACGGGCTGATGTAGCTGAGCTCCCCACACGCTTCTCTCCACGTGCACAGCCACCCCCCCGGGGGGCGTTCGACTCCCACCCAGGAGCCCAGGGCAGACAATGAGAGCCCAGCACGGGCAGTAGCCAGCTCCAGAGGGAGGTGATGGGACAAACGGGCTTTGCCCTGTGCCACCGGCTCTGATGTTGCTGGGAGTAGCCGGAGCCTCTGGCGTACAGCGCTTGGCAGCGAGGGATGTGAGTCTCCCTGAGGGCTGCTGGGGAGCAGCTTGAGGAAACACTGTGCTCTGCTGCCTTTGCTTCTTAGTCTCCTGTGTTTGAACAGCTTCATGGCCAGAAAACAGGGTGAGAAGCCTTCCGCTCTCCAGGGTCTCCCATTGTAGCCCCCCAGGCTGGCTAAAATCAAGAGACAGAGCCCTCCTGCCTGCCCACATGCGCATCTCTCCGTGGAGATGCAGGTGGAGATGGAGATGCAAGTGGAGATGGAGATGAAGGCAATATGGAGATGTCTGTGTTTGGAAACTGTCTTAGCCAAGTCACTTTAGCAACCTTTCCTTGCTGCTATCACCACGTGCTTTATCCGTCCTGGAAGATGACCCAAACACAAAGCTCTCTTGAAGATGTTTTTCCAGAGTTTGGCTGCTTCCTTGCAATACCTGAACTTACATCTGCTGGCAAGTGTTTCTCCTCATCCATCTATTCAGAGCAGATCCCCGAGGGCAGAATCTATCTTCTTCCCCTCTCTCTTTCTGGTGCCAGTGGCCAAAGGGGCTCCGGCAGCGATTCTGGAACACAGCGGGAGAGCCACAGTGTGTCCCAGCTCCAGGCTCCCTCCCCAGGGAGGGATGAGCTGTGCTGGAGGAGGAATAACACGGGTCACTGCTCGCTGTTTACTTGCAGCTCCGTAAAGCCTCTGTGCCAGAATCCCCAGGCTACGGGGCTACGGAGGCATTGCTGAGATCTCCCCAGCTACCAGCCTCCCAACACTTGAGCGGCAGAGCTAATTACCAATGATTTGACTAACAGTACTAGCCTGGGCCAAGTATATATTAGGTCAATCTTCTAGAAGCTGGGAAAGTACCAAAAAGCAAACAAAAACCAAAACAACAACACCACAACAAAAAGCCAAGGAGAAAGGAAAATAGCTGTGATACTGTTGTGATGTCTGTACATGAGTATTTTTGCACCGAAGGAATGCAGATGCATTTTTGCTGTGTTACAGCAGAGCTCTAGACAGACCAGCAATGATGCACTGTAAACAGACCATGTTAAAACACATAATTCTCTCTAGATCTTTCTGCAGTATTTTCTCTAAATAGTTATTTTGTAATAGGCATTTTATTTGTTTTGCAGAGTCCCTAAATAATATGAGCCCACATTGAGGAACATACATGGGCTGGCATTTATTTTAAAGGGCTCTTTATTTAGTAAGCGCTGGGGCAAACGACGTCCCCTGCCCGTGGTGGGTGCTGCACTCGTGTGGCAGAGCTGGGTGTCACTGGTCCCTGTCCCCGGCTCTGGAGAGGCTGGTGCCAGCTCAGGATGAACACCAGGGCCAGCAAAGGACTGATGGAGAGCCCAGAGCAACTCTCCCTGTGCTCAGGCATGGGCCAACATGGACACGAACCCAGCTGAAAGCTGCGAGGGTTGGAGACCTGTTGAGTGTGGGGGCATTCAATTGCTCCTTCAGTCTGCTCAGTCACCAAGGGGTGAGGTCTCCCTGGCTACCTGAATCCTGGCTGTGTGTTCCCCTCAAGGAGCGAGCAAAGCCCCACAGCAACCAACCCCCTCCCCACCAGACCATATGCCTCACCCATGGGGTAAGGCAGGAGCTGAGATTGTCTTGCTGTGTTGTCCATACAGCAAAGGTTTTTCAGATATATATTTCCTCCTCCAGTGAACAGGCAGGGGACACAGAGGATGGAACAGGCAAAGACATTTGAGCTCAACCACCTTTTGATTTGTTTCATAGACTGTTAGCCCGTGTTAGGAGGTAAAGCCAAATTCTGTGCTCTGCTGTCCTGGGGGTAATACCCCACTTTCCTTCTTGCCCAGAGAAGGTAGTAAAAGGAATTTTCCTCTAGATTATCCTAGAAGAAATGGGGCTTTTCTGGTATCTGATTTCCATCCAAATCAAGGTGATTTGGTTCCTGAGAGACTGAAGCATCCCTTGAAGTGATGGACTGGTCAAATTTGATGCTCCAGAGATAGCAGTTAAAGATGAAGTTGGACAGGGCACCCAGTGCAGGACAGCTGGAGAAGCTCTGTGATTTCCCTCTGAGCTCTCAGCCCCCAAGCAAGTGAGACATGGATGCCCCAAGCAAGTGAGACATGGATGTGGCCGTAGAAAGGAGGGGACAGCCCAGTTCATAGACTGAAAGTCAATTATCCATCTGCTTCTCCATGCTAGTTGCATGATTCCATGCTGGAGAAACTTTTTGAGGAGAGACTGGACCTTGACAGCATCATCTGTCACTTGGCTGGAAGTGGAATGGAGCCAGAAGGAGTCCCAGTGTCAGTGCTGATGCTTCCAGCGAGCTGGAGGATGCACAGAGGTTTGGACATCGTCCAAACTCTTCTGCCTGCCTTGGGGCACAGAAAAGGTAGCCCTGTGCTGAGCATCGCTGCGTTGTTTAATCACAAAAATCAGGAGGAATTTAGGAATTTCCCCTTGTCTCCCCAATATTACTTTTTTGGTGAGGAATACAATTTAAAAAATTTAAAAAATTTAAAAACTAACTTTTTTTTTTTTTTAAATCGCATTTCTCAGTGGTTGTTCTTTGATTTCCCCCTTCCCAATCTCCCTGTGTCACCAGCAGGAATTCCTTTATGTTCCGTAGAAAACAAATTGGAAACAAACTACAAAATATTATGCTTTTGCAAGAAGGAGGAAGGGGAAACAAAAGTTAAATGCAATTTTCTATGCTGGCCTCATTTACGGTGCCAAGTTTTACCCATTGTGTAAAACGCAGCTCATTTACTCAAGCAACGTAGATGGAAATCAAGCACTTTGGGATGGGTGAAGCTGTTTGGGTTTGGATATCACGCTATGTAATTGTACGCGAAAGGAGAGCTTGCCATTGTGGTTACCAGCTCTGAATGGGAATGGGATGAATAGCCAAACTTTTCATAGGCATTGTAAATTGTGTTTCCACAAACCAACTTCCAGGAATAACAGCATGCTTTTCTAAACGATGTTTGTTTGCTCTCTGCACCCCTCCCAGCCCTCCCCCTTCTCTGTTCTGCTTTTTATTCTTTTATTCATTCAAGTGATGAAAACTTAGGGAATATTTTGGTGACTTTCACAGACATTTGTGATTTTTCCTCCTGAACTGCCAAAGTAAAAGTTGGCCCAGACCAGCCAAGGCACTTCCATTGGGATTTGAGGATGGTAAATCAGAAAGAGGCAATAGTGTAGTGAAATCTTGGTTAGAAATTAGAATGTCATTTCCCCTCTTGCAATGAACGGAAAGACAGAAATAACTTCAGGAAAGACTTTCCTGCCTCCGCAAAGCCGGATGGAATTTGCAGGAAACCCAAAGCCTTTCTCCTCTTTCCCGCTCGCACACGCGCCACATCTTACTTGTTAGTGAGTCCTGGACAGGAGTCCTTGGTGAGAAGTGGAGCAGCTGCTGGACGTGAGTTACAGTAATGGCCCACCTAAGTCGTGTGAAAACTCTATGGGAGCGGGGGCAGGATCATGCAAACTCTGATTCTGAATCATTCTTGGAGCCGTTCCTGTGTAGGCCACACTTGCAATGAGGCTGTTTGCAGACCTGACTCCCAATGGTCTGTAGCTGAGGACTATTGTTGACAGCAGTTCAGTTCTGTACTGCTGACGAGACCCTGCTATCAGTCTCAGCAGAAGGAGAGGATCTCTGCGAGGGCTCCTCCACCTGCTCCCAGCACGAGGAGGCTGGAGATGGGTCTCCTGCTGGCATGTACATTATCGTGCTGGATCTGCCTGGGATCAAGCAAGGTGGTTTTCTGGCTCGTTAGTCACTGCAGTCGTAGGAGATGCTCTAGAGCAACAATGAACCCAACATCACTGACTGGCGTGGGGCAGCAGTTCGCAGCTGTGTCTTGATGATGAAGGGAACCTAGACAGGACAGTGGCTGGGTCTGGCTACGAGAAACAGGATGGTCATGAAGCTGAAAAGAGAAGTATCAGGTTGGAAAGAAGTAATTTGCTAGGATTCTTCAAAAAAGCATTGAGATCTCATACTTTTAAACTACTTTAAGAAATGGTTTTGCCATAAAAAGAGAATAATAGATTCATAGAATGGTTTGGGTTGAAGATACCTTAAAGATCATGGAGTTCTAACCCCCTGCCCTAGACAGGGACACCTTCCACCAGACCAAGTTGCTCCAAGCCCCCTCCAACCTGGCCTTGAACCCCTCCAGGGATGGGGCAGCCACAGCTTCCCTGGGCAACCTGGGCCAGGCTCTCACCACCCTCACAGTGAAAAATTTCTTTCTATCTCATCAAAATCTCCCCTCTTTCAATTTAAAACCATTACCCCTCATCCTATCGCTACACTCCCTGAAAAAGAGTCCCTCCTCCAAGAGGGAGCATGAGGGAGAATTCTGTGCTAAAAGTGCAGTCAAAGAACATGAGGACTGTCAGCTCCCAAGACCTGAGGGATGGAGAGTCTGTCCACCCAGGTGGGACTCAAGGGTTGTCTGACTTGTTCAGACAATCCAGAACAAAAGCTGTGAGGGGTTGTGACTCCAGAATAGAAACAGAAGGAGACAACTCTGGCTAAAGAGAAGGTTATTGAAACTGTAGGAGATTGCCATCACAAGAAAATCTAGTCATGAACATTGAAAAGAAGGTGTTTTCTAGCCATCAAAGCAGGAATTGCCAGAAAAGCTTCCAAAGATGAGAAATGAGGAACAAACAGAAAACTGATGCCACAGAACTCATCATAGCAAGGACTAGACTTGGGCGGATACCTGCCATATCCCATGAATCCTAGGTCTGTGAAGATGCTGGGTTTCAGAGGAAAAGGAGCACAGGGCTGGGGCTGAGCTATCACAGACAGAGCAGGTCACGCCGGTTGTGTTGACCTTGGACAATACCCACTGTCAGGGTCCAGTGAACCAGCAGTCGCGTTGCCATGACATCGTACCAGGCATCCAACAGCCAGAATGGGCCAGATTCTCCCTTGAAGTCAGACCCTGAAAAGCTGGACTACCCTCCTTGTTTAGTCTTGTTTCAGGGACTTTATGTGTAGGACGATACTTCCAGGAGCAAGGGTTTTCCGGAACCAAACTCAATCTGGTGACTGAAAGGTCAGTGGGAAACACAGGACAGATCTCACAAAGGAGCCATGGTTCCTTTCCCAGAATTTCTTCCATGTAAGCTTGGAAATACTGATTTAAATAGGCCTTGGCTTTTAAAACAGGATTGAAAGAATCCATTCTGGGGTTCTGCTTTGATTTGTTGTGCCCAAGCCTTCTAAAGGTGTGATTTTGAGCCATTTTTTGAAATTCAGAAAGAAAACAACTTAGTTTCTCTAAAACTTAGTTTCTCCTATATTCATGAATCTTTGGGATGCAGGGCTATAAATAAAATCATGTAACACCAAACTGGGTGGCCAGAGCCTTCTCATGAGGTGGTGAACGTGCCTGTGGCACCTGGTGTTGCCTGGGGCAGGGGGCAGAGCCTGGGGGGAGAAGCCCAGCCCTGATGGTGGCAGGAGCAGCATGTGGCGATGGGTGAGGAACACGTCTGTGCTCCCTCCTGCACAGTTGCCCCCCAGCAAGCCCAGCCGCCTGCAGACACGTTGCTTTCCCCTTTGCAGAACAAGTCAATACATTGTCTGGGGACTGGGGACTGGCAACTTCGTATTCTCTGGTGAATTGCCCTGCTAGAAAACCCGGTCCTATGCATGTTTCCATTTCTATACCCATTGGTATAACATCAGGTCCTGGGAATGCTCCCTCCTCCTGCACTCTTTCAGGGGGTATCGATGTTTCCATTTAATGTGGGGTTTTTTGCCCTCACTGAGGAATTTTACAAATAGTTTGTTTATTGTGTCAATCTCTGCCTTTGTGAGCAGAAGAGGGAGCATCTGGAGAGCATCATGAACTCTTGGCATGGATGCTCCGGGGAGGCTGTGCTCTCCCCAGCGTGAGAGAAGCAGCCCTTCCCCACTCCCCAAAGCCCCCATCACATCCTCCGATGGGGTCCTGCCTGAGCACATGGTTCTGCTCCCAGCCGTGCGGGAGGCGATGGCAGGGTGCGGGCACAACCACATTGGCTCTGCTGGTGGGGAGTTGCTTGCCCTGCTCTGGGCCAGATTCTCCTTGTGGATTCACCTGCCTGCTTCACAGAGGAGGAGGAAGGTCCCCAATTGTCTCCACTCTCCTGGCAATCAGCGTGCTTGATGGAGGAGATAAATGCCTGTCTCTCCACATGTGTCAGAGCAATGCAGGGCTGTTGTGCACACCCACCCTAGGGATTCAGCAGAACAGCAGCCTACAGCCGTGGTGTCGAGCCTGGTTTCGAGCAGCAACTTCACCTCTGCGTCAGCTGGGAATTTTCCATCACAATAGAGTTTTGTTGGGGGAAAAAAATGAAAGAGTTGATTAATCAGAAGGAAAATGTTGCATAGGAATGCACCAGTTCGAGTTAAAGTCTTATCTGGAAAGGTCACCAGAGTTTGGGAAGGAATGTCTCATTAAGGCAGAGGCAGACCACCCTGCAACACCAATCACCTACTGGTCAGGACACAGCTGGGAGGGGGGAAGATGGCAAAGTAGAGACTTGACCCCAGGAGAGCATGTCCCAGGAGAGCACAGTGCTTGTTACACTCCAGGACAAGCGCATGCCTTTCCTCTCTTGTTGGAGCTGCTCAATTGTGTACAGTTAATTAATATTCATTAAGTCGAAGGGAAAGTTGGATTGCAGTCTGCTCGTTAAGGTACTGACTTGGGCTCAAATTCAAGTGATTATTCCTTTATTTATACTGTGGAAAGTTGCAGTGGGACAGGCTGTACAAACCCTGGCGATTCAAGTGCTCAGCTGGGATCTGGGGGACTTCCAGTCAAGTCCCCCTTCAGCCAGCGCTGGAGAAGATGGCAGCCCTCCTTCCCACACCCCAACTGGTTTTGTGCCACAGTGATCCATTTGGGAGTGTCTTTGGTTTTTCATGGAAATCGCTCGTGGTTTTGGTCTGCTCCCGGTGTGGGATGGGAACATTTTCTGATGCTTTTAGAGGTTTTGTAGGAATGGTGATGCTCTTCCTGCCCAGCTCCTGCTGTGAGTGCTGGCTCTGCAGCCAAGGTGCGGGAGAAGCGTGGTGGTGCTCAGAGACCTCAGCACATTGTGTGCACCGTGACGTTTGCATCAAGCAATGCCACAGCCCTGCAGCAATTCCCCATCCTCGGGGGGAAGGACCGTCCCTTCCTGGGGAGCCCCGGTTACAGCCAGGGAGCTCGGGTCTGGTCAGGGTGGCAGCCAGTCATGGTGGATGGGAATGCCTGAGCTGGCAGGGAAGTGCCCTTGGAAGGATCTCCAGGGCTCAAGGAACAAGCACAGTCCTGCTCTGCCCTCGTGCCCAGTGTGTGTTGTGGGGAGGGATGGTCAAGACTTTGGCAGTCCTGACCAGTGGGCTTTTTTTTTTCACTGAGAAAACCAAAGCACCACATGGGGCACAGCTGCCTCCTCTGTGGTGGATTGGAGGTGGAAGCTGTGGTCTTCTCTGGTGCTTTGTGTGGGTGAAATCTGTGCCCTCATCCATGGGTGCCAGATGGTTGTTATTCAGTCAGAGCAGAGGCTGCCACCAAAAGGAGGGGCATCTAAACCCACAAATACGTCCATCAGTGCCTGATATTGACTCCACAGCCATGCTGGATGGAGTTGCATACCCTGGGAGGCAATCTGACCTTCTGCCCAGCTCAGACTGGAAGCACTGGTTTGGCAGGGAGTGAGCTACAAAGCCCATGTGCTCATTTCCGTGCCCCAAACTGACAGCAGGGATGTCTTCCCATGGGCTGGGCCTGGTAGACATCAACAGCAGATGAACCACCTCCCCTGAGACCCTGCTCCAGTTTGAAGTGATCCTGTTGAAGGTGGTTTATGGCTCAGTGGCTCCATACTCACCAGATTACAACAAGTACCAGGCAGATAGCTGGATGTAGAGCTCAAGTTCAGCTCCACAACAGGCATGCCGGGATTTCTAGGTGATGAATTTGAGGAACATACTGGAGAAGGCATGAGCATGCCTGTTTGTGCTCAGAGGTGGATTGTGTACCATTCCTCCATGCACAAGGATGTGCATAACCACAGAGACAGCCTGTGCCCTGCCAGCAGAGCTGGTCACACTTTTCTGCCAATTCATGTCAATGGAAACTTTCCATAGGAACTAAATTTGTTTAGAAAAACCATTGAAATGAAACATTCTGCTGATGTCAAGATGTTTGGCTTTTACATTAGCTGGTGAAACGCTCTGATTTTTTGTTTTGACTTTTTGTTTCTATATCCTACTGACTTTATTATCTGGTGTACCTCATAAAAATAAGAAGTAACAAAAAAAAAAAAAATCAAACCAAATTACTTCAATTGGCCCTGGTGCCATTCTTCAAATTACACGTGACTGGCCAGTTGAAAATTTGTTGTTTTTACCCTGATTAGAGACAAAATCAAATCTCTGAATGGCAGAATTCTCTTTGAAATGGGATTATGACCCCGCCAGCTCGAGCTGCAAGCGTGCACACCTCGCTTGCTGTGCCCCGGGAACAGAGCTGGGAGGGGGCCGGTGTGGGCAGTCCCCCCTTGGGTCAGCGCTGGTGCCCTCAACAAGTCTTCCCTGCCTCCTCCTGAAACAACACCCGCGGAGGCTCAGTGAACTGTCAGCACACTGGTTTGCCAACGAGTAGCCTCCACCCTCAAAAGCATATTGCCCACCCAAGGTCTCTCCACCCTGTCACCCACCTGGTCCCCATGTCCCCTGAGCTCAGAAGTGAGAACTCACAGCCACCTTTCTCACCCCCAGCCTACCTCAGGTCTGTCTCCTGGTGTCAGTCAGTGGCAAGCACTGTGTCCTCCTGGAAGTGCCCAGACACGTCCTTGCCTCTGCTTTGGCAGAGCTCTTGTGGCAACCACCACCACTTGTCCTGGAAAAGTTCCTGTGTAAGCTGCTCTAGGAAGTCCTGCTTTGGAAGTGGGGTTGGACTAGAAGATCTCTAGAGGTCCCTTCCAACCCCCTATCATTCTTTGATTTTGTCCAGGAGCTGTGTGTCACTGCTGCAGGAGCAGGGGACAGACTGGCCACACTGGACCAACATGTTAACATCCAGATAATGACACCTCCCTCCGTGCTGCCCCCTTTCCCAGCATTTTCCAGCTCCCATCTCCCTGGGTTTCCTTGGCTTCTGCACTTTGCTGCCAGCAGCGCCTGGATCCCAGCACAATATCACAGAATTACAGAATCACATGGGGTTGGAAGGGACCTCTGGAGATCATCTTGTCCAAACCCCTGCCAGAGCAGGTTCACCCAGAACAGATCCCACAAGAATGTGTCCAAGCGGGGTTTGAACGTCTCCAGTGAAGGAGGCTCCACCACCTCTCTGGGCATTCTCTTCCAGGGCTCTGCCACCCTCAAAGTAAAGAAGTTCTTTCTCATGTTTAGGAACTTCATATATTCAAGTTTGTGCCCATTTCCCCCTGTCCTGTCACTGGACACCACTGAAAAAAAGCCAGCTCCATCCTCTTGACACTCTCCATTCAAGTATTTATAAGCATTGATCAGATCCCCCCTCAGTCTTCTCTTCTCCAGACTAAAAAGGCCCAAGTCCCTCAGCCTCTCCTCGTGAGAGACACGGTCCAGGCCCCTGATCAACTTTGTAGTCCTTTGCTGTCCCCTCTCCAGCAGTTCCCTGTCCTTCTGGAACTGGGGAGCCCAGAACTGGTCCCAGTGCTCCACATGGGGCCTCCCCAGGGCAGAGCAGAGGGGCAGGATGACCTCCCTCCACCTGCTGGTCACACTCTTCCTGATGCCCCCCAGGATGCCATTGGCCTTCTTGGCCACAAGGGCACATTGTTGTCTCATGGTCACCCTGTTGTGCACTGTGTGCAGCCACAGTGCAAGGGGTATGGGAACCAAAAGTGCTCCTACATCTGAACCCTCCCTGCATCTGTACCTCAGGGTACTGCGGCCATGGTCATCCCTGCTCCAACCTTTCTCCTCCTCTCCCTTTGCGCCCCCTCCCCTCGATGCTCAGCAGACCTGCCCACCAGTGCCAGGGGCTGGACACCATTCCTGGGTCTCAGTTCTGCCCTGGTCCTCTGGATGGCCATGGGCACGTTCTCCTGCCACACACCAAGCAGGCTTCTTCTAGGATGTTGGTCTAAAGGCTTTCCAGTCAGAAGACACTAGTACGGCGTGATCCAAACATCCCACGGGACCATTTCCATTCAGCTGAAGAGACTGACAAGGCTGCTGACACACTTTGCTGGAGGCAGAGAGGAGCCCGGCTTCTGGCTGAAAGGTTGTGCTCT